>KZ505868.1:327878-343240 GCA_002844005.1 Limosa lapponica baueri | reverse complement strand
CCCCGCTCCTCTCCCCGCAGCTCCGCGACCAGATCAACTCCGACCACCGGACGCGGGCCATGCAGGACGTGAGTGCGACGGGGCCGGGGGCGGGCGGTGGGGCCGGGGTGGGCTCTGACGGCTGCCGGGGCGCCCGGGGGGGAGCGGGCCTGGTCCCTCCGCGGTGACGGGCGCCGCGGCGGCCGGGCCTGCGCTTGTTTTGCAGAGGTACATGGAGGTGAGCGGCAACCTGAGGGACTTGTACGACGACAAGGACGGGTAAGTGCTCGCACAGACGCCCCGCTTGTGTGCGCCCCGCGGGGCCTGCTGCCTGTGAGGGCGGGGTAGGGCCTGGGGCTCCTCTGAGTCAGGTGTAAGCCCCTGGGGAAAGATGCTGGCACGCAGGAGCAGGGGCTGGGTGTTAGAGACTCGTCCCACCAGAGCAGGACCCAGATTGCACGTCAGATGCATTTTGTTATTTTCTTAGTTTAAGTCACGGGGGGAGGCCCAGAGCTGCCTTGAAGGTTTGTGAGGGGAGGCTGCAGAGTTTTCTTTTCCTCTTGTAATCTGTCCTTTTTTTCATGAACTCATAGCTTACGGAAAGAAGAGCTCAGTGCCATTTCAGGGCCAAATGAATTTGCAGAATTCTACAACAGACTGAAACAAATTAAGGAATTTCACCGGAAGCACCCAAATGAGGTAAGTAGTTATCTCCTTCATAAGAATAGGTGATTTCTGATCTGTTAGACCTCATCTCTGCAATAAACAGACGTTTTTTCCAGTTTAATCACCTTAATATCCAATTATTAATTATACTAAAATGCCATTTGAGAAAATAAAACATTCAAGGCAAGGCAGTGCGTCAGGCAGTGTGTGTGCTCCTGCGAGAGCGCTGTGAATAGCAGAAGGTGTAGGACATGCTCTCTGTTACCTCGGGAGCATTCTGCTGAGCTGCCTGTCTCACGCTGGCTAAAGTCAGACTTTTTTTCTTTGTGCAAAAGTAATGGTGAAGAAATGCTTTGGGTACCTTTTCAATTAGCAGTTTTATTGTTTGCAGCCTGTTACGATTTTATATTGTTCTGGGACATTAGCTGAAGTAATAATTTTTTCTGTGGCTTCTGTCTGTTCTTGAAGATCTGTGTTCCAATGTCAGTGGAGTTTGAGGAACTGCTGAAGGCCAGAGACAACCCAAGTGAAGAAGCTCAAAGTAAGTTTGTAGTTTTTCTGAGGCCGATTTAAGTGACGATACGGTGCTTGCTTGAGAGGCATTGTTTAATGAGTTGTTTGATCCGTTTTGCACATTTCAGAGTTCCACCTCCCTTTTACTAAATTACTTTTGAAAATTGTTCTTTTGCCATTTAAACTCTCTTGAACTGCCCAGGCTGAACCCCCCCAACTCTCACAGCAGAGGGGCTTCAGCCCTCGGAGCACCTCCGTGGCCTCCTCTGGAATGGAGGATGTTGACCAGTTGCATTGTAAATGTTTTCCTTAAGCATAGATTAGTCCACAGTTAATGCTTTTCAAGTTCTAAAGCATATGAATAATAAATAGGGAAGATTAAGCTCATATTAAAGCTCTTCACGATCTGTCCTGCAGATCTGGTGGAGTTCACAGATGAGGAAGGGTATGGACGATACTTAGATCTGCATGATTGTTATCTCAAGTACATTAATCTGAAGTCATCGGAGGTAAGTGGCTGCATGTGTCTGGGCAGCTTCAGTGCTTATATCTGAGGGGTTTTTCTTTGGTTGGTTCATGGTTATTTGTTGCTTGTTTTTTTTCTTACATAAATAATTTTATTTCCAAGTAGCTATTTCAAAGTCCCTTTGTTGCACATACAGCTTGAGAGATCTGAATTCTGAATGCTGCTTCCTGACTTTCCTCTTCCGTTCTCTTCAGTTGATACTTCTCTATTGTTAATGTAACAATGGCCTTGTAAAAAAGCCTCTGTTTTCTGCTGCCAAGTACTGATCGGTGTCTGAGGCGATGTGTTAGTGCACAGAGGCCTCTGCAGTCCAGAATAAGGGCATGAGCTAGTGCTTTTCTTCTGGTCTGGTAACGGGAAACTGGATGTTAAGTTGGCTGCAGGTGTCTAAAGTCTAACTCAGACTTTTTCATTCTTAGAAATTGGATTATATCACTTACTTATCCACATTTGACCAACTCTTCGATATTCCCAAGGAGAGAAAAAATGCCGAGTATAAGAGGTGAGCCTTTTTGCCTCCCTGCTGCTTTTATGACAGTCAAGGAGAAGGAATTTGCTTCTTAAGTGTACAGCTGCAAAGAATATAATTAACAGTCAAACTCAGCTCGTGTAAATTGGGTCACTGAGCTATAGTAACTCAGTTGTGTGTCTGAGCCCTGGGAAAACATGCAGCGCAGCAAAAATGTGGAAAGCCACGTCCTGCTCTGTAGACGGACCTTACTTTATCCTTGTAACTGCTGCATCTAGAAATCACCTGTTGAAAACTGTCATAATCTTGATGACTTGCTTGTGGAGTACTAGAGGGCAATTACTTTCCAAAGATGTGGTTAGAGAAATGTGTTAAAGGTTGGTATTGAATTACCTGTGCTCGTGATTGCTCTGCCAGGTACCTTGAAATGCTTCTTGAGTACCTACAGGATTACACAGATCGAGTGAAGCCATTACTGGACCAGAATGAACTTTTTGGGAAGATTCAGACTGAGTTTGAGAAGAAGTGGGAGAATGGGACGTTCCCTGGCTGGCCGGTGAGCAGTCCTTAGGCCTGTGTGAACGCTTCTGTATTTGTGACAGGTTTTCTGTGAAGCGTTTGTGTAAAGCCATGACTGAGGTTAAGTCTGATAGCAGGGTGTGTGGTGTGTATCACAAAGATGCAATTTAATACTCACTCGAATTTGAAAACCAATGTAACAGGTTTGAAACAAACTTTGTGTCTTTTCTGTTGTTCTGTTGCTCAGTCGAGTGGGAGAATTTTTCTCTGTGAAATGAACTGCTTTTCTAGAGGTCGGACTGTTTCATTGCATGAAGTACTGTAGGATGTCACATGGATGTTGTGGTTTCTCTTGGCAGAAAGAGACCAGCAGTGCACTCACACATGCTGGAGCCCACCTGGATCTCTCGGCATTTTCCTCTTGGGAGGTATGTTTTCAGTGCTCTGCACTTAGCGCAAAGTTTTGCGCTAAGGTGGAAGCTTAGTTATTTTGATTCTTTTAATAATTTTAATTGCAGTGCCTTCACCTCTGGCTCTGTGCTCTCTGAATAAAATTTTGATTATGCTGGTGACTTAATTGCTCCCATTAGGGGAAGTAACTTGAAAGATCTGGTTAGATCTGTCACATTCCTAATTTTTCAGTGAGGAGTGGTGCACCCTTGACAGTCCTTCATTGAATGCTGTTTGTTGTTTGGGTGGGGGGTTTTTTTGGTTGGTTTTTTTTTTTTGAGTTAAAATAGACATCCATCCATATTGTATTTGTCTAACAGCTGCTCTCTTATTGTCATTTACTTTAATTGAACAGGAATTGGCCTCCCTGGGACTGGACAGATTAAAATCAGCTTTACTGGCTTTGGGACTAAAATGTGGTGGGTAAGTGCAGTCTTTTTATGGTTCCTTTTCAGTTTTTGAGGTCTTCCTGTCTTTATGGGGTACTTGTTTTGTACTATTGATTAAGAATTACTTGAATGAAAGGGAAACCAATCAGGGGATACTGGGACCTACTGTTTTGAAAAGTGCCCCATGCTGAAGTCTCTTGTTTCGAAGAATTTGGCTTAAGGAACAAAGACAAAGATAATAGGAAATCTCATGATCTCTTAAAACCTAAATTTAGAATTTTGTTGCATGAATTCAAATAGTTCTTGGGAAATGCACTATTGTAGTTTGGCCTTGTCTTCTCCTGCATCTCCACAGGACTCTGGAAGAGCGTGCTCAGAGGCTTTTCAGCACTAAAGGCAAATCCCTGGAAGCGCTTGATCCTTCCTTGTTTGCTAAGAATCCAAAGACAAAAGGAAGCAAGAGGTGAGTTCCTAAAGGTCATTCTCAGGTTGGTGGTGTTCTCCTCACTTGGATGAGAAGTATTCTGTAGGCATCACTCCTGTATAGTTGTGACAGATTCTTGGAGTATTAGAAGCTGTTCATGTTGGACCAAATAACCCCGAACCAAGTGCCAGATACCGGAGCTGGGTGGTTTGTGTGCAGTTCAGTGTACACGAGCTACCTGAAACTTGTTTCTGTTTCCTTGCCGTACACAAGTCACATGTGGCTTTAGAAGTTCAGTGTATGCGTGATGTTTGCAGTTCTGGAACGGGCTTCATAAAGTTTCTTTATCTATTTCCAGAGACACTGAAAGAAATAAAGATCTTGCATTCCTGGAAGCTCAGATTTATGAGTATGTAGAAGTTCTTGGGGTAAGGATTATATTTTGTCTTTGAGCTTTTTATTTCAGAGCTGTCAAATATTCAAAAGACAGGTTGACATAGTGCTTAGTGACATGGTTAGTGATTTATTTTTTTTTTTAATCAGAGTTAGGTTGATGGTTGGACTAGATGATCTTAAAGGTCCCTACCAACCCAGACAATTCTGTGATTCTATGACTGGAAAGTCACCCACATCTTTACTCAGTGCTTTCATTGACGGCATGCGCAGGAAAGCTACTTTCATGGCCAGAGTTTTACTGTTTTAAAGTGGTGCATGTTAGCAGATAGCTTTTTCTGTCAGTCAGTAGGATATGATGGATTACATTGATATTTCTGCTAGCTAATTATTTGGCAGGCTCTTGTGAACAGACCCAGATACAGGGGCTATGTGTTCCCTTGGGAAAGCCTGTCTTGTCTTTTTTTTTTTATTTATTTTCCCTTCTCTTCTCCAAGGCACCACATTGATGTAGATAATTTCTGTTTTGTGCCTGAGCCACAGGGTATTGTGAACACTTACTTCTTGTGCCTTGATGCTCGCCTTAAGTCCTTGCTTCACTGGGGTGATTGCTTTTAGCAGGGTGGCTGTTGCTGTTAGCTCATCATCTTGGAAGTGCTAATGGTAGTACAGGTTTTTCATTCTTTAGGAAGGAAATGTTATACTGAAGACTTAAGTTGTGCTAAATAAAATGAGAGTTCTGTATTTTGTACTGGTCTACCATTCCCCTCCCTCTGTACGCTGAGGAAGTGTTTCACGCTGCCAGAGTTTGCCCTTGTTTTGTTGCTGTCGCGTTGTGTGAACAGTTCCCTCTCTTTCCTCACACTCCAGGAACAGAGACACCTCACTCATGAGAATGTGCAGCGTAAGCAGGCGCGGACAGGGGAAGAGCGGGAGGAGGAGGAGGAAGAGCAGATCAGCGAGAGTGAGAGTGAAGATGAAGAAAATGAAATCATTTATAATCCTAAAAATCTGCCTCTTGGTTGGGATGGCAAGGTATGAGATTGTTGGGTCTGGAAAAGAGGGAGGTGTCACTGACTCCACTCTACTCTTCTGTTGGAGCCTGCCTTGCCGTTTGGCCTAATTGTTGTTTCTCTTTGCTCGTCAGCCTATCCCGTACTGGTTGTATAAATTACATGGTTTAAACATCAACTACAATTGTGAGATTTGCGGTAACTACACCTACCGAGGGCCCAAAGCTTTTCAGCGTCACTTTGCAGTAAGTAAATTTTTGCTACAAAAACATCAGTACTATGTTCAGATAATCTTTATAAATAAGTAACTAGTAAAGCACTGGAGTGCCCAAGTGGCACTTCTTTCACTTCTGAACCGTGTGTCTGGGCTGATGCTGCAGGGCCATGCGATTGGAACTATAAATTACGTAGGGCACACAAAGATCTCGTCTGCAAATTTCTGTGTGGTCCCTTCTTGTTTGAACAGTAATTCCGGTATCCAGATCTGAGTGGTGCAGAGTGCCTGTTGACTGCCAGTGTATCATTACTGTCTAAAATACAGAAAAAATATTTTTATAGATGTTTTTAGGTCTGGTAGATTTGTATATTGATAGTATTTGTTTCACCCTGTCCAGAGGCTAATATGTCTTTAGTCTTTGGTGTTGCAGATAAAGGACATTCCCTCTCGTACACTGACCTCTTGCCTCTTTCCCCAGGAGTGGCGACATGCTCACGGGATGCGGTGCCTGGGCATTCCCAACACGGCACACTTTGCCAACGTCACACAGATTGAGGATGCAGTCTCACGTAAGTGACAGGGACAAGAATGCTCATTTTAGCTCTTGCCAAACATTTGTCTTATCCTATGACCTGAGACTAGTTTTAGGAAAGAGGGTAAGAAACGTGGTGGGTGTGGGATGATCCTTCCTTGGACTATCCCTCCTGGATCTGAAAAGGAGAGTGGCTTTTTGCCTCTGTTGGATCCCTGCGGGAGCAGGTGCTTGCTGGGATATGAGCAAAGCCTTCCTTTGTTACCAGCTGTTTCTCGTGATGCTTCATGTGTGAAATCTCAGCCAGGTGCAATGGGCCACCATTTCTTTAGGCAGAGTGTGGCTGCATCGTTCCATGTAACTCTTATTAATTGATGTTTGTGAACATCTTCACGGGGAAGCCAGAAAAACCTTCAGGAATCATAGAGCCTATGGGCAGATTTTGAAAGCCTATAGTACTTAGGTCTTACAGCAATTATAATTTAACGTGGCTCATCTGTGCTGATGTTTTGAGGAGGCTGCCTTGTGCAGAGGTCGTTTCTTGAATCTGCACCACTTAGGTTAACAGGTACAGGTTATTGTTCATGTGTATATTTTACTATATTAAAAACTAGTATCTGAAGGGAAATGGCATCAGATCCTGTGTGATTTTGTATTTACAGTGTGGGCAAAGCTGAAACAGCAGAAGGCGTCAGAGAGATGGCAGCCCGATACAGAGGTGAGACGTTACAGAAGCATTTATGGGTGTCTCTAGTCCCGTGTACAGGGAGCCCCCATTTACCTGCATGAGCTGCCTGGCTCTGTCAGAAGAATTTCTGAGTGCCCTGTGTGCTGGGGAGATGAGCAGAACCCACGCTGCTGGTTGCACAGCTCCTGTTAGGGGTGGTGAATGAAAAGCACTTCTTGTGCTGTAGTTCTGACAGGACAGACTCAGCCCTTTCTGTGAGAATCCTCTAACACGCTGCATTTCGGTACCAACGTCATCTCTCTTTTGTGAGAAGCAAAAGGAGCTGTAGTGAGCAGTGCCTTCACTTACACTAGTGCCTTTTTGTAAACTTCTATCTCAAACCATTTTTCACGGGTGTGCAGGGCAGTGGGAAGTGCAGCCTGTAGTTCAGCTGGTGGTTACTCTGGCTCTAAGCTCTTCTCACCTGGTAGACCCACAGCAGCCCTTCCCATGGAGAGGGTCTGGGAGGAGGGTCCCATTCAGTAGGTGCTGCTGGGGCTAAAACTCAAACGCTGTGGTACAGCCTGAGCCAGGCTGTGTCCGGCTGTCTCTAAACTGTTCGTTCCATTCTAGGAGGAATACGAGGATTCCAGTGGGAACGTGGTGAACAAAAAGACCTATGAAGACCTGAAACGTCAGGGGCTGCTGTAGCTTTTCCTAAGTGAAGGATTTCACGTCTGAAAAGCAAGTGGAGATGTGTCAGCGGCTCTGACTCTGCTTCAGTTTCTGGATTTTCTATGTGCATGAATATAGATTTCAAGGATACTTCATAGAATCACTTTCTAGTAAGCCCCTTGTGAAGAGCAGACTTGTGATGTTATTTTATATCAAAAAAAAAAACCCTTGAAAAATAAACTGGTTTTAATTTAGGAAGCGCTAAGAAACCTGTCTCCCTTTGTATGCTGGAAGGAAGACATTTAATTGTGGTATTTTTTAAATGCTTTTTATGTAGTTTGAATCGTCAGAAACAATTGCTTCTTTCTTATTCCTGTTCTGATGGAAATTTTTTTGATGAGGGTTGACTGTAAAGCACAGGTGATTGTTGGGTGCTGAGGAGTGACGGTCTGTGCTGTGTCCCGCTGTAAGCGTGTGGCTGCCTTTGGACTCCTTTGCAAAACAAATGTGTTTGTGTTGCTGATTCTGCCTCGGCTCTGTCTCCCTGCGGAGGTTTGGCCGCTGGGATTTTTTCAGGGTGTTAATAACAGCGTGACTGAAGCTGGGCTGTGCGGGCAGCTCGTCGTTTCTCCGGCGTGGTGACAGTCCTGTCCCCTCCGGCTCCTCAGGTGGGTTTCATTTTGGCAGAGTTGGCTTCTGTGACATCTCTGGCCTCAAACCCCCTTCCTCTGTTGTTGCTGCGCGGGGCTGTTTGGGTCTCCAGATGCCGCGGAGCAGCAGGTGACGGTCCCGTCCCTCGGGTGACGGCGTGCGCAGCCGCCACTTGCCGGGGTGGGGCTGGTTGGTGGCACTGGGGTGCAGCCGCCATCGGTGTCGCAGGCGCTGCCACCCCCCGTGGTGGCTGCAGGCGTTGGCCGGGGCTGCGGGCAGAGGACGGGCAGGGTGAGTCGGTGCCATGGGCTCTCTCTTTCCCTGCCCTGGGGGGGGTTGTTCTCCAAGGGATGAGGCCATGTCTGGTGGGCAATTTTTCCTCACCTGCCACAGAGCTGGGCCATGCCGGGGTGGCACCAGCTCAGTGAGGGTCTCCAGACCTGGCCTGGGTGGTGGCTGCCCTGGTTTGGGAGGTCAGAGATGCCGGTGTGGGCTGAGGGGGAGAAGCATATGGAGATGGATGGGTGGGAAGGACGTGACTGTTAATTGTGAGTTAACCAGAAATACCTGAGCGCTGGCAGTGTGATGATCTCGCTCAGGAAAGCTGTAGGTGTTGGTGTTGGCTCCACACGGGCTGTGTGCCAGAACTGATGGGGCTGTGCTCCGGTCTCCGAGGGCTGTGCTCCGGTCTCTCTCTCAACAGGCTCCTGAGGGCCTGTTGCATCAGCGTGTCTGGAAATGGGCGTTTTTATCACCAGACTTTTTCTTTACCTGTCCACAGCAAGAGCTGCCACGGAGTGTCTTTCTTGCTGCCCTGAGGGCTGGTGGGTTTGGGTTTGGGTCCTCCCGTGGCGGGTGCTGCTGCCGGGGGGGTCACATCTTCATTTGCAGCAGCATCAGCAAAGGGCTGCGTGGTCCAAGCGTCACCGTAACCGCCCTGCTTCCCTGCCGCTGGCGGCTGCCTGTGGCTCTGCCTGCTGCTGGCCAGTTGCCACACCAACGGGAGCACGTGGCTCCCCGGGGGCTCCTGCTCCCCAGCACCGTGCTCCAGGGCCCCTTGGGAGGCAGCGGCTGGGGATCTCCCGGGGCTGAGCATCCCCCCAGGACCCTCTGCAGTGCTTCAGCCGCCTCTGGCTGCAGCTGGAGGGGCCCAACTGTGGCTCCCTGACGTCTGGGCAAGCGCAGTGACAAGGGTTATTTCTACGTCAGGTGATTTCTGGGTTGAGAGCCTGTTGGAATGACCTGGACAGCAGTTTTCAGAGCTTTTGGTGGTAGGTGCTGGTGGTGGGTGTTTTCAGGCACTTATTTCTGCCTGAAAAGCGTGTCCTGCCACCCCAGAGACCAAGAACGGAGTGCTGAACAACCTGGATTTCTCTGGAGTCTGGAAGAAATTCCTAGAATTTCCTAGGAGAAAGGTTCCTTCAAAAAAAAATCCCTCAACAGGAAAAGTCTCTTTTATGTAACTTGTCCTGATATTGTTTCTGCCACCTCCTCCCAAGCTGTGCGCTGGGCAGACTCGAGGGGCACGTGCTGCTGTGACCGCAGCAGTGACACTGGACTGTCCCCTCCCGCTGCCCAGCTCCGACCCTGCCTCTTCCCGACAGGTCCCGGTGACGTTGCTGGTGGATGAAGATGGCAGGTCACCGATGGCTCGTCCCTCCAGTTCAAGGTAATGGGGGCTCCACTGCCGGATGGAGAGCGGTGTCCATCCCGGCGTGCCCAGGATGTCCGTCCCTGTCCCGGCTGCCGGCAGCTGTGCCAGAGGCTCCCTGGGGCGAGGGGTGGCTGCTGGTCACCTGGGGCTCTGGGCAAGTGGAGGGGGGTCTTTCTGCAGTAGGGCTGGTCCCCTGTGGCCAGCGTGGGTCCCTGACCTCAGCTGTGTCTGTGCGGCATGTCCCCATGACCCCCCTGAGGGGAACTGGCCACCACCCTGCTCCAGGGGGGCTGGTGGGGCTGGATTTGGTGTTTGGAGGGTGAACTGCCCGTTCTGCTGGGGAGGCTCCTCAGGCTGGTGGTGAAATGGGCAGCAGATGCGGTGGTCTCAGTTGTCCCTGCTCCGTTCCAGGCCTGCTGCTCTGCATCTTGGCTCTGCACCTCCACGGCCAGGACACTCTTGCCACAGCAGGTGAGCTCTGCACCCCAGGGGAAACCTGGGGGTCCCGTGGGGAGCAGGGACTTTGTCCCTGTCCCCTCCAGGCTGTATTCTGTAGAATGGAGCTGCACTGAGGAACCTTTTTTCAGGGTTTTGACCCTAGAAAAGCCAGTTCTTCACATGCAGTGGGGGAGGGAGAAGCTGTTGTAACGTCAGTCCATACTGCTGCTGCAGAAGCCTCTTGTCTCTGACCTGCCCAGTCGCTGGCTGGAAAAGGACCTTGTTCGGGCCACCGTGTCACTTACTGCCATCTGCATCCCAAACACGATGTCACTGATGCTTCCTGCAGATGCCTTTGGACCATGCAGAGGCTCAGGAGGGGATGCAGGGTTTGCTGAGCGTAAGGTTGGTGCTTCCTTCACCAAGGAGGAACTTTGTGTCTTCCAGAGAACAGCACGGCCGCCACCAACGCCTCGGTGGCCCACAGCACGGCCGCCACCAACGCCTCGGTGGCCCACAGCACGGCCGCCACCACCACTACCTTGATGGCCGCCACCACCAGCGCCTCGGTGGCCCACAGCACGGCGGCCACCACCAACGCCTCGGTGGCCGCCAGTGCTTCTGTGAATGGTACAGAAGGAACACCGGTAAGGAAAGGAAGCCGTTGGCCGGGCTGATACAGCCCCATAGGCAGGGTCTGTAGCCCAACTGGTCTCTTGCGGGAGCCAGGACTGCCATGAGAACATCTCCTGGGGTGGAAGGAGGCAGCTGGGGCACGGCTGGGGGGTACGCAGTGGCAGCCCCTGCAGGTCTGTGGTTGGGGACAGCACGGTGGTGCCGTGCGAGGAGGCTGCGCTGCACGGTGACACCCTGGTGTGTTCTCCCTCCAGCTCACCTGCCAGAGCTTTCGGTGCTCTGGGGAGAGGTGTTACCAGGATGAAGCCCATACCAACGGAACGGTGACCTGCCACAATGAGACTTACTGTGAGGTACGGAGCTCGCTGAGATGGAAGCGCAGGGGGGCTGACGGGGGTGTGTGTTTTCCTTTTCTTTATATCAGGAACCCACAGTACCCTATTGTCTCTGCCAGTCTCCTGTTACCCTGCTGTCTGTCAGTCTGTCAGTTATTTTTGCTCCTTTGTAGTGGCATCTCTTCACACTCTTAGCGTTTTTTCCTTTGGCTCTGCTGTTGCAGCTTTATCGTTTCTCCAGCACGAACTACACAGCCGGGTGCAGCAGCGGGTGCAGCGCGGAGACGTGCAGGACCAACAGCAGCGTGAGCATGCAGCAGTGTGTCCTGGACTGCTGCAGCTCCCCCCGCTGCCTGCAGCTCAATGCCAGCTCCTACGGTAACTGCCCGCGGGGTCCCCGGGGCGCCCCAAGGGTGCCAGGTTAATGCTGCCGCATGGGAAGGAGGCGGGGGCAGAGGGCTGGCTGTGGATGCATCACCACATCCCCTCTGCCCTGGGGTTGCCCTCCTTCAGAGCTGGGGCCGAGGGGAAGGGGTGGCCCAGCAGCTCTGGCCGCGGGCTGTGTGCTGGGCACAGCCTCACGGGGCTCCTCCTGTGCCCGCAGGTGACCTGCCACCCCCCACTACGCCGCCTACGACCACCACCACCACCCCCCGGCCTCCCCCCCGAAACGTAGGTACCTGCCGGGCAGACGCTGCGGCCGTGGGCTCTCCGGGGGCGGCTGAGCTCCCACCTGAGCGGGGCAGAGGGAAAGGTTCCTCCTGCCCCTGCCTCACAGGGTCAAAAGCTTCTGGGAGGGGAGTGAATCCTTAACGAGCTTTGAAATGAAAGAGTCCGTAATGAGCCCTGTCAAACAGGCCTTTTCCCAAGCTCGGGGGCCGACGGGGCACTGCGGCCTTTCTCCTGAGCCTATGTGGAGGGGAAGGTGCTTATTTTTGCAGAGCCCTGTTAAGAGGAAGGAAAAGGGGGTTTGAAATGCTGCTTCAGTGAAGTTTCCTGCAGTTTCAGACGGGGCGCTGTCAGTCTTTTATCTCTCTGTAGCTAAAATGCCTGAGACAGTACTGGCCGAATACCAAGAACAGAGGGGTTTAGAAAGGATCCCTCAGGAAAGAAGGGCTGCCTGAAGTGCAGTTCTTGTCCTGGGAGTCCTGCTCTCCGGACCCATGAATATCCAGTGTCTCCTCTGGCCCTCTCCCGTAGGGGAAAGTGTGCGCAGCGTTCTCCTGTCACGGGGATGGATGTTTCAAAGGCAAGAAGGCTGTTGCGAGATGCATTGTTGGGCATGACTTCTGTGAGGTACGGCCTTGGGGCTAAACGGGAGGACAGCCCGTGAGCTGGGAGGTGCCCAGCAGCCTCGGTGCCTCCCTGTAATGTGAATGCTAAAGGCTTGGCAGGACCCCCAGGCTAATGTCTCTCTCCTCCTCCCAGATGAAGAAGACGGGCTTGAACTACGTGGCAGGCTGTAGCCGAGCCTGCAAGGCGGCCAAACCAGTCTGTGCTGCTGGGGTGAAGGCTGCCTGTTACCAGGAGTGCTGCCCGGCTACCCTGAAAGCGAGCTGTCTCAAACTGGACGGCAAAGTTCACGTCAACAGCGCTGGGCGGGCGACTCTGGCCCCGCTCCTGAGGCTCATGGCGTGTGGGGTGCTCCTGCTCCTGAACTGCAGGGTCTCAGCTTCCCTCTGGGGGTAAGCAGCAGCCCGCCCTCCCTGCAGTGGAGCTCCACAGCGCTCGTTAGGGTCCCTGTCCTCTCTGACTTCAGCCAAGGCTGCTATTGACCGCCCTTGTTATGTCCCAGTCCCTGGAACAAAGTGTCCCAGTCCCAGGTGGCTGCTTCTCCCCCAGTGCAGGTGCCTCTCGCCCACGGGGTGGCCCCAGGCCTCTGAGCGACACGCAGTGGCCGTGGCTGCAGGATGGCCACGGGCTCTGTCGATGTTGTCCTGCAGCACAGCTTCCAGGGGCATCTGCTGGAGGGGTGTCTGCCCAGGGATGGCTCCTGCCACTCCTGAGCTGCTCAGTGAATGGTCCTGACCACGGGTGGACGTGGGGCTCCTTCTCACCGTGGTGAGCCAGCGCTCTCCTTCGTACCTCTGGCTGGTGACAGTGGTGACGCTGGCTCCCGCCCGAGCTCCTGCAGAGCAGGGGGCTCTGGGCAGCTGCCCTGTGGGATGCTCTCTCCTTTCCACCTGCTTCCCAGTCCCAGTTCACGTCTCTTCTGGGTTACAACTGGAGAGGATGAATTTCTGGTGCCCCGGTGTCTCGCTCATTCATGAGCTTTGTCCCTAAGCCGTTATCGTGTGCACGTGGCTAAATCCACCCGAAATCCTGCACCTTCCTGGGACTGGTGAGTCCTGGCTCCTGGTTGAGTGAATTTTAAATACTTGTAATCAAGGCTTCCCCCAGTGCATCCAGAGGAAAAGCACTTAATCCATGCACTAAGGAAGAAAAAGAGGTGTTCTTCCCTGCCCTGCCAAAAACCCGTTGGCCTGTGAGACTTGCAAAGCTGATCACAGTTTCTGGGAGCTGCTGCAGCGTGTGCCTGTGCGCTGCTGGGGCTGCAGGCAGGAGGGACCTCAGGAGCAGGAAGAGGAGGGTGCTAAGCCTGCTTAAAAACCAGAAGATTCTGCCTTGACTGAAGGCACAGGGTCTGCTGTAGTTAATAATCTGCTTCCAGTGTAGCTTTTCTGGGCCCCCTCTTACTTGTTAGTTTAAAACTGCTCTGGTACAGGAAATCTCTCTGGTACGGGTAGGTAAAACTAGTAGGCAGGAACATGGGATTACTCTAAAAGTGTCTCATGTTTTAGATCAACCTGTGTTGCATCTGTGCTTCTCTCCTGCTAAAGGCACAGCAGAGATGTGAGCTTTAGCCTGTGACACGAACAACCCCCCTGTGTCCCCCCCCAGCCTGTCATTGCGTCACCTGGAGCTGCTGTGTAGCTTTTCAGGCAGAATTCACTGGTGTCAGTGCGCTGCCGCTCGTGCAAATACACACTCTGCTGTTCTCTGTCGCTGTTGTCTTTCAAGAAAAGATTGCAAAAATACAAAAACTGGTGTGTGAGTCCCCTGGCCTGTGGCGGAGGGGGGTGGGGGGTGCTGAGCAGGGCTGGCCGCTGCTGGCAGGGGGCAGAGCCTGGCCCGGGTGTGCTGGAGGGAGGCTCGGCCCTGGCCACCCCCAGAGGCTCTGCCCCGCGAGGTGCTGCCGGCTGAGAGCTCTGGCGCAGCGGATGTGGGACTGGGTGAAAAAAGCCTGACTGAAGCTGTAGCCGGCCCCTTCCACGTGTCAGGGCAGCCTCAACCAGCCCGATGTTCTGCTGCACCGAAACCGCAGCGCAGGGCTCGGGGTGTTTTGAGTTTGTTTCAGGCCACAATGTCATTGTATCTGTAGCAAGTGAAAACAGGGTGAAACACAGGGTTTTTCTATCTCAAAAATACTATCCAGCACCACGTTTCTTGTAAGAATAACGGTTTAGTGTTTACAGCCAGATATTTTGGACTGTTCTCCTTTTGTTTCCTCTGCAGCCTCTGGTCCGTTCCCCACGGGAGCGGGGAGGCAGCAGAGCCCCTACTTGAACTGCTCGGGTTTTTCCTAATCTCGAGATCCTGGCTATTGCTCCCACACTTGTGGAAAGAGCCAGCTTAGGCCAAACTCTCCTACCTCAGCTCTGCAAAAGACAGTGTCCGGTGGCGTTTTCTACCCCTGCTTGCACCTGCAGTAATTCATCTGCATAATGAAACGGCAGCTCGAGGGTTGGCTTGTGCCAGCTGGGGCTCCTGGAAATTCAACAAAAAATTAATCCCAAGGTGCTCCTGAAAAAAGCACGTCTCCTGATTTCACTGGGAAATGAACCTCCCAGCTGGCGCCGACCCCGCAGCTCCCCCTCCGCGCCCCCCGTCGGGAGGGGGCCGCAGGACGCTCCGGGCCAAGGCCCCGCCGTGCGGGATCCCCCCTGCCCGGGCCGGGGGGCGGCGCCGGCCGCGATCCCTCCGGCCGTTCCCGGGATGGCGCCGTTATTTCCGGAGGCGGCGGCGGCGGCTCCCCCCGGTCCGGCCCCGCCGCGTCATCCAGCGTCCGGCGCCCTCCCGGCCAGCGGCAGCGCGGGGCCGCCGGGCCCGGAGCGCTCGGGGGGGAGGATAACGGAGCGCCGGGGGATAACGGAGCGCCGGGGCCGGGCAGGGGGCGACCTGCCGCATCGTATCCTTTGCTTCGGCCTCGGCCGGC
>KZ505868.1:292646-324939 GCA_002844005.1 Limosa lapponica baueri | reverse complement strand
CGTCGGAGCGGGGGCCCGGGGTCCGCCCGGCGCTGGCCCCGGAGCGGAGCTGCCGGCATCGCCCGGGCGCTGCTTGCGGGGGTCGCCGGGGGCTTCCCGGCTCTGGCAGCCGGTGCCGGCGGCCCCTCGGCCGGGTCGGGTCCGCCGTGTCCGCCGCCTCCTCCGGCGGGGCCGGCGCTCCCCGGGGATGCCGAGTCCCCGCGGGTCCCGGTAACCGTGGCCGTTTCCCACTTTGCAAAGGGGAGGTGGGAGAAGATGCAGAGAGCTGCGGCAATTCCTGGAAGCCGGTGTGGGGTTCCCAGTCTGAATTACGCCATTTCTAGTTCACCCGCCTTCATTTAGGCTGGGCTGCTCTTACCTGGTGAAGGCGCAGGTTGGTGCTGCTGCCATTCCCCTTTTATTTCCATGTTTATCAGTAGTGCATTTAAAAAACAAAAAGGGTGAACTTTGTAACTGCGGCAGCGGCGCAGACGGGTGGGGGTCTGGGAGCACCCCCTTGGGCCCCGTGTTTAACTCGTGGCTTAGAACTGACTGGGGGAGACTGGGCCATGTCTGTGTGTTTAGGAGCAAAAACTGCTGAATGAAACACAATCCTGGCTCCTTTGTTGGTGTGTTTTTGTTGTATGTGGAGCACAGTCACACTGTCTGCACGGTAAGCTCCTTGGGAAGTAGTTCTATCCAATCATGCCTTTGAGCTTTGACAAAGTTGCCTTTTCAAGGCTTCATTGTGAGTTTTTTTTTAGTCACAGAAGTCTAAGGATATCTATCTCTTTTTTTTTTTTTTTTCCTTTTGTATTTGCAGAAGAAAACTCTCTGCCATCACTTGGGGTCTTTTGGAACCTAAATTGATAGAGAATGAGGTTTTGTCTGCCATTTTCTAGGAATAGCTGTAACTCATTCTGTCCTTAAATGCCCGTGGCTACTGAGTTAGCAACTTTCATACTCAAATCAAAGCACATTTAAACACTGTAAATGCTGCCATTTGCTAGTGAAGTGATATTAGTTCATTATATCTTCTGTGAATTAAGACTGGCTAATGAATGAGAGCATCTATAAATGGATTTAAATGTGCTTTATCTTGTATGGTTTGTGTTCACAATTTTGGTTAAACCCCTACCTAAGATCCTGCCTCTGTGTGTGTGTGTGCTGTCCCTGCCACAGCATTGCTTCATTTGGAACCCTGGAAAGAACAATCGTACTTCCCTCCAGCCCCGAGTAGCGCAGTCCCACACGGGCTGTTACTTCCGTTAAGTAAAGAGGGGACTGGCCAAGGCTCATATAACTAATGGTAAGGCTAATTGGATTCTCCCTTTTGAACACGCAGCATGGATCCTACTTTACCCAGAAGATATGACACACGTTCCTGCTGGAGAGCAGTACTACAATGACACTGCACATTTTTAACAAGAACGTCTTTATTGCTACTTAAATCTCTCTTAACTGGAAATCCGCTGACTTGGGCCATGCGCATTCTGCTGTGCTGTAATCTCTGCACATAGCTCTTTATTTCTGTGCCCAGTTCAACTATTGAACAAGGTCATTATCTTGCTAAAATATTCCACTGCAGATTGCTAACATATAGATCCCTCTGGCTGGAACAGCCTGCGTCTAGGTATAAATTCACCTGAAGGAAACAGTCCTTTTCCAGGGCTAATCTCTTTCTTAGGAGAATCCTACCTAAAGCTGATTCCCGCTATGGAGGTTACCATGCAAAAGCGCGATGCCTGACCATGATCTTTGGATCCCGAAGCAGCTGTGTCAGCAGCGCTGAGCCGGCACTCGGCTCTGGCCCCTGGGGCAGCGAGGTGCTGGGCGTTGGCGAGCGGCACCGTCCCGGCTGGCGATAAAGCCTGAGCTTCTGCTCCCTTCCTGGAACAGCGGTAACAGTCCTCTGTTAAAGTGAACATTCAGGTTGGCTCTTGTCACTGTCAGGATACATTGCGTGGTCTTTATGGGGAGAACTTGCAGAGGTTCAAGCAGCGCTGAGTAAGTACTCGGTGCCTGTGGAGAAAAGTTACGGCTCCATCCCACCCCCTGAGCCCACGCTCCCCAGTGCCCCTCCGGCTGCCCACACCGCTCCTCGGTTCTATGTGACTTTGGCTGCGTGGTCTGTAGTGAGGTTTGTGTCACGTGCTCTTCTGCAACCAGCCTCTGATAAATCTTCTTACACGGTCTTTATTCTCAGAGGGCTCTTGGGCAGAAGAGGCTTTCCAAGCCGAGAATAAGGCCACTTCTTATCAGCTTGTTTATATTCTGAGTGCTTAGGTAAAGTACTTCAAGTTCTGTTTCTGGTTTGCGCTCTCGTCCTGGAGAACATGCTATGACAGCAACAACGCTCATTTTTCTGAATTATGGTCACTGAAGGAGAATCTCAGCTGAATGACTAGAACCTTACAATCTTAAGAACGATTTCTCTCTCATCATTAGATTTGTGTGCTAAGTAGCATAATCTTGAGATTGTTGTTTGTGCGTCTTAAACATGGAAACCCCCATGCAGAACCCTCTCTTTTAACTGTTATTTTGCCACTTGTAGGAGCACAGTATGATAACTGAAACAAAGTGCTGAAAGACTGGTCAAATTTTGCTAACGTAGTGCGATGTGTTCAGTGTCCCACCTGTATTTGCACAGTAGCTGCCCTGTTAAGTTTTTAGGAGCGCATAGGTTGCATTGAGGCTCTTGTTTCTGCTGTGGTGGGCTCATGCAGTGACTCTGTTCCGCGCTGCCCCGAGGAGGGGGACACTTGTGCCTCAGTCTCTATTTGCAGATTGGCAGAAACACTTTAAATGGTAGCGTGGGGGGGGGGGTTGGTTTTTTCCCCTCCTTTTTCTTCCTTTCTTTGTACTTCCTGTCTTGCTTCAGAAAGGAAAAACCTGTTATTAACATACATTTTTGGGATTCTTATGATAAAGCCTTGGATTTTGTGCTGCTAAGCCCTGGGCTGGCTTATCTGTAAGGGAGAGCCAACAGCAACCTGTGCCCGCCATGGGCAGCATCCAGCAGCTCTGTGCCGCTGGGCAACTCGTGTCAGCCCTTCCAAGGGAGGGGAAGCTGCAGTGTCACAGAACAGTTCTGTCAAAATAAAATAAATCTGTCAGGTAACTGAGAGAGAGGCTGCGGGGTACTTTGTTTCTCCGCTCAAATCTAAATTGTATTCTGCTCGCAGATTTTTGCCAGTGTTTGATTAAGTGTATTGATAAATTAAAGAACTTTTTGTGTTTAACGTGAAACTTTTTGGTTCTTTTTCCAGAAGCAGCTGGCTCTGAAGGCATCAAGCAGAATGGGAAAAAGCTCGCAGTCAGCCAGAACCGGAGCCACGACAGCACCGATAAAAGTTCCCCCAGGTACTGAATCTCTCCCACTCCTTGCGTAGCTTTGGTGAAGCGAGAGTTGTGCTCGTCAGCTCTTTGTGGAAGGTGCAGAGAGGGGTAAGAGTAGCGGTTTTGCCGGTCTAGCTGTGCCTCCCCTTCGCAGAGGATCTCTGTATAGTGACAGTAAATATATATAGCACCAAAATTCTGGGTGATTGTGCGTGGATGGAACGAGCTGCAGTGGGCGAACTGTTGATGCTTGGGTATCTAGAGGAAGAAAAATAAAGTGCAGAGGGCTTTCTGCCTGGGCTTCCTGGTTTTCAGCTGGAAACTGAGCGGGAAGTTGGTATCTGTGCAGGCGTGTGAGGTCTGTGCGCACACCGGCGCTGCAGCGACCCTGTGGCTGCCTTATCTGCTTCCATCTGCCGGCGACCGTGCCGGCTGCAGTTCCCCGGAGGTGGTGGGGTCGAGAGCAGAAGTTGGCAACTTTTTGAGAAGAGAATCTGTAGATTCTAGTTAGGAGAGGAAAAAAATGAGCATGCTGTCAAAACTTCAGTGGAAGCTTCAGCACGGTCTCTTGGAGACAGTCCTCTAGTCCCCTATTTGGGCATATTTTTGCTGTTGAGTGGGACAGGACCCACTAGCGTTGTTTATTTTCAATTCAGAGAGCTTTGGCTTAGGGCCACCCTGTCTCATAGATACACTCCTCAAATGTTACAGTTTCATTTTCCAGTTCCCAGGACTTTGTGGACCCTTCGGAGTCTGTCTGTGCTGTCCTTGGCACGGCTGCGCAGGTTGTTGACCTTAAATTTATACCATCCACTTGCTTGTGGGAACTCCCAAGCTGTGGCATTATTACTGTTGCAAAATGAGTTTGCAAAGTCACAAGATAATAAATAAAGCTACCTCTACCTCCACCCACTCTGCGCTGCCTCCTTTCCAGGCAGAGCTGGGAGTTTTCCACCAGAAGGAAGGCTTTTAAAACAAACGCAGTTTTTCATTCTTGTGCTGAGGTCAGAAGGGCTGAACAGAGGCAGCAGGAGATGAGATTTGCATTTGCCCCTGTAAGCAGGAAAGGGACACGGGTTTTGTACCAACATCGAGGTGTGTGTAGGGTGTGCTCTGAGTTAACAGCCTGTACCAGGTTAGTGAAAGCCGTTTGTTATTTCAGTTAAACTGGTTTTGTCTAGAGATCTGAACCGTTCTAAGAAATGCCTATTTCAGTCTTGTTTGCTTAACCCAGCCATTATTTGTCTGCAGTGAAACAGACAGATAAATGCGAACGCAGCCCTCGGTGGCAGGAATAGGCTGTTATGGGGGTGTGTGTATCTGGGTTCCATCACCCAGTTTTGCTTTCATTTGCAGGCAAAACAAACTCAAACCTGAAGTGACAACTGAAATGGTGCGGTCCTCCAGTGTAATGGCTTCAAACAAGGCTTCAATCTTATCAGAACCAAAGTTTGGACTAAGAGATACTATTGTTAAATCTCAGCTTGTACAAATGGAGGATTCCTACACACACATCCAGAGCTTCAGGTACGGATCATTCCTGAGAAGAAGGTATTTTTGTGGGGAGTAAGTTAGTTAGCATACACTGTCAAAATAACTCACTTGCATTATTTCATTTAGTATCCCTGCAAATAGGAGTTTTTGTAGAAAAGTATGATCCATGCTTTCCAGAACAGCTCATTTTCCTTGTTTAGGCATTAGCAGAGAAGAATTTCATTCGTGTCTCTGTCAAGGTTTGCCTCATGGTTCTTGTTGAGAAAACAGCTTTTATGAAATGACTTTTTCCTGTGCTTATTTCAGACTGAGTCTGAAATGCCTCAATTCTGTACACCTCTGGCCTTCACTCTCACTGCTGCTGTTCACCACTTATCCCTGTAGTTGTTCCAATAAGCTCATAAGGCCTTGGGTGAAGTATATAATTAATACCAAAAATTTGCTGTGGTTGCAATCCTTTTATGCGTGTCATTCTATGAATTTATCATTTCAAACTGCTACTGTGCAGCTCTTGTAGTCTTTTTTTATACTGTATGTAAAAATGTGTGTCCTTCTGTAAAACATGTCTGTAAAGATGCTACTGTAATTAAATCATTTTATGTAATTTAAATCACATTTCCCCAATTCCCCCCTGGAAGGATGCTACTCCTAAATAGTTATATGTATTATTAAGTGCACGGGTTATTAATGGTGGTACTTCCATCAGCTCTACCATTTACAGCTCTGGGATTTAGTTCATTTCTTTGCAGGTTTTTCGTTGGGTCGTACAACGTGAACGGTCAGCCGCCCCGAGAGAGCCTCCAGCCCTGGCTGAGGTGTGATGCTGAGCCCCCGGATGTTTACTGCGTGGGGTGAGTGTCTCTTCCTGGCCGACCTTCCAGGCCTGGACCCTGGGTTGCTTGTTGTGAAGGTGTCGCATGAGGTGTTTGACGCCCCAGCTGAGGGGTGTCTGCCGCGCTTTACCCCATTGCACGGCTCTGGAGCACGTCTGCGTAGCCTGGAAGGGCTGCGCTGCTGGTGGTGTTTGGGCTCTCTGGCATTGCAGTGTTACGAAATCTTTAATGTCATTCAATTTAACACCAATAGTAATTTAGCTTTACGTTTAACATACATCTAAACTCAGCATAACTGAATTTGAGTTTTCAGTTACAAATTCATTGAGTATAAATTGATTTAGTCCTTTCCCAGAGGAAAGGGCTGGAGAGTTATAAACAAGTGCATGCATCCACGGGTTCCTTCCTCTAACACAGTTTCCAGGAGCTTGATCTGAGTAAAGAAGCCTTCTTTTTCAATGACACACCGAAGGAAGAAGAGTGGTTTAAAGCTGTAACTGATAGTCTTCACCCAGATGCCAAATATGCAAAGGTAAATGTGGCTTTTGGGGAGGTTTGAGTGTGGAATCGTTTTCCACTTCGGCCTCTCTTCCCTTTGCTTTTTCTCCTTCTCAATTTCCGTGTCCTCCAGAGGCTCTTTGTCCACAGGCTTTCGCTCAGCGGCAGCACTGAGGTGCAGGAGGGGGTGCTGCTGTGCAGGGCGCCGAGGCAGGGGCAGGACAGGAGACCAGGCGTCCATGTGTGAAGGATGCTCCTGGTCTCTTGGGGGAGGAGAGCAGCAAGTACCTTAGGTTTCCCATGTCCGTCTTGGCAATGCAGAGTGGAACAAGTTGTGAAGGTATTTTGGTAGGAATAGTGCTCCTGCTGCTTAGGTCTGCTTTGTCTCTGTTGTTGAAGGGAGGCTCCTTCCATGGGCTCTGCCGGTGCTGAAGGTTTTGCTTTGGGCTTCAGCTTCATTTTCTGGGGTGCTGGTCCCTGGCTCCCCCCTGCGCTGTGCTGCTGGAGTCCCTGTGAGCCCAGCTGGTCTGTCGGATGAGCCTGGAGCTCTCTCTTTCTTCATCTGTGTTTTGGTGACCTGTGTTCTGGACTTGGGCAATGTGCCTGCTCTCATCAAACCTCTCCCCTTCTAGTATTTAATGGAACAGGATCTGTTTTTCAGGTGAAACTTGTGCGGCTTGTGGGAATCATGCTTCTGTTGTATGTGAGAGCAGACCTTGCTTTGAACATCTCTGAGGTGGAAATTGAGACTGTGGGAACTGGAATCATGGGGAGGATGGTAAGAATGGCAACTGTGCGTGAAAAGGGGTGGGATTTAGAAGAGCCCTGGAGAGCCCCTCTCCTTAGATGTGGTGGTTATTCCTCCAGCGCAGGGGTGCAGCTGCCTTTGGAAGCACATAGTCCTGTCCCTGTGCCAGCTCGGGACCTTGCCATGTGCTCGCAAAGGCTCAAAGACCTTGGGGGAGAATATTTTTTCCTGATTGCACATGCTGGGCTGTGTGGGGCTTTGATTTCATGCGATTGTGATGCTGGCCGTGATTTTGCCCAAAGCAAATGACACAAGGAAGCATGAGTAGAAGAAACATGTCTATCCAGATTAGTTTTCCTGAGGAGGATTTCCTGGCCCCTTGCCATTCCACATCATGGGGATGTAGAGTCTGTGCCCTTTGAATGTAGTTTCTGTGAACGTTGCAGCTCTAACTTCTCCAAGGTATTTTTGACCAGCTAAGCCATGTGCTTCCTCCTCCACTTACAGCTTTTTTTATGGGTTGTGTTGAAAGATCCAGTTTGTTGCTAAACAGGTTCCTGGACTTGCTGAAGTAACTGACCATCTCTCTTGCTGATTTTAATTTCCCTTTGTACTAGCTAATTCCTCCATTACAAACCCAGTTCCATGTGCTTGCTTGCTGTGTTCTGTTGCTGTGTGCAACCCTCACGTGAGGCACTGACTTGAATTCATGGAGTAGTTATCACTAATTGGCATTTTCAGCCTTTTCCTTCCTCTGGCATTAAATGGTCCGCCTCAATGTCTCCTGGCTTGTCCACTGCTAGTGACTCATTTGTGGATTCATCTGTTGTGCAGAAGCTTCTGACCAAAGTCTTTGTCTTTATCTTTCAGGGTAACAAAGGTGGTGTTGCCATAAGGTTTAAATTCCACAACACTAGCGTGTGCGTTGTGAATTCTCACCTTGCAGCTCACATGGAAGAATATGAGCGGAGGAACCAGGACTTCAAAGACATCTGCTCTCGGATGCAGTTCTGCCAGTCAGATCCAAATTTGCCCCCTCTCACTATTAGCGAGCACGAGTACGCCTCCTGTCTGTGAATGGCTGTGTGGGGCAAGGAGGAACCTTGGGCACGTCTGGGGTGTGAGGTTCTCTCGGGGGGGTGTCAGAAGGGGGTGCCCAGTGGTCTAATCGTCAGCCTGGAAGGGCCAGAAATGCTTCACCCTAACCCTGGTTTTGAGAGTGGTCACCTACACGGTTCTGACAGGTCTCTTTGCTGCCTTATGCTCTTCCAGGCCTTGTTCTATTTTCAAGCATGCAGTGGGAATGGGGCAATAATGTGCATTGATTTCCCCGATGGCTTGTGGGATTTAGTCCGTGTGGAATATTAAAAGCAGCAGTTATTAAGAGGTAGTAACATGCAGAACAGGAATTAAAAACAGGTAGAAAATGTAGCTTCTCTCCAAGTTTTCAGTCTTCCTTGCTCTCTCTGGAGAAGCAGACACAGACCCACCCGATGATGGTGAGATTAGGGGAGCTCACGCTGGCACTGGATGGTGTGGGGCTCTGCTGCGAGCTGTGCCTCCAGCTCACCAGCCTGTGCTTCGGACGTCCTTAGGCCTCTGAACAGGATCCTGGTGTACCTTCTCTTCCAGTGTCATCTTATGGTTGGGTGACCTCAACTATCGGCTGGAGGAACTGGATGTGGCAAAAGTGAAGCAGCTCGTCGATGAGAGAGCATTTCTGGAGCTCTGCCAGTATGACCAGGTACCAGTGTCCCTCCTGCCTGCAGGTGGTGCTGAGGGTGCTCTGTACCCCACAGTGCTCCTCAGCCTTCTCAGTGCCCAGTGTCTCCCTTTGAGCTCACATGGGAGTTGTGCTTGACTTTAGTTAAAACTAAATTTGTCTTTTTTTCTTTTGTAGCTGAAGAGGCAAATGAATGCAAATGCAGCCTTTGAAGGCTTTACAGAGGGAGAGATTTCTTTCCAGCCAACATACAAATATGATGCCGGCTGTGATGACTGGGACACGAGGTATGGTGATTGCCTCATACGTGATGCTACCAAAGGCTAATGTTATCACTGAAGGAAGTAAAAACAAAGCTAAAAAGAATTGTAGATCTAATGGCTATAAATAGGAACAGTTCTGAGATTATTGCAGTTACTTGGTTTGGTTTGCACTTTTTTTTTCCCCACGCAAAATTTTAGGATCTTTTATTTGCTGATACCTGCTGTATCTGCTCAGGTGAGAGCAGCTGGGGTTGGAAATGGTGCATTTGTGCTGTCTGTAGCTGAGTGCATTTTCCAAAAGACTGTGAGAGCCGTTATTCCTGCGACGCACTACACAGAGTGGCTGAGCTGCTTTTAGTGAGCTTTGGCTTCAAGTGCGGGAATGAAATCTGTGCAGCGGTCAGTGGGGAAAAATAATATTAAAATGTGGACTTTGAATGTAGAACTTGAGTTCTTGTTTTTCATGGTTCTTGTGGCCAAAAGTATGTCTGAGTATTTCTTTGTATGTTAATTGTATCAAAAGAACAAAACAAATAATTGCATCTTTGAAGAGGTAGAAAGTAAAGCATGATATAGAGATGCCCGACAGTAGACAACCAAACTTTTTATAACTACTCAAAGAAACTGTGCAAAATAGAACTTTTATAGAGAACAAGGCGCAGACTGTGTCAGGAAAGGAGTCTCTGGGAGAGCAGGATTCTGCCGTGCATTGTCACTCCTCCAAACTGGGCCTGGAAACTGTCATTTTTCCTCTGTTGTAGTGAGAAGTGTCGCATCCCAGCGTGGTGTGATCGGATCCTCTGGAAAGGGCAGAACGTTGCTCAGCTGAGCTACCGCAGCCACATGGCTCTGAAGATCAGTGACCATAAGCCAGTCAGCTCTGTGTTTGATATCGGGGTAAGTGCCTCAGTGCTGAAGGAAATAACTGTTGACCTCGTCCTGTGTGTGGGGAGGAGGGAGGTTCTCCTGCTGATTTCCCTCTCCTCCGCCTTTTATGGCATCCAGGGAGAACAATGGCTTAAAAGGTGGGCTAGATAAGGTACCCAGATAGGATTGAGATAGGATTGTTGTTCGTAGGGAGCCAGGGTTGTTCTACCTGATACTTCAGTTAAGCAGAATAATGCATGAATATCTGCAGGTATTTTTTCAGAAACGCTCTTTTGCCTTTTTTCTTACTTTCTTAATAATTTTCACAGAACCTTGCAGTGCAGGAATGCTACATCACTGACAACATAGTAGTGTGTTGTCAAAGCTTTTTTAGGAAAAAAAAAAAGCTGATCAAGAGCTGACTGGGTGACTTTTGCTAGTTATGGCAAGGTCCTTTACTGTTTGATCCTGAGGAGATGGTGCTCCAAGAGGCCCTGTTCATTACAGGTGCCGTATGCTCCAGTGTGCTGCAGAAATCAAATCACTTCACGTGTTCCCAGCTGTGTTACAGCTCTCCTGCCCAGTAAACACCAGCTGGTGCAGTGTGTGTCCTTTTCAGGTGAAGGTGGTGAATGAGGACCTCTATCGAAAAGCCTTTGAGGAAATAGTCCGCTCCCTGGATAAGCTGGAGAATGCCAACATCCCCTCGGTGACGCTCTCCCAAAGAGAGGTACGGGTAGGGTATGTCCCTGGGCTGTGCCTCGCTGGTGCCACTGAGTTACCCTGGGCCCCAGAGCCTGTTCCAGTGGTAGAAGTTTATGAGATGGATTCTAGACCCTGAGGTCTGCTTCCAGAGAAGTAGAATATTTTTACTTCCAGCTGTTCTCTGTTTACAAGCCCTAGAAACAGTTGTTTCTGTCTAGATGCAGGTAAATTCCATGCCCAGTACCAGGCTGAAACGCAGGGTGTGTTACTCCCTGAGCTGGGGAGAGACAGAGTTAAAGGGGGGTTGTGGCCCTTGCTCTGACTTATTTGAAATGTGAAATGTAAAATCTGAAGGGTTTGGAGAAGGTTACAAAACCGGCATTTGCTTTGTGTGTTGGGGACTAAAAAAGATAAGCAAATGGGACATTTGAGGCTACAGCTATTTTCCTCTCAAGTTCCGTTGAGGTTATTTGAGGGAGCATTTGTTTTAAAGGGCCCACTGGTGCAGACGACTTCAGTGTACAGAGTGAGCAAATGTAATCCCATGTAATCCTGGAGGAGATGGGGCGTGGGAGCAAAAGGGTTAATCTGGGTATCAGGGTATTGTGCTGCTTAATGATTAAACCACGGGACAGGCATTGCTGCTGGTGCTTGGCAAGGTGGAACTGATGATCTTGACTGACATTTGTTTCTAGTTCCATTTTGAGGATGTTAAATACATGCAGCTGCAGGTGGAGAAGTTTACAATCCACAACGGACCAGTGCCCTGCCATTTTGAATTTATCAGCAAACCGGATGAGAAAACCTACTGCAAGGAGTGGCTGATTGCTAATCCCAGTAAGGGCTTTCTGCTGTCAGGTGAGCTCCTCGTTGTTCCTCTCATGTTAATGACCTAAATTGTCACCTTCTGGCTCAGTTCTCTGCTATTTTGAGAGTGCTGTGCCTGTTTGCAGGCTCACTGGTTTAATACCTTTTTTTAACTGAGTATGGGTTGTTTGTTTTTTTTTTTTTTTTTTAATCTTTTGGCAGATGCTAAGATCACAATTGAGTTGGAGGTGTTTGTCAATAAATCAACAGCTACACACTTAAACTCTGGAGAGGAAAAACTTGAAGATATCTTGGTTTTGCATCTTAACAAGGGGAAGGATTATTTTCTATCTGTAACAGGCAACTACTTGCCAAGTTGCTTTGGGTCTCCCATTCATACGCTGTGTTACATGAGGGAACCGATCCAGGACATGTCAGCGGAATCCATTCGGAAACTTGTGAGTTAAAGATTCCCTTCAGAGCACATAAGAACCACTGAAACTAGATGTTAAGTTCTGTTTATTGCTAGAGAGCCTTCTTCCACTCCCCTGGTCCATGGTCTGAGGGTGCTGATATCCCTCGTGCTCTCCTGTGCTCCATCTTCACACCTCGCGTTGGCTCTTCACGTGCATGAACCAGCCCATTTCATAGAGAGAGCACTGAAAGCGCGTTTGCTCTCCCTGCACATTTAAAAAAGGTGTGCAGCTCCTCAGTGTAGACCTTTTCCCTGCAGCCATGTGTGTGTGAGGCTTGATGTAAGCTGAGTTACGTGAGGCATGTTTATGAGAGCAGCTTGTTTCTTCTGTCTTGACTTCTGATGTAATGTGCCTGTTGGACTTGTCTTGTGTGAAGACTGGTCAGTGAAGCTGCATGGGTTCTCAAGTCTTAATTCTCAGGTATAAACTCTGTGAAGCATCTTTGCAGAGTTGAGTAAGAACTTGGCTAACTACCTTTTTGGATTTTTTGTTTTGTTTTACACCTTCAACACCTCCCTTTCTCAGACCCTGATGCCACTAGAAATGAGCGATGGTGTTGTTCAAGCTGAAAAGCCTATGGACATTCCAAAAGAGCTGTGGATGATGGTGGATCACTTGTACCGCAACGCTTCCCAGCAGGTTGGCAGTGTTTGTACTGGAAACACAAGATAATTTGTTTGCATTGGGTTTAGTTTTGAAGACGATACTGCTAATGGCAGTCCTTGCTAACTGTGGATCTTTGGTCAATGGTAGAAAGGTGAAGGACGTCTGTGATAAGTGATGCTGGCACCCTGGGTTGCCCTGTTTCGTGATGGTGGCCTTGTCTGTGTGTGGCACGTACCAGCACTGCTCTCTGCGGCAGTGCCACAGCATTACTAGAGCTGTTCCTGGTGGGATTTGTGCTGATAACTACCAATTTGGAGAGATTCTTACAGCCAGATTATAATGACATTGCTCTGTTTACCCAAATAACTTTTATTTTCCTTGAGACTGATGGATGGTCTGCTTTGCAGGAAGACCTGTTTCAGCAACCAGGCCTCAGATCCGAATTTGAGCAAATCCGAGATTGTTTGGACAAAGGAATGCATGATACCCTATGTATCCTTTCAGACTGCGGTCCAGTAAGGCTCACTGTGCCTTAGAGATCAAAGCTGGAAAAGATCTTATCAGTCTTCTATGCTTCACCATGGTTTTTAAATTACTGTCTCTCATCTCGTGGTAACCGAGATCTGCAGTTCCTCGCTCCTCCTTCCAATCGGCACGAACGCCTCTGCTGAGTCCTGGCGATGCCGATGAATGGTTGCTGGTCAGTGGGGATCAGACCTAAGTGCCTGGCTGCCAGCGGAAAGAGCTTGCTCTGTGGAGTCAAGTGATTTGACTCAAAGCTGTGAACAACAGGAGGAGTTCTTGGAGACCTAAGCAAAGATTAATGTTTCAGCAGAAATATGACCAAAACCAGATCACACTGTGCTTGCCTCTTCCTTAACCGTCTTTGGGTCAGTTGGCAGCAACCACTCGGTAGCAGAAGCCCTGCTGCTCTTCCTGGAGAGCCTGCCGGAGCCCGTCATCTGCCACAGGTTCTACAGCAGCTGCTTGGAGAGCGCTGGCAACTACCTGCTGAGCAGCCAGGTACCTCCCCAGCCATGAGAGGGGGCCCGATTCCCCAGGGAGTGGGGAAAAACTGGTCTATGCCAGACCAGTAACGGGTTTTTGCTCTCGGAAACTTAATCATCTGATAATAGAAAGGATCTAGATCTGGTGCTTCTTGGTTATAAAAAGCTGTTGGTGTCTGTAGATGGGGTGATAGTGGTAGCAGATAAAGCTGCGAAGCCATTTCCATGTCTTCAAAATAAATGTTTTTTTTTTCTCCTCCTCAGATTATCTCTAGCCTGCCGGAGTGCCATAAAAATGTATTTCACTATCTCATGGCATTTCTACGAGAACTACTGAAAAATTCAGGGAAAAACCATTTGGATGTGAATATTCTTGGTAAGGCAAGCAAAATAACCGTTCTGTTTGGAGGGGCTATGCAGTTTCTATAACAAAACATGTTTCTCCAAAGTGGGTGCTGTCATGGCCTCTGCTGTTGTGGAGCGTTTAATAATGAGCGCAGGGTCCATGGACCCACAGCCCCTGCGGTGGCCTGGGGGCTGGGAAGGGACTGGGAGGTGGGTCACTGGGTTACCCTGTTCTGCAGCCAGGCCCTGATGGGGTTGGGGGAATTACCCGTGACATCCTGCTGCTGACAGGCTCTTACCCTGTGGCTTTTGTTGTTTTTCCTTTTTAACTGCAGCGAGTATATTTGGTGGCTTGTTACTCCGACCTCCTGCTGGGCATCCTGCACCTGACATAACTGAGAAGAAGAAAGCTCAGCAGTTTATCCATCAGTTCCTCTTGAGAGAAGACAATTTACCATGAATTTCAGATGCAGCTAATCTGATGTTTAGATATCAAGTCACTGTAAATTTTTTTTTTGTACAGTATACTGGCTTTTTTTTTATATATATCACAGTATTTTATACAATCTATTGCTTTTGAAGGTACAGATCAGGCAGTTTGAATCAGGTGTCACTGTTTAAGCTGTAAAGTATATCAGGTTTCTAAATAAGCTGTATGTAGACAAGCAAAAATACAAAAGCTGATATTTACACTGTATTTTATTTAACTTGTATTAAAACTCAGAATTTTTAAGTCCTTGTTATTTAAATAAAAAGATCTCTGTGCATTTTTCCAGCCTCTCTGCTCATTTTTGCCGTTGGCTGTTTTAGGCTCTTGGTTTGCTGACAGTGATGGGAGTCACGTTGTAAAAGGCTTAATGGTTTAATACCGTGTCTCGGTGTTACATGAATCGCTCTCTGGTCTTCCACCCCTACTCTGTAGCTGAGACCATACAGCAATGTGGAGCGGTGATGGGACGGAGGTAAGGGGCTGGTCTGCAAGAAAATAGACTATTTTAAAATAGTCGGCTGGTGCTGCCGATGGTGGGGAAGGTGTGAGGAAGGGAGGCCCCCAGCCCGGAGGAGCCCCGGGTTTGGAGTAACGCGCAGAGGGGTGTGCATCCATCACTGGGTGGCTGCTGCCTGACCTGGCCTATGAGCAGCCAGAGACTTCTCGAGAATGCTGAGGTAAAAACGAGCGTGAAGGAAAACTTATGTTTGCTTTGCATGCTCTACATCGAACCTGTGCTCGCTACGGAAAAAAAAAATGGCTATTTTTTTCTATTGCGTAACTGTATTTCGATGCTGTAACTCTGACACCGGCTGTGGTGCGTGTGCACTATCTCTGCTGCCAGGATGGGCCTTGGCCTTGGCCTCCCGGCTCGGGGCCTGCCGCTCTCCTGGCGCTGGTAACGCACCGTCCCGCGCGCGGGGTCGGCTTCCCTCAGCGGGAGGGGCCGCCCGGGGGCGGCGGAGGGGCCCGGAGGGCCCGGTCTCGGTGCGGGCGGCCACGCCCCGCGCTGCCCCAGGCCGCCGCCGACTGCGCAGGCGCGGCCCCGCGCCCGTCTCACCGCCCCTTCCCGTGAGGCCCCGCGGCGGGCGCGGCGCTCCCGTCGGGCCGTGCGCGGCCGGAAGCGGAAGTGAGTGTGCTGGTAATCATGGTGCCGCCGGGGCGGGGAAGGAGGTGCCTCCGCTGCCGTGAGCTCGGTGAGGGGCAGGGCCGGCGGGGCGGGCGGCGCGGCCCCGCGCAGGCCCTGGGGGCGCCTCTCCGCGGGGCCGGGCCAGGCGGGGGTAGCGCCGCGCTAGGGGAGGGGACACCTTCTCCGGCCCGCGGGGCGGGGGCCGTGGCGCAGGGCCCAGTGCCTCCACCGCCGTCCGCCATGGGGCTAGGGGGCGGCCGGGGACGCGGGGCACCTGCCCGGTGTCCGCTGAGCGGAGCGGAGCCTGGCCTGGCCCTACCCGGGCGGGGCTGAGCCGTCTGACCCGGCGCCGCCCGTCCTTGTGTTACAGATGAGTCGTTCCGGGCCGGGAGCGCGGTCTGGCAGTGAGAGGCGGTGACCATGGGGGAGAACAGTCCCGACGGCAGCGCTATCTACTATGAAGCGGAGGAGGACGATTTAACCCAAGATGGCAATATGATGAGGTTTGCTGATAAAAACGGGCTGGTGTCTTCCTCGTCTGGGACGGTGTACGACAGGACAACTGTTCTAATAGAGCAGGACCACAGCGTGTTGGAAGATGATGAGGATGAAGGACAATGTGGTGATCACTTGCCTTTTTTACCAGAGGGTCATGAAGAAGGATTTCATTTAATAGCAGATCATGAAGGAATGTCCCAGGGTTATGTGCAACATATTATTTCTCCAGATCAGATTCACCTAACAATAAATCCTGGTTCAACTCCTATGCCAAGAAACATCGAAGGAGCAACGCTCACTTTGCAGTCTGAATGCCCAGAAACTAAGCTTAAAGAAGTAAGTAGCTAAATATGATTCTGAATTTTATGCTTATTGTGAGAGCTTTTCTAGATGTGGCCTTAGATGCTGTGAAAATGTGTTTTTTCTAAAGCTGTTTGGGAGGTAGACAGAAGTTTCTCTTGTTCTTAAAGGTTGTTGTGTGGCGGAGCGAATTACACTCCCTTAAATCTGCTGTTGCTCTTATTGATAGCCGTGCTTTGTGCTGATAACAGGCTCTTTCCCGCAGTCACTTAGCGGGTCAGCAGCAAAGCTGCCAGTGTCATCAGATTTCACTTTCTTGTGCAGCAGCCAGGAAGCGCTTTTTGACACGTGGTGACACACTAGATAGCAGGAGAATGTGGTACTGAAAACGTGTTTATGGTGGTAGCGCATGTGATTTTTAATGGTGTTTTATTTTTCTTCTGGTTGGGCAATTATTTCCTGAGTTAGAACACACACTCGGTTGTGCTGTGGTTAACCACGTTGTTGAGAAAAGCGCGTCCAAGTTGCAGGTTAAATTCCAGACTGTTGCAGCAGCTAAAGTGTGAAACTTGAGATGTCAAAATTACTTCCGGTTTTATTATGTCATCTATAAGGAAATAATGAGAAGAAAATAAGGGAAGCTTAAAACTACTATCTGTTGTATTTTGAAAGCTTAAGTCAGCTTACGTATTTAAAATGGTGATTACTTTTAATTCTGTTTCCCTAATGAAGTGTGCCTGTGTGACAGGTGAGGGCTTGTACCGACTGACTTGGGATTCTTGCTGTTTAGGTGCAAAAGCAGTGTAAAGTTGATTGAAATACCAACACGGGGACAACTTTGTGCTCCTTTTTTTAGCCCTTCTGAGTTAAATAAGGGATGGTCTATACAAGCATCTGTGCTAGTGTCAGTGGTGATGGTATCAACTACTTGTGTAACCGGTACTCAGCGTAAGAGAGAATTGCAGAAATGAGCCCTTGCTGAGAAAGGAAGCTGGGTTTGAACGCTCTGAATAATTTAGATTAGCAGGGAACCTTCATTATCGCTGGCTCGGCAGTGAGGAAATGGGGCTGCCGGAGGTCGGCTCCGTGATTGTGAAACTTCTGGACTGAGATTTGTTCAATAAACCCATTTAAGCCTAAGGAACTCCTTTTGCTCAGTTATTATTCAAATTAGCAGCTACTGTATCCTACCCTCTTAGCTGCTAAAATAGTTAATTTTTTGTCATTCGTATCAGTACTTTCTTTTCTTCCTGTAGGATAATAAGCTGCAATCTGTAGTGTCAGAACAGTGTGTACTAGCTGAACAGATGTTGATGACTGCACATGCAATTAAACTCATTTTATTTCTTCACCACTACTGTTTAAAAAAGTCTTGTAAGACCTGGAATTTCCTAATGAAATCCTTTATCTGAATTTGTTTTCCATCTCTTGAACTAGTTTTTGGGGGGCGGGGGGGTGTTACACTATAATTTGAATGCAGTGGAAATAGGCCCTCCTTGGGAGAGGCGCACAGTGTCCTTTGCCGTGCAGCCCCAGCCCTTCTCTTCAAGGTACCGTGTTTCTGAGCGCTGTGTGCCCAAGCCATCTGGGGGTTTTCCTCCTCCTGCCATGTCTCTGTTTTGTTGTTGCTTGCATGTGGTGTTTCAGGGAGCCGTTTACAGAGCTCACAGTGGTTTTATTGAGGGCCCATTGTTTCTTTCATTTATGTGATATTACACAAAGCATTAATCAAATTAGTTATTTTATGGAAGGATTAAAATATACTCGTTTCTTAATTAGGCACACCAAAACTGATGCGGTTTTGATGTTACTTCTATTTAACATACCTGTTAAATGTCATTTAACAGACATTAACGTGACAGACATGCTCCTCCCTGTTATTCTGGGAGGAGCATGACTTCAAATAAAGTGATTTTATACTTACCTGACAATAGATCAAGGCTTCCCATGTTATTCTGTTTTTGGCTTCCAAGCTGTGCTTGTAAAGAACCATGATTGTCAAATGCTCTTTTCTGATGGGTATATACAAAGAAAAGAAGAACAGTTGTTGGGTCATGACATGGGTAGAAACCCGTAGGTGTTACACAGTGGTTACATAGGGATTCATCCAGTTCTCCTGGTATCAACACCCAATTCAGTATCTGGTTTTTTTGAGCACTGTCTGCAGCCTTTTCTAAGCAGTAGTACCAGGTCCTGAGATAGGTGCATTGTGCCCTGGAAAAGAGGAAAATTGCTGGCTTATGCGCTGCTGTATTATCTTTCTGGCTAGTTGTTAGGGTACTAAATCTGCAGGTTCCTGCTCCTCTGCTGTGAGTTTGTGTTGCCTTTCTAAACATTTCCAAATCAACAGCTTTTGGAATGCTCTTCCGCTTCTTGCCTGTCAACCATCAAGTCCTCTCTTGGGCTCTGTAGTCACTTGTAGATGCTAAGGTTTTTCAACTGCAGCACTCAAATGAAAGCCATCAGTCTGATAGTTAACATTGAAGATGAACTTATTCAAGCATATCAGATGGCTTGTTCCTTCTACTTCACAAGAGAGAATGAGATGTAATTAAGCGTTATGACTTGCACACTGGAAGCTTCTACATGGTCTCCTTCTGCCTACAGAACTATTCTTCTGTAAGGTCAGCCTACTTTCCAGTGTTTGCTACTCCTTCCTTGCATAGTGCAGCAGAAATATTAAGTTATCTGATAATTATCGGCAATAATTTTTTTTTCTTGCCTTTGGTGCCTAAATCTATTCCATGGTCTCTGATGTTTAACTGCAGTTCTACCCTGTCTGGATTCCAGAAATGCTTAAAAACTGTTAAGCATGCAGCATTTTGTCTCTTAGGTTAAGAGATACCAGTGCACCTTTGAGGGCTGCCCACGCACCTACAGCACTGCCGGAAACCTGCGCACTCACCAAAAGACGCATCGTGGGGAATACACTTTTGTCTGCAATCAAGAGGGCTGTGGCAAGGCCTTTCTTACCTCCTACAGCCTCAAAATCCACGTTCGAGTGCACACTAAGGAAAAGCCGTTTGAATGTGATGTGCAGGGCTGTGAAAAGGCGTTCAATACACTGTACAGGTGGGAAGGCTCTGCCTGTTTCTTCTGTAGACGTGGCTGTTGCTGTTTTGCAAGTTGCGTGTGCTTTTCGTTTGTGTCTGAGTACAACCGTTATGCTTCTTCCAGGTACAGAAAAGAATATAACCCCCCCAAAACATGGAAATGCTTTACCAAGAGTAGGATGACAGAACCTATCATGACGTACTTAGCTTATCTATATCACGATAGTATTGAAGGTGGTGCGCAAACACAAGGAATTCTTAGATTTGCTTGAGAACTTCAGAAGTGCTATCGGTTACTTTCATAAGCTAATTACCTTCAATTCAGAATAAGTTAAGCCTTTGATCTTGTCCAGCACATTGGAGTGGATGGCTTGCTTGCCTCAGGAAGGGGCCATCTCATACTACAAGTCATAAGATTTTTTTTGCATGCTTTTTAGGTTGAAAGCACATCAGAGGCTTCACACAGGGAAAACGTTTAACTGTGAATCAGAAGGCTGCAGTAAATACTTCACAACGCACAGTGACCTGAGGAAGCACATTCGAACACACACAGGAGAAAAGCCATTTCGGTAAGATGCTGGTTGGCAATTTTTACTTCTGTGGGACTTCTGTAATAGGTCACCTCTGTCAAAAGGCAGCTACTACTGTCCTGAATGAAGAGCTATTCTGGTGAGAAAAAAGTGAAGGGGGCGGGTGTTTGAGTGAGTTTGTTCTAGAGCTCCCTCCGTTGCCTGTAAAAGTGGGTGAAATGACTGTCTTCAAAGACAAGAATAGTCAAGCTCTTTTTTTAAACATAAATGTGTGCCGTGATGAGCACAGTTTTAAAACATTGCAGCTTCTCTGCCGTGATGGAATGTTTGTTCTTTGAAGGAGGTCCCCCCAAATGCTGACTTCGTGTTTGAATTGAAAGTCCTGTTCAGAGCCCTGTGTCTGCAGCGCACGCAGCGGCTGTGGGGAGAGACCCAATGACTGACACAGGTCAGCGTTGGGCCTGCTTTTCAGAGTCCTGTGGCTGTTGCACAGCGTGGCCTAAGGTTGTGACTAGTGTCTCGAGGAGCCCAATGCTAACTCTTCTGTGATCCTCATTCAGGTGTGAGCATGACGGCTGTGGAAAGGCGTTTGCTGCAAGCCACCACCTTAAAACACATGTTAGGACACATACTGGTAAGTCCCAAGAGCTTAGTTTTCCTTTAATTGAGCTTATTCAGTTTGTACTAACTCTCAGAATCCTAATATGTATTTATACTTATAAATATATGTAATATGTGGGTGACACCAAGCTGAGTGGTGTAGTGGATGTGCTGCAGGGCCCTTGCTGGGCTGGGGGCGTGTGTCCGTGCGAACCTCGTGATGTTTAACAAGGCCAAGTGCAAACTCCTGTACCTGGGTCAGGGCAATCCCCAAAATTCCATGCCTGACAGGTCTTGAATTTCATGAACATGTTTCAGAAATGTATCGGCAATGATGCATAAAAATTAAATGTTGTGTTCTTGTGTCAGTTCACATGGTAAAATGGAAGCTTTTATCTGCAAGACACCCAGGAATGCTTAATGTGTCAAGGGGCATTAAACAGTCGTGTTTGTATAAAATATTATCTCTCTCCTCTGGGCTTTAAAGACAGGTGTCTCATATAGCATTTGTAATTTTTGTTATGTGTTTTTTGCTGCCTGTAGGGGAGAAACCCTTCTTCTGTCCCAGTAACGGCTGTGAGAAGACTTTCAGTACTCAGTATAGTCTCAAGAGTCACATGAAAGGTCATGAGAAAGGCCATTCCTATAACGCACTTCCCAATAACAACATGTCTGAGGTGAGTAGCGCTTCTTCCTGACGCTTGTGTCTGAGGTGGATGTGAAACCATACTTTGGGGAAGAAATTACTTGGTCTGCAGCCTGTTCTAAAGGTATAACGTTTAAGGCTGGGACTTTCGAAGAGAATCGTAACTGCTTGGTGCCCTCTGTCCCGTGAGGACACCCAGGGGTGCCGCATGTTTGAACCGCGAATGCAGTTCCAGTTCTGCAGCGGCTGGGATCCAGGGTGGCAGCCTGGGGTTGGCTCTCTGTGCTGTGTTTACAGGGTGTGATAACAAACAGCGGGGTCAGTATTTCTGAAACTTCTAGCGTGGTATTTGGTTACCAAGTTATATTTAGAGAAGCTCATCTAAGTCTGTCTATTTATTTTAATCGTATTAAAATTAAAGCTTGAGCTACTGCTGCTTTGACAAGTCTGCCACGTACTGACACAAGTTTATAGGCAATTATATATATTATCGTGCTTTCCTTGTAGATTCTTAGGTTTTCATCGAGAATATGTTATAAGCATGCGAAGTAAAATAAATAGTAAATCTTAAGTTTACATTTTTTATTTTCTATAGGCTGATTTGTTCCTGTGCTAATTTAAAATTCCAGGTTATTTAATTTTTTTTTGAAGCAAAGTGGAAGAGATGTTAAGAATCCTTAATAGCTACTAAATATCCTTTGCTTAGTAATATTGCTCCTTTGATTTTAGAACTGACGCTTGGGTTCCATATAGGTAAAAAAGTTCTGGGTAGGCAGAATTGTGTGGACTCTAAAAAGTAATTTAAAACATTTCTGACACTATTTTTTTAATATATATCTCATTTTCTTTTTTTCTTCTTTACAGGATACAAGCCACTCACTTTGTCTGAGTGACTTAAGCCTCATATCAACAGATTCAGAATTGCGGGAGAACTCTAATCCAGTGAGTTACTGTCTGCAATTGCCTCACCCGAAATTTGAGTGTTGCTTTTTTTCTGGCAAGACCAAGTGAAAGAGAGGGATTTTCCACCAAATTATGCAGTGCTTAATTCAGCCTGTTTTCAAAGGCTCTCCAGCTGATTTTACCGTAATGATGTTCTTGCTTATTGATAACTGTTGCCTGAGGTTAAATTTTATGTAGAGGAAAATTATATATTAATGAGACCATGTAATTCTTTTGTGCTTGGATGTGGAAGCCGTCTGTCTGTTCCCAGAGCAGTGAGGGTGACGGTACTGCATAGCCCAGGATATAATCTAAATGCAGGATTTTGTTTTTACTCCAGAAAAAGTTTCACAAACCGTCAGGACCAAATTAATGTCTGTTTCTGATTCTAACAGAGCATTACAAGAAATAAGAGTTAAACAAATTATCGATGCTGAAGGATATGTTTTACTTTTGAAGGACTTACATATTTTTGTAAGAATTTGCTCATTATGTTGGTAGATTTTATTGTGGGTAATAAAAACTGTCATTTTACACTCGGTAAGTGAAATGTATTGCCTTTCCTGAAGGTGGTGGTTAATTGGAGAGGTGTTTCTGACATTCATATGCTGCTTGACTGGAATTTGTGCAAAGTTCATGAGACCCAAGATATAACATTGTCTGATCTCTTCCTCTTTATTTTCTGCTTGCCAGACACACGGACAAGACCTGAGCACAATCTCACCAGCAAGTATCTTCGAATCGATGTTCCAGAGCCCAGACCACACTGCGAATCAGGATGACTCTCAGCAGACAGGTACGAATTCTCTCTGCACTATTTTGAGAGAGCTGTTGACAGTTTTCCCCCTCTGTGTGCATGTACTTAATTCCTCATTTCAGACTGGAGATGACTAACACAAAACTCTGAATAGCAAATAGGACTTTAACTTCACAGTTGAAATTCCTTTGTGTTGAAATACACTGGATTCACGGTCGGTGTGACGGGGTGAACGGGGAACTGAGCGAGTGGTTACAACGCGCTCTTGTACAACGCTGACACTGATGCTCTTGGACCTTCCACACAAGCGTTGTTTTCACGCTTGCTCTCTTGACGTACCTGCACAAACCTGCTGATGAAAAGGCTTGTTAGAGAGAGCTAATGAGGCCGATCAACTTGTGTGTAGTATTCAGCGTCACCAGCTCCCTGAATTTGGACCTACTTTTGGATGTCACTGCCAAGTATTACGTGGTTTTGAGCACCAGCCAGAAGATGTGAAAGTGGAAATGCTTTTCTTAGCAAAGTTCCATCAGCTGGCCCATAACTTCATTGAAAAAGTTGCTTATGCCGATCGTATGAGAACTGATGTACTTTTTTCTTTGTTTCTTTTGGCAGCTGCCTTGATTGAAGGTTTTAACGGCGATGCAGACTCAGTCACTGCTGTTCCGCCTTCTGCAGGAGACTCAGCATCGCTGTCTCTTCCACTCGTGCTGCAGCTCGGCATCTCGGAGCCTTCGCATCCAGCACTACAAGCCTCAGCAGCGCCGGCTGCGCCCTCCTCCATAGGAACCAGCTCACAGCAAGCTGCGTTTGGAAATCCTGCAACTGTTTTACAGTCCCCAGAAGTGCCTGTTCCTCACAGCACACAGTTTGCAGCCAGTCACCAAGACTTCCTGCAGCACACTCAGACGCCACCACAGCCCATTGTACCAGGACTTTCGGTGGTTGCTGGGGCATCTGCCCCAGCAGCCTCTGGTGCCACTGAGCCCCTGCCAGCTGTAGTTCAGACTGTGCCTGTTGGTGCGAACTCGGTTCTGACCAGTAATCCGACTATAACAATTACTCCTTCTCAGAGCACCGCGATTCTGCAGTCCAGCATTGTCATGGGAGAGCAAAACTTGCAATGGATCTTAAATGGTGCCACTGGTTCTCCGCAAAGCCAAGAACAAATGGTTAGTATATCCAGCGCGGCTTTGAAACAGCTTGAACCATCCCTCTCCCTCCCAGAGTCCTTGCTTTTGAAAAGGGTGGGCATCAAACCTGGAATTGTAAGATACAAACCAGGATGCATTATAAACATGTCACCAATGCAGCCCCTAAAATAGATAGAGAAATAAATAGAAAATAGATAAAGAAATCCAGGGTGCAGAAAAAACCCTTGCTCTTTAGGGCTACTGAAATAATATTCTGAGTTTTGGGGTAGCCAGAACACTGCCCAGAACCAAGCTAAATGTTATATTTTTTTAATTACTTTTTTTTCTGTGTGTTCTCTTTGGAATGTGTGTCTGGTTGTTTCTTTTGATTGCAGCTGTTTAGAATTTGAACAATAGAAATTTGATTGGAATCAGCTCATACTTTTTTTTTATTTTTTTCTTTAAAGCCACAAGTTCCAAAAGTAGTAGAAAAGGTATTTTTTACCACTGCAGTACCAGTAGCTGGCAACACAGGTAAGCGTGACACTGAACTTGCTTTTTTCTCTTTCTCTGTAGTGCCGTTAGCTTGACCGGGATTTGTGGTGATTTTGTTGCTTGCAGAAATGTTGAAGATAACCTTTATTTTTTTACCTTCCTGAGGTTTTAAGTGCATTCTGCTGTGGACTTATAGGTTGGTGCTGAGATCTGTCCTGTAGTAGTTTCTCTAACAACTTGTAAGATAATCAGGTTCACAAATCAGATGCAGTATTCATAAAATGGTATTTTAATGGAACTTGGGAGAAGAATAAGAGATAGGAATGCAAGGACATAATTTGTTTTTTGTTCTTTTAAGTCAAGATGTGAAACAGGTAGTAAACTGAATCAGTTTTTTAGCAATTATTTTTGGTAAGCACTGTCTGTGAGATCCACCAAACTGATACACGCCTGTAGAAGTTCTGTTCCATCACTTGCTTCCGACACAGTGGTGTTGTATTGCAAAGATGAATCAATCAGAGTCAAGAGAGATGAGGTAAGTTTAAAATCTAAACTTTCCAAAAGAAAGGAAGCCAGGCAAGTAGAGCAGCATAGGAAGAGTGAGGAGGAAGTGTGACAAGCAGGATGGGAGAGGAAAGCAGGCTTGAGAAAATGAACAGGAAACTCCCTGTGTTGGTGTCCAGGAGTGGAATTACTGGTGTCATGTTGTATTGTCTTCAAAGATGGGTGTGTAGGGACTGGGGCATTCGAATGCCGCTCTCTGTTGGATTTTATGCTGTAGAAGTTACAGTGGTTGTCAGAAGAGACGTGTTGGGCTGTGTAAAAGATTTAGATCAGAATTCTAATGCCTGGGTTCAGCCTGAACAGGCTGCTCAGCAGGAGAGCACCTGCCCCTTTTTTCTTATTTATCACCTGCTGGAGGTATTAATTGTGCTTGAATAGAGTAACGGGCAATCTGTGCTGCAAGGTGCGTACAGTCTAATTTAGCAAAGATGACGTGTCTCTCCCTGCTGTGAAATTATGTAGTTCCGTTGTGTTTTGTCTTTGTTTCCCCTTCAGGAAACGCTGTTCAGCAGATTGGTCTCAGTGTCCCTGTCATCATCATAAAGCAGGAGGAGGCCTGCCAGTGCCAGTGTGCCTGCCGAGACTCTGCCAAGGACAAAGCCACCGTGAAGAAGGAATGTTCCTCACCTGATCCAAAAGCTTTGGAGCAGCCGGCTCCCCAGCTGCAGCCTCAGACCTTTCCTTCCTCCTCCCCTTCTCCTTCCTGTGGGCAGGGCGGTCAGGTAGTTACCCCTCCAGACTCGCAGACTGAAACGCTAAGTGCCATGGATGTATCGGACTTCCTGTCCCTTCAAAGCCCCGAAACCCCATCGAATATAATTCCAATCGAAGCACTACTGCAGGGTGAGGAAGAACTTGGTTTGAATAGCAGCTTCTCTAAGTGAAGATGGTCCAGATTTTCCTTTGCACCTGGAGGGTAAAACCCTTCTCCTTAGAAGCAGAAACTGAAGGATTGATTCTCTTTCCTTCCTCTTTGGAAGTTTTGTGGCTTATTTCTGCTTCACAGATGTCATCTTAGTCACGTCCCAGGTACATCCATCTTTGAGAATCTATCTAAAAAAAGAAAAGGAAAAAAAAAAAAAAGAAAAAGCTAAGTTATATATGAACTGTTTTGGCTGCACTGTCTGTCACTTTTGCTTGTCATATGTGAACACAGAAGTTAAGGTTACTCGTGTGCAAAAAGATTTTTAAAAAGAAAAAGCCGGGGGTTAGTTTGTCTCCAATTGCACATCACTTATGTTTGGGATTAAGGTACTGGCAGCGAGTGGGTCTTTGTTACAACTCCTTGGGTCTATAATTTTCTTCTGTCTCTTATGTCTGATACTAACCATGCACTATAAGGGGAGCCCAGGAAGGGAATTTGCTGTAGTAGAAAATGGCATTATTGTAGAAGATGATATATCTGCAATTTTATTGGGATGCGATTGTCACATCACTGAGCTGGGAGCTGATGCCTGGGTTTGCTTTGTAGCAGCGCTGTTACTAAAGCCTACAGAAACTTTGTGGAGTTTATTTCAATAGAGCACAAGTACCTTGTGCTCCTGATAGATCTGTTCATTTAATTTCATTAGGACTTAGAAGTGTGGTGGCAGACACTGTTTCACAGCACGGAAACACGCTCGGAGCCCCTGCTTGCTCAGGCTGGAGGCTGGTTCTTTGCCTCTCTGGGAAGGGTGCCGAGAGTCCCCCGTGTGGTCAGAGCAGTGCCGGCTGCTCTTGGGATTTATCTGGCTGTTCAGAAACAAGTCATCCTCTTACCCCGCGACTGTTCAATCAGGAGCACGGTGCCTTTGCAGGTTACTCTCATCTTTTGTCAAGAACAGCTCTAGGAGAATTTTCAGAATGGTTGAACATAAGTTCAGTTTGAATTCAGTGAGTCTGTCCTTTGGCTGTCCCTAAACGCTTCCTTTTTTCTGTTCAGCTATATAATTTCTGCCTGAATCTGCCTCCAACCTACTGCAATGCCAGCTTTTTGTGCACGGGGCTATTTCTTGACTAAAAGATGTTACACAGCATAGTAGTTTTTCATATCAAACTGAAAGTCTATATTCTAACCTACTCAGGGTAAATAAAACACAAACCCCCTTCCACCAAAAAGCCTGTAATGTTGCAATAAATGCAGTCTCATTCTAAATGGTTTATTTATGCTGCATTATTTTAAAAAAAATGTAATTTTATAGTGTTTTATCCATCTTTCTGGCTTTGGCTGTCAGTCTTTTTGTGTTAAAGGAAAGAATATTAAATAGTCTTTATTCAGTTTACAGTGTTGTCATTAGTGAGATACAAAGATAATGACTGTAAGCCAATTAATGTGGAGTGTCTCTGCGCACTAAATTTAGGAATGCAAGCTCCTAGTGGATAGAGGTCTTTCGCTCTGATCAAAGCTGCTCTCTGTACCTGCTGGGGAGAACCATAGGAGTGCAGCCCCCCCTCCGGGATGATTAGCAGGTTTTTAGCCCTCTGGTGACATGCTCTGTGCAGCCCTGCCACCACTGCTGTCACTGTCCTCGCTGGGACGGTGGGTGAGCAATCTGGCCTGCGATTCCCTTGGGAATCCTCTGCCGAGCGCGGATGGAAGTGGGCTGAAGGGAACTGGCACTTCGCCTCTCTGGCAGCTCGCTCCCAGTCGTTACGTGCAGGAGGGAGAACCGTGTCCCCGTGGGGTGACCGTGAGGGACAGGAGGCTGCAAAGAACACCTTGTCCCTGGCAAGTGCCGTCTCGCTCTGCTGGGACAGTGCGCTCCATTTGGGGAGTTGCAGAGACGAGCTTGGGGGCACGAGCTGAACAGGGAACATGCTGATTGTGTTTCCCCTCTGTGCACGTTGGCGTGTGTTGCTGTGTGCGCTACGGCAGTGGGGGTGCGGGTCTTGCGGCGATAAGGTTTGTGTCCGAAACGGGGATTAACAAAGCGTTTTCTGTTTTGCTTTTGTAGTGGGAACCCCTCGAGGGCAGTGAGTGGTGGCCTCTGCATTTCTCCTGCGGCTTCCCCTGGTGCTGCAGGGTGGTTGCACAGCAGCAAGAGCTGCTGAGAACACACAGGAAACTCTCAGGCCCATGTGGCTGGGACCGTGCTCCCAGGGCTGTCCCCTGCCAGCTCTCCCACCCAGAGCTCTGCAGCCGGGGGTCCCAGGGCACAGGCGCTGCCAGGGGCTGGGGCATCTCTGTGTGTCAGAGGGTGAGTGGATGGATGGATGTGTGTGTGTGAGACAGCTAATACGGATTCCTCTGGAGTTAGGGGTTCTCTCTGGTGGAGACAAGGGTACCAGATGTGGCCTGGGATGTGACAGCTGGGAGATGTAGCAACCTCTTCTGAGCCTTTCTGTCCTTCAGGGAAGTGTTTTTCCATGCCGCTCTTGCTACTTGTGACTTAGTCCGCCTAAAACAGACTTCTGGTTGGGAGCTCCTTTGTGACAGAAATGAGTAGAAGACTCTCCAAAGGCTTTGAGATGGGAAGCTGGTTTGGGAGCGTGGTGGTTGGCAGCGGTGAGGTGTCGGAGTTGAACCACTGCTGCTTTCTCTGCACAGCCACTGTCTTCTGCCCGTGCGTTCTGGGAAAAGCACCGTGTTCCACGTTTATGCTGACTTTTAGGCGCATTGAGTTTGCTGTTACCCTCTTGTGTGTGTGTCAGGCAGGCTGCGATTTAGGTGGAAGTAATTAGGGTTTGTAATGAGGCCAGAGCAGTGTGACTCTGTGAACGCCTGCACCACGGGCTGTGCCTCCCGCCCGATTGCGTTGTGCTGTTGTGTGCTTTTGTTGCTTAGTGTTGGTCTGCTGTCAGAGTGCTCCGTGCCGCACGTGTCTGAGAACGTTTTGCATCATCCCAGTGCTGTGTGGTCAGACGTGGTCCTGTTGGGGGTCGGTGACGCGCTGGGTTGGGAGGGGACCCGCGGGCAGGAGAGGGCAGTGGCAGCGAGGCCCTGAGATTCCTCGGTGCCAGAGGGTTTTCTGTCCTCCTCCTGCTGCCCCAGCATTCACCTTATCCACAATAACATTTTCAATAGAGGGAGGACTTTCTACTGTTGTAGATTTGGTGAGACCTTGGATTCCTAGAAAGGGGTATGTTTTCTGTGAATACTTTGGAGCCTCTGAGAACAGTGTGCCCTCCCTCTGCAAAATCTACATTTCACCAACCCCTTTAATTATCGTTGAGAGAACAAATCTGCACTGCTCCGGGTCATTCCGTGTTAAAGGTTTTGTGGCTTGTGGGGATTTACTTGGTTACTCACAGTTTCTAGATGGGTGCAGAAGCTTAAACGTATAGAATGGGTCTAATTACCAAGGTGGGTAGCTCTGGTCGCCGAGCGGTGGCCCCAGCAAGCAGACTTGGCATGCAGCCGAAGGCTGGAGAAGTTGCTTTTCGTGCTTGTAGGTGGTGGAGGGATGGAGAATCAGCACTGTTTAAATGCTGGTACTAAATTATATAGAACAAAGTACGAATTGGGCACTTGTGTAATGCTGACTGTGTCCAGAGAGACTAGTTCGCAGAACCTCATACTGGTATCTAAAATGCACTTTAGGTTATTTTATCTTTAACCCAATTGCTGCAATTTCTTTTGTATATACTTTCACAAAGTTTATTTTTGCTCTGAGTAAAAGTTAACAGGGGTGTGCAAAGATGAGCACTTAACTTGGTGCAATACTTGTAGCTAAAGATCATTGTCCCGCGTGGTGGGTCTGTCTGTCTGTCTAACTGAACCCATAGGAACTAGCTCAGCGACACCTGCCCTCCCCCTCTCTACCCAAGAGAAATTATGCATCATTAGCAAACGTCCAATCTATGCAAATACTGCACTGAGAGCACTGTGCTTTCGCGGGCCTTTTCTCTCACGCTTTCTGGTGGGGCCGCTTGTCACTTCTGCGGGACACGGCGGTGGGTTCCCTCTCCCTTGTCCTTGCTCTGCTCTGCCACGCGGACAGAAGTGACGAGCTGGTCTGAAAGGGGCATGTTGCACCTTTACAATTTGTCTCGGCAGTTGTGTTTGATGTCACGTTACCTGCCTTACTGCACGGAGGGTGGCGCTTCTGCGGCCATCCGAGATATTGTTTGTGCAACCGCAGCGCCGCTGTGGAGCTGTTTGCAGTGCTCTTCCCCCACCGACCGCAGACGGGGCTCGGAGCTGGTGATGGGGCTGGGGAGCTGCCCGGGAGAGGGGCCGAGGCGGAATCGCCCTTGGAGTTGGCTGGAGAATAGAAGCTGTCCCTGATCTGGGAGGAGCACGGTTGGTGGCAGGATCGGGGTGTCATGGTCCCTGTCCCACCGCTGGCTGCCGGGCCTGGGGCGAGTCCCCCTGCCTCCCCCTGCCCCCCCCTCCCCCCCCTCCCTCCCCTCCCTCCCCTCCCTCCTGCCACAGTGGAGCTTGTCTTTGTCAAAAGCTTTGGGATCTGCAGGTGACAAGTCCTTGGCGTGAGCCGTCTGAGCTGCTGGGCAGAACTGTTAGAGTCGATTCGGACTGTAAGGAAAAAACAAAAAAGCATGTCTTTAATAAACCCTCCAAATTTCTGATTGCATAGTTTTTAATTGGTACACTATTTTTTCCGTAACATATTTTGGAAACAATGTCAAGTTTTTATAAATGTTACCTGTAAGTTGATACTCATGGACAGGGCTGAACTTTTAACTTTTTTGCGTCTCGTCTTGATATAGATCATATGTTCTAGAAGTGGGATTCTGTGTCTGCACTGAGAAATGCAAATTAAACTGGATATTTATGTAGTAGTGTATGTAGTCTGAGTGTGTGTGTTCTTGGAACTAGTTTAAAATCCCACACCATGCTTTTGGTGGTGTGCAAGCTGGCCAAAATTTGGTTCATTATGCAGTGTACACTTTCTCAAATAAATGCAGTTTCTACTTTTTCTTACAAGGAATTTTTTTCATATGATCTTTTTCAGCAAAACCAAGGGTCTGTTTTTGCAGTACCGTAGTGGCAGTAGCTGGTATTTCTTGCTGTGTAGCTTTGTGTCCTCCCACTCGCTCGCTGACCCGGAGCTGTCTGTCCCACCCTTGTTCTGGAGAGTTGTAGTTGCAGCCCGTGCCGCAGCCGGGCAGGGACACGGCCCCCGGGGGACGCTGCCCCCCAGCCGGACCCAGGGCGTCCTCGGCACCGAGGTCTGCCCCAGGCAGAGCAGCAGGGCCAGAGCCCCAGCTCCGCTCATCACGGCTTTCCTTCCCTCGGGCGCTGCGGGGAGCTGGGTGCTGGTCTTGGAGATGACGAAATAAAAGAACCCCAGTTTTTTTCAAGAATGTGTGTATGGTGTTAAAGGAATTTATTTAACTATGAAACTTGGGAACAAATGTGCTTACATTGAGCAATGTGAAGATGTTAGTTACAGGTACAGTACTTCCAAAGGAAGAGCATCTCCAAAACCCCAAAAAAGAGTAAATATGAATTTGTATTTTTTGAAGAATGTAAAATGTGAAATAATGGTGTTTGCTTAATTGCTCATTTTGTATGAAGTTAATATTGTACTTTGAAATATCTGCAAAGAAGTGGAAATTAACTTTTTTGGAATTGAAAGCAATATTAATACTAATGGAATCCTAATTAAATGCTTATTTAAACATTGTGTTATAATAGTCTTTCCTAAGAGCATTTATACATTACTTGGGAGACGAGTGTCCTTCCTGGGAAGGTATTTCCAGCAGCAGCCTTTGCCTCGGCACACGCCTCCCCCCCACCAATGACGACTTTAATGAAGGAACTTCTCTGGGCGTGCACCAGAGCGGAGGGTGTGAACCTACACCTTGTTCTTCACTTCTGGACATGGGAAGTGCTGGCGTGTCCCTTTCCTGCAGACACCAGCCGGGTTCAGCGCAGGTCCCAGCGAGGAGCTGGGTGAAGCCGCAGGGGAGCCAGAAAGGCACAACCTCCTGTGTAAAGATGGTCGGTTTAGTGCCTAAAGCGGCACTAAAGCAGGGATGTCAATTACTTTCCAATAAAGAGGAAAGCTGTTGGCAATAAGGGAAACAGAGTGAATCTCCAGGTGAGAAAAACCTCCCCCAGCGGCTGAAGGGCATCCCCCCCTCCAGAGCGGCCCGTTCCCACCCTTCGCTCCTGCCAGCGGGGAGCGCACCGCAGAGCGATGGCTCCCCACAGACCGAGGCGCAGCGGCCGCCCTTCCCCAGCCCCGGGAACAGCCCGGGAACGGGGCTCCGGGGCCCGCCGGTGCGAGCCCTTGGGAGGCCGTGCCGCCCCCCGCCCCGGGTCAGAGGGGCCGGGACAGGGACTGAGCCAATGCTGCTTTATTTTAGAGAGCACAAGGAGGGAGATAAGGGGTCGGTGCGGCAAGGGAAGGCAAAGCCCGGGCCGCGGCTGCGGGAGTCGGCGGCGGCCGCTGGCTCGTCAGTCCGGGCTCTGCCAGGGCTCCCCGGTCCCTCCGCATCGGCGCTGCCGGCCCCGCCGGGCCGCTCGGGGCAGACCCGGCCCCTCAGGGCTCCGCGTCCCCGCCGCCGGGCGCTCCGGGGAG
>KZ505868.1:261139-281537 GCA_002844005.1 Limosa lapponica baueri | reverse complement strand
TGTCCCCCAGCTCCCTTCTTTGTGTGCACAGTTGCCCCATCCTGGTGATAATGACCTAGCCTGCATTTGGGATGCATTTGGGGGATTTGCCAGACTGAGCTTTTTTTTTTCAGATAATTTTTCTGCGCCTGAGGGTAGCTGGTTTGTGTATACATACTGGATTTTTCTGTATTGGCAGCACGATAGGCGAAGTTTTATTGGCAACAGATATTCTTGTTAGCAACAACCAAGGTATCTGAACAGTTGAACTGACCATTAATAATTCAAGTGTCTCAGCTCACCAACTATTTATTTACTTCCAAAAGTTGCTGGTAATTATTTTTCCTGCTTCTAAAGTGAGGGGTTGCAGCTGCCAGCGTGGACTGGCAGGGTCTTGCTGTGAGTAGTGTGTGTCTGTGCCCATGTCACCTCCCCGGCTACGCTGGCTCTCCCAGACCCGGGAGAGGTGGGATGGGAGCCCAGAGGAGAAGGACAGCCCTGGGCAGGGGGTGCAGGGACGGGATGGGGGTGCAGGCTGGGGTCTCGCTCGCTGTGTGTGGTGGGTTGTGTGGGGCTGCAGCCGTGGGAGAGGTGGCTGGGGGGGCTGCCAGGGTGGTCCCCGGCAGTGCTGAGCTCTGCCTGCGCTCGCTGCCACCCACCGGGCTGGCAAACAGCCAGCAAATGGCAGGCTCCGTGGGCAGGGGTCTCGGAGTCCCTATAGCGCTGCTGAAACCCCACTGGCTCGGCCGGGCGGGATGGGGTTCATGGGGGCTGGCACCACAGAGATCACCCCTCGTGGGAGCCGACCGCGGGTCCTGGAGTTTGTCCTCTCCCCAGATGGTGCTTTTCCAGTTGTCGGAGCGGTTGTGCTCAGCGGAGGGGATGTACCTTCACGGTGTTGTGTGGCAAAGGCATCACTCACACGAGCAGACAGCGTGCTTACTGGGGACGCTTCCAGTCCAATAAAATAAGCAAAACCATGGCTGTTAGAGGCTCAGCTGGAGCAGATGCTCTGGCACTCACGAGGCTGCTTCCCCGGGTGAAGCAGTGTCACTGTCTGGAATCCAAAGCAGCGATAAATCATAGGTGACCTTCAGTAATTTATTACTGCTTTGTGCAAAACACTGCTGTTTCTCTGGGCCGGTTCCTGAGCATCTGCTGGGATCACAGTAGTTCCAATCTTAAGCATCGTAATGGCTTTGTCATGGGTTGGATAACGATAAAGGGCTGGGGGAGCCGGGGGACGGCGGGTACGGAGCGGCTGGAAGCAGCGCAGCGTGTGCCCCTGCAGCAGCCACCGCTGGTGGTTGCTGGTGTGGGAAGGGCTGCCCTGGGCTGCGGAGCCCTTGGGATGCCCGGCGATGCTCAGGCACAGGCCAGCCCCCAGGCACCGGGGGGTCCAACCAGCTTCCCCCGTGTCCGTGGGAATAACGTGGGCTTGGCTGGAGTGAATGTTATTTCCCCCAAAAATGTCACAGGGAGAGAAAGGACTTTCTAAAAGGAAAAGCTTCCCCCGATACTTCAATTGTGAGGCAAAATTTACATTTTGATTTTGGAAATCAATAACAATTCACAAATAATTCTCCTGGGCTGCCACAGGTCATCCATCAGCTTTGGGTCTCTGCTCGATAGAAGCCATTATTGGGTTTTGTTTGTTTGTTTGTTCAATATTAGTGGTTTGTTCAGCTGTTCTCCAGGTCTGTATGATAATGACAAGTTACAGACTCGGGGGCTTTTTTTCCAAACAGGCTTAGCAAATGCAGATGGATGACATCATTAGGGTGCCACTGAGCCAGGCCTTGCCAGCTGTGAACATCTGGGATGAAATGGTGCCGAGGAGGGCACGGCCCCGCGCAGGCGAGGACGGGGTGAGCAGGCCTTGGGCATGTTCATCCTCCCCACCGCATTTATCCTCACTAGGGGACGGAGTGCCCACGCAGAGCCCCCGAGCTGGGGGGAGGTCACTTTGGGGGACATTTGTGAGCCCAGAGGTGGGGCTGTCCCCAACCCGCTGGGCTCTGGGGGTACCCCTGGGGGTACGGGGCTGTTTGCCAGCACCGGGCCTGTGCTGTTATGGGCAAATTACCTGTGAAATGCCTTTTTAATACTGAAAGAAATAACTTGATTAGTAATTATTGGTGCAGAACGCTTAGGGAGTCTCTGCAAGGCGAGGATGGGCGGTATCACTGGAGCTGCCTGTCAGTTTGTCATCTAATTATGAGACTGTTCAGTGCCAAGACTGTGGACAGAGAGAGGAAAAAAACCCTCAGTGTAATTGTATTGGCCGCTAATTACTTGCTTAGCAATTAATGTTTCTCTGGCTCGCTGGGGAGCTGTCATGGCCTTGGCTTGGGCCAAGCAGCTCGGTGCTTCTCGTTGCAGAGCTTCCAGACCTTGTTAACGGAGGGGCTGGGTGGGGAAGGGGCTCAGCCTCCGCTTTGACCCCCAGCAGCCCTCCTGGGGCTCCTGGGCACCAGAGTGAGCCCCTGGGTGCTGGCGTGGGGATGCTGGTAGCAACCACCGTGCTCCCACCCCCGTTACAATGGGAACAAGCTAATTCCTGATCCGTGTGTCCTGCCTTGCCTTTTCCAGCACATGTGTGTAGCATCCCCTGGAGAAAGAGGGACCAGGGTCGGCTCTTCCTGCCGGGGAGGGGGACACTGGTGCTGGGAGTGGGGGCAGAGCTCGGGCGGTGGCAGGTCCCACCATGTCTGCTGCAAGGACCTCACTGCTGCTTGTGTTTTATTTGGAACACATGTGGCACCTCTGGCAAGAGCAGCCCCTTTCTGCCCCCTCCCCGCTGCCAGGGGTCCCTCCATCAGAGGGAGGGGGCTGGGGGCTCCATTGCCCCAGGTTCGCTGCCATTGCTGCTGGGACCACCCCCGTAATCCCCCACACAGCTCGGCCCCCCAGATGCCCCAGGTCCCCCAGACCCCAGCCCGGGCGCTGCAGCTCCCACCACCGCCATTCATGGCCGCTCTGCGGGCGCAGGCGAGGCCGGGGAGAATGGCCGAGTGTGACCATGAAGGAGAGGGGTGTCAGGCACTGAGGTTATTTATTGTTTACTGTTTGCTTCTAACAAGCATTTTCAGCTTATTAATTGTGGCAGGACGTGAGCTGGGTGAAAATTGATTTGGATCCCACTATTTGAGTGGTCAAACATTTAAGTACCTATTTTACGCTCTCTAAACAGACATGGTAATTTTTCTCTTCACACGCTGTTTTACACCAGCTTAATTCCAACAGTAAATTGAAATCAAATGAAAAGCAGCTTTCCAGCCCAGAAGGCCTTCCTGGCACACGTGCGTGAGAACACCAACCTCCACCAAGGAGATGCATCCTGAAGCACCAGGTAGCATCAGCAGAGGAGCAGAGCCAGCGGACGGACGGACGGATGGAGAAGAGCTGTGCTTGTAGTTGCTCATGTGTCTGGTTTGTGTGAAATAGATGGTGGAGCTCCTGCCATTGCCATGGTGCTGTTACAAATGAGACGATGTTCAGCCTTGCAGGTGGCCAAGCCGTTTTTGGGTCTCTGTTGGCCTCCCACAGCCAATGTCTCAGCATCTCTTGGCTCCCAGCTTTCTGGTCCAGCCCTTCTCCCTCCAGCCTGGAGGTCTTGGCGCTGGGTCTGCACCACTTCTGTGCCCGAATTCTGCAAAAGCTCAGATGGTCCTAGCTCACCCCACGCTAGTGTCTGTGCCCCCACAGACTCTCACAGGTGGTGAGAAAGGGTGTCTGCAGGTGGAGTCAAGAGAAATAGGCAGGAGAAGCCCCACCTGAGAAGGACGTGTTCCAGATGAGGAGGAGCATCCTTCAACGCACAGAAAGCAAACCCCTCGCTGCCCAGGTTGTCTGCAGCGTGGAGGTGAGGATGACAGAAGCTGGCATGGGAGGCAGAAGCTGTTGGAGCTCAGACACATCTGCAGCTGCTTGGCTGTGGTCCATGGGGACCTCCAGCCCCTGAGCAGGTGAGTGACTCGCTGCTGCCCAAGTCTGGGACAAGGTGCTGGGCCTGGGGCTGATGGCTCCACCTGAGCTCAGCGTGCTCGTAAATCAAAATCTTGATGTGAACTTTAGCAGCATCCATAAATTCTTCATTTATCATTATTAAAGATATGTCAGCATTCAAAAATTGATTTATAGCTGGTAATTTAGATCATGGATTGTCTCTGATACAGTAAACTATTCCTATCCAAAGCCCATCATGCAGTTTTCTACTTATTAGGAATTAATGACTCATAAAACAGGGCCAGAATGGGCTGTTAGTGTGAATGAAGGGAAGGCTGTGACTGTTGGAGTTTCCCTCCTAAGTACGAAGGAACCCCTGACAAACAGCTAATGGGGTCCGTACGGTCTTTTGAAGGCACCATGGGCTGGCCGTTGTGGTGGGCTCTGGCCCTCCAGAGCGGTGCCAGCCATGGTCTGGCTGCCACACCAGGTGCTCTCCTCTTAAATTTTACAATACGTATGTTAAATCTCCAGTTCTCTGCACTGGCAAAGCTTTGAAGTCCTTTATCTCCAGGAAAGACCATCCGCTTCTTCAACACCATGGAAACAGCTTTCGGCAGATAAAAACTTTAGTTTATCATTTTAATTCAGCACCAACTGCCATAAAGTCAATAATTTATCGTGCGATTTAGAAGGTATTTCTCTAAGTCTCTGGTACGGCTGTTGTTTGTTTCTGATGTTGTAGTGATTTTGCATTTGTGTAAGTGCCACAGAATTGACGTTGTACAGCGAGACAGATTGTCCTGTCTGAAACAGCACCTCACAGGGAACCAGCAGCAGCTGCTGAATTGATAGGCTGTGTTGACATACCTTCATAAATAACGTATTAACTCCTAAAATAAAACTCTTCTAACATCTAAATTAAATGGAATCAAAGCTTAAATCTTCAGCTGAGTACCTCTGCAGGTGCCAGGCCGTGGTGCTGTCGGTGGGCGATGGGGCTGGGCTCGGTGGCAGGAGCTGGACCAGGCTCCCTCTGCGGCTGCCACGGGAGTACGGAGTTTCGGGTGAGGTTTGCTAACGAGGCTCGTTAAGTGAAGAACATGGTTCCCTGCAAATTGGGTTCTTCGGATGCCGGGGGAGCGGGGATGGGTGGGGGCTGGGTGCGTGGTGTCTCGGTGGTCTCCGTGTGTGGGTGCTGTGTAGGGCTGTGTCAGACCGTGGCCTGTCGGGGACCCCCAATGGGGTTGACACCGCTCTGGCTGCAGCAGCTGCGTGTCCTGCCCCGTTTCGGAAGGGGGCCGACTCTGGGATGGGTTTGTCCCATGCTGCGTACCCGTCTGCGGGTCCCTTTTGGCTTCGTGGAGGATGTTTCACATCCTGGTGCCGGATTAGTAAAACCTCTGCTCACCCACTGTGACAAAAACTATTGTGTTTTGGTTAAAACATCACAGAGACATACTGGTGTGATAGAATGTGCAGCATTGTCTCTAATAAGCAATTATATTTCATAATATTAATTAATTAAAATCTTACACTTAAACCAAGTAGCTAATTACAGACCTTTTAGCTTAATAAAGATAGAGTGTGGAAAGGGATAATATATACGGTAATTATTGAGTTAAGCAGAATGTGATGTGCATCCGGGGCTCACTTAGGATGTTCTCAGTCAATACTTAATTACTTTACTGCTCTCTGAAGTCTATGTGGCATCTGGCTGCTCGGCTCGTGCTCCCCTCCCGAGGCATCGTCACTGCTGAGATTTACCTGCGGCCGCCCTGCGGTGGTGGCCGGGGGCGAGGGGGACGCCAGGGCAGGGCATGTGTCCCGTGGGCTGTGTGTGGTCACAGCCAGCTCTTGGTGCGTGCCAGCAGGGTGACTGACCACCGTCGGTCCCGTGTTGGTGGCCCAGCTCTGCCTGGAGCCGTCCTGTGGGGTCTCTGCCGTGGACCCTGCTCGGTGCTACTTCCCCTGCATCACTGCGGCCCCATCTCCTGTGGTCAAATGGGCTGGAAACTGCTCTGCACCCCGCACAGCTTGGGGTTTCTGCTATTAGTGTGTTCTGTGGGGAGGTGAATGTGCCGGTCCAGGCGTTAAGAGGCGTGGGTCTGTGCTGGCAGAGCTCCCCGTCCCCGCGCAGCCTCCTGTGCCCCGCAGAGACCCTTTGCTTCTCCCGCTCGCCTTGATTGAGCGTCGTTCCCGGCATCGCGCAGCCCTTACCGTAACACAGAGGAAAAATTTATTTAGCAAGGCTTAAGGTCAGATTTTGAGAGTTAACAGTTACAAGGTCAGGAACAGAGTTACAAGAGAAAAACAAAACATAAACCGCATCCTACGCCGAGTGCGAGGGCCAGGCTGCTCCCTCGGCTCCGGTGCTGCAGGGCAGCACCAGGATGTGCTCCCTGTCCAGGGCTGTCTGTGGACCCCTATTAATTATGCTCACTGCTGGTGGAAATGAGGGTGATGCCCTTCGTGCTTCCCATGGGGAGCGAATGGACGGGATGGGAGCTCAGACCCGATTGCCAGAGTCCAGTTAGTTATGGGGACTAAACCTTGGGTCAACATCCCCAGAGAGCTGTCAGCTCTGACCGCAGCCATCCTGGCCGTGGAACGACGGGCTGACAACTGATGGGAGCTTAATGACTGGATGTGGACTTAATGACTGGCCGGCAGTGGGACTCGCTGGCTGGGGAAACTGGAGCTTGACTCAAAGCCAGAGGTGTCTGGCCAGAAAATTCTGGCTTGTTTGGGAAAGGCCACTGCGATGCTGCAACACTTGAGCTCCAAAAAACCAGCAGTAGCTGGAAAGTGGGATAAGATGTACCAGGGGTTCCTCAGCATCGATCCAGGTGGGCTGTCCCGTGCCCGGTGCGGCGAGGCTGCGTCCCAGCGCGGGGTGTGGGAGATCTGAACCGCACACACTGCAGCCAAGTGTGAGACAAACTGGGCTAAACTGCAGCAAACGGAGCAAGAACGGCTCTAGGCGAGTAAGGACTGGTAACGACAGCAGCCGTGGGGCGGTGGTGTGGGGCAGTGGGGATCCGGCTGGGGGACCCCTCAGGGCTGGAAAATGCACAGGGCGCTGATGGCTCGGGGCACTGCAGTATTCCAGAGAAAACTGCTGGAGTAGGGTACGTGGGATGAAATTTGTTATTACGAAGTGTAATGCTGTGATTCAGGCCTGGCAAGGGGAGCTCAGCAGCTGCAAACAGCTGCGCTGAAGAAAGAAACTGAGTTTATCGGTGCCTCATGAGATGATTCCCTCTGGCCTTCGCTATCACCGTCCTCTGTCCTGCGGAAAATGCCCGAGCTGCCTTGCAAGGGGGCTTTTCCATCAGACACAGGGTGGTCTCGCAGGACTTGAGCATCGCGCTTTGCGTCGCAGGTGCCCGTTCACCCTCCGACGCCTTGGGGCTCACTGTGGGCAGGGGGCTCGGTTCCATCCCATCGCAGGCATGGTTGTGGCCAGGGTAGCACGTTGGGGGGACCCCCATGCTGCTGACGGTGGTGCGGGTCCTGCCAGCACGGGGCTGGGGTCCCGCCGGCATGTGCCCCCCCCGCTGCAGGAGGTGGCGCTGCCTCCTCCCCTTCAAAGGCAAAATGCTAATTTCTGTCTGAGCAAGAAGAGCCACTAATTGTGTGTAAGCCCCTTCCGTGATGTTTGATTCGTGCCTCGCGCAGCACCCCTGGAACGGGTTTGAAGGAGGATGAAAGCCCCCTTTTAGGCAGAGAGGCTGGGTGATTAAGCAGCTCTCCTCGCTCAAGCACTGCGCTGGTTGGCAGCTGCTCTGCGCCTGCGATAATTATGTCAAAGCCTGGGGTGCCATCAAGGGTCTCCGACCATCTGCAAGTGAAGAGCTGCTTTCCAATTACCAGTACTGGCATCTTCTGTCCTCTTTGGTCTGAGCTGATGTTTGCTGAAGGATATTGGAAGAATTAGTAGATATATTCCTCTCTAATCCTGTCCCTAGTGACAACAAAATCAAACTAAAAAGCACCAGATCGTGTGCTGTTGTTTTAGGCAATAACCCAGTGGTATTAATGAAGGTTTTTATCATTCTGCGGGCTGCATTGATTTAGAGAAGGAAATATCCAAGGTAACAAAGCTGGATGCATTAAAAGCTTAACAGCATCAAGAGGTATTACAGCTCCACATGTTCTTTGGGAACTTGCCTGGGCTGTCCCACTCCTTCTTGAGGCCCGTGTCCCTGCCAGATGGCGTCACCCTTCCCTCAGAGGTTGTTCACCTACGCGGTTCCTGGCTCTCCTCTTCCTGGGAAGGCGGCGTTAGGGGAAGGCAGAGGTGGGGGAGCCGCTGCCTGCCCCCCCCGTGCAGGACCTGGGGTGCTGGCTCAGGGACACGCTGGGCGACGGGCAGGGCGGCAGAGGGGCTGCACTTTGTGTGTGGTGCATTGGGCAGGGACGTGGCATGGGGGGGCTGCTGGGGGGCTCAAAAAGCCAGGAGACCATTTGTCTCTGTGTTTTGGCTTATATTTGATGAGCCAAATAATATAAATAAATGGACTGTATTTGCAAAGGTGATGCTTCTGCATTTCCAACTGGCATGAAGAAGCAGCTTTGGGGAAGAACATCAGGGCGTGGATGTTTCTGAGAATCTTCTCCAGTCTTTGCTCTTCTTTCCTGGCAGTATCTGTGAGCTCTCGAGCACCTCTGCTCTCTAATCTAATCAGTCCTGGGGAAACAGGCTTTGCCGCAGTGTCTGACCACTTACGTACCCGCCAGCAGAGTAAATTCCAGATATATTTTGTGAGAATGGCATCGGAGCAGGGTGTGCACAGCTGAGCCCAGTGGGTCTGCTGGGCAGAGGGATGGGGACGGGAGGCAGAGGCTGCTCAGCGAGGAATCCCTGGTCTAACTCTGGCTTCCAGGTGGCAGGGAGAGCCCTAAATTACTGCTGGATTACTACTCAATTTCTTATGGACCTGGTCCAAATGCCACTTTCCTGACTACATCACACGTGTTTTCCAAGCAGCAACCAGAGTGGGTGGTGAGGTGAGGAGATTTGATTAGTCCTGGTAACGCTCCGTTATTAGAGCTCAAGCGATGGGAGGTAATGGTCCCACGGGGTCTGTCTGTCTTGGGAGCGTGAACCTGGCAAAGCTCTGGCTCTGGGTCCAGCCCCTCATCCCAGAGGCAGGAGAGGGGCTTCTGCTGGATGCTGGGCTCTGCTGGGCTGGGTGTGCTGGTCCAGGTGGGCAACTCCGTGGGGCATGGGGACACACAGCCAGTGTCCGTCCTGGCACTGGCGCAACCCAGGAGCCCTGCTCTACCCCGAGGGACCACTTGGCAGTGACTGCCCCCATTAGGGATTGCTTGGACCCCTGGTGTGATGCTGCTGCCTCCAGTATGGGTGGATGGATGGCTGTGGGTCTGTCATGTCTGATTGTCCAGCAGGTGCCTTGGGCTCACAGACGTGTCGGTGGCGTCGGCACGGGAGCTGCTGCACCAGAACTGCTGCTACTGCGCCGGGCTGCGGGGCTGGGGTTTCCCTGGGGATGCGTTAGGGGATTTATGGGTGTCTTCCAAGGTTTTCTCCTTTATGATTCTTGATGAGTAGATAAAAGGCCCATTTCTTCTTTTAATGGAGTCTCTGATGTTAATGGCCTCCCTCCAGTCAGATTAAGGTGCTTTGGCCTGTTTTACTCTAATAGAGGATGATTGAGAAGCGTCTGGCTGCTTCACAGTTGGTTTCCTCGCACTCTTACTGTGCTGTGCCGCTGCCACCCCTGCCGAGGAGAGGCTTCCTGGAAATTAAAAAAATCCCAAGGCTGGAGGAGCTCATCCCCTCCCCTCAGAGGGGCTCCCGTGCTCCCTCCTCCCGGCCTCTTCCTTGCTGCTGACACGGCTTGGGACCACCCCAGGGAGCATCTGGGCACAGGGTGGGACCCTGCTGAGACCCTGGGGCAGTTGGTGCTGCCCACCCTGCTTTCCTCGGCCACCTCCCGCCGTCCAAGGGCACGGGGAAGTGCTGGAGCCTGCAGGATAATCAGAGCTATTAGAGGCACTCGTGTGTGCAAGAGGGTGTGAAATGCAGATGGATGGAGGACCCTGGGGAGCGGGAGAGAACAAGTGGGGACGTGCCCAGGTCCCAGTTCAGGCTGGGAGGGGAGCGCAGGCTGCAGGAGCCGGCTCGGGGACCCTGGTGTCCTTGTGCCCCGGTGTCCCTGTGCCCCGCGCAGCCCTGGGCATCTCTGAGTCGTCAAGGAGCAACTCCCCAAGCTGCAGTCTCATTGTATTAACAAGGCACCATTTCTGCATTTTAAGTGCGTGCTCCTTGATGTTGTCCTGCCTCTAAATGATCCTGGAAATGTATCGTCTACTTAACTACCTTTTAATTAAAAGTCGGGGATATTAGAAAAGAGAAATCAATTCCTGTCACAATTAAGACTTGGTTTGAACAATCACAGAGTGTTTCAGCAAAGGATCCTCCCTGGACTTATTGATCTGTATTGTCATAATGTCTGCTTTATTACCATGGCTCAGACGGTCTTAAATGAATATTTCGCCTGAATTATGCATGTCAGCTGGCAGGCAGAGCAGGCTGCCAGTCGCAGGCTGCCAGTCACTGTCTGCAGGGCTTCCTGCGCCGGGGCTGGGGCGAGTAGCCTCATCCCCTATGGCGTGGGGCTCGTTTGCGAGCGCGATGTTCACCCTGAGGGCCCGGCGCCTGCTGGAGACACCAGGGAGTCTCAGGGTTTGGAGCCCCAGGACTGTCTCGAATCCTGGAGGCAGCCACGGTGAGTGGCACTGAGGGAGCAGAACCCAGCCACCGGCAGCGCCCACGGAGCATCCCGCACCCGGCACGATGCCACCTCTCCCTGCTGACGGGAATGGGAGCAGGGCTGGGACCAGGAGGGATGGCTGGCACCAAGGCTGGAGCCTTCCCCTGTGTGGCCATGGCTCTGCCAGCCCCCAAAATCTCCCTCTCCCTGAGGGGCTGTGGGGAGGGCTTGGGTGCTCTCCCCTGTGGAAGTGACAGGAGAGTAAGAGGATGATTAATCAAAATCTGATATGATGAAGGACCTTTTTAAAGGTAGAAGACATCCCGGTTATAGTTTTTCTGCCCTTTAAAAGTTCTTTAAAACTAGGGGGTCTTGGAGGAAAGAAAATTGATCTCTCATGGTTTCTTTTGTACCTCGGGGCAGAAGGTAAATTCAAAGGGGCCCTGACATGAAGTGTCAGAGTCTCTGCTGCTGCAGCTGGTAATGAGATCTCTCACAGACAAATCAAAACACCTGGATTTCACCACAGAGGAGCTACTGGTTTGACCCAAGATATCGGCCTTGGGAAGAAGGGTGGGCATGTGCTAAAATCCTGCCTGCCATGGAGCAGACTTGGCTGCGGGAACGCTGGAGCCGCAGTTATCCTGGGGCCGGGTCCTGCTGCCTCGTGGTGCCTCCACCGAGGTGCCTCCCGCGCTGTCACCGCTCCCCTCTTCCTCTGGGCCACCAGCGGTGACTCCTGTGGCTGCTTCCCCTGCTTCCCCCGTCCTGCAAACTGCCGGATTTCGGGGGCTGGGGAGGGAGAAACCCCACCACCTCAACAGCGTTTCTTGTAACCGACGGCCACGGCTCCCAGGGCTGCAGCCTGCTGGATACCCTCTGCTCTGTGATAAATAGGATTCACATAATAATTTCTGGCTCTTATTAATGCTTTTAATCTACAGACCTCAGCAACACTCAGGCAGAGGGAGGTGAGCCAGAGGAAACCGGGAGGGAGAGAGATGCTCAGAAAAAGAGGAAAGAAGCAGAGGAAAGCGAGTGGGATGAACTCTTTACCTCTCTATCCCATTAGTGCATTCACCGCAGATTAAAAATCCTGTTGGGAGCTGGCAGCTGGGGGAGCTGGAGGCAGCACGGGGACGGCGGTGGCTTCGGTGCAAGCCAGGCATCAGGGATGGCTCCAGCCCTGGTGGCCCCCAGCTCTGGTCTTTGCTCCTCTCAGTTGTGGATGAAGTGACTCTCGGGCTCCGCCATCGTGCCTTTGGTGTATGACTAATTGGAGAAGTGTCTAATCGTGTCCTCCACCGATGTTACCGCTACGCAGCCTGTGATTAAACATGCTGTCAGCCGCTGCTGTTTACAGATAATAATGCGGCTTTCTCCCCATTCCTACACTGTCAGCCTCATTAGGAAGGTTTATGGATAAATTAGGCTCTCTGGGATTGAATAGTATCTCAAATGCATCCACTGAGCGCTGCACCCTCGACTCCGGCTGGCTGGGGTTGGCTCTGGTGACCCCTAACCGCTGTGTGGGGCAGAACGCCGGCCCCACACCAGGGTGACCCCCAGTCTGGAGCCTACCTGCTGTGCCCGTGTTGGCTCTCCTCGTGGAGACCCTTTTGGGGGTGTGGGCCCACTTTTGCTGCCAGACTGGAGACAGCAGCAAGTGTCTGGTTGATAAAATTCTCTCTGATGCTTCATTACAGCAGAATCTGCAATACACGCAAAAAGATGCTCTTTTTCCACTCTTACTGAATGAAACATTCATACATTTCCAGAGAAGGCTCCTGGTACGGATGGCGTGTGGCCTTCCAGATACAGCAGGAACAAACTGCAGCTGCAGATGGGAACAGGTTGTTTCTGCCATTTCTTATTCTTTCCCCTAATTATAATGCAGATTGGACACTCTCTCCAGCATTTCCTCCCTTTCTGTTTGTTTTAGCAGTATTTTTGTGAACCTCCGTGGCCGTCTCGCCCTGGGACACAAGTGCATCATTATAACGAAAGCGAATTTGTTGCTTTTCCCCCCAAAGCTCCTGCCACCGGCGGCCAGTGTCGAGCCAGCGGGTGGGAGGAGGGCCGGGATGCGCCGGTGGGGACGGTCCCTCTCTGTTGTCGGGATGGAGCCAGCAGGACCCCCACGGCCGGCGTCCTGGGGATGGCGTGGCCAGTGGTCCCTCTGCAGGGGCTGCAGCCAGCCCGGCCGGGCGCAGGCAGAGCAGGGCACGGGAAGCCGTCCAGCTCCCCGCTGCACACCAAGCACTCCCTAATTACCGGGGAGCTTTAATGGAGCTGGACACACCGAGCTGGTGCCTTATTTAGAGTCTGCCCAAGTGCCGAGTCCTGGAGTGCAAAATGCATCTAGGAATTAGCCCCAGCTGGAGTAAATTGCTAATTATCATTTGCAAAGTATATTACTCTCTTTTATCATGGACAAATGGAAAAGACTCGCGCTGCATGACCTCCCTGTCACCCTCACCCCGTGACTAAGGGATAATTGGAGAGTGCCTTGTGGTGATTGAGTTACGGAGCAAGTCCCGAAGTGTCTTTCTTCATCAGTGTGTCATGCAACTTGCATCTCTGATTGCCTGATGAACAGGAGCCAGAGCTGCGCTCACCCCGAGGAAACCCGCTGCAGCTTTGCTGCCCTTGCTGTTAAGGGACATTTACTGCCACCTTATTGAGGGGCCAATAAAGTTAGAAATCCCAGTAATTGATTTTAAATGGTAATCAGCACAAAGACTTAAATTTAAAAATCTCTTAACAAACAGGGGAAACGCTGTGAAATGGGTAAATCCATGCCTGAGGCACGCTGGCACTTTGGGGACCCCTTGGGGGTGCACGTACGGAGCTGTAGATCTCCTGGGGAGCAGCGTGAACCAGCCTGGCCTTTATGTGGTCTTCACATGTACAGAGGTTTAGGCTGCAAATTTCACAGGGTGCTGCTGGGACCAGTGGAGGGAGCTCTGGGAAGAGCCTGGACTGTGGTGGGAGCTCGGCACCGGGGCAGGGGCCATTCCAGAGCATCCCTCCCGGCTCCTGAGGCCTCATGACCAGCAGGACCTGTCCATCTGAAACGCATCTGACCACGAGTGATGGCCACACACTGCAGATGCCTTTGTAAAACATAAACAGCCTGCTGTGAAATTATTTCCGACGCCACTGAAAATGAAACTCCTAATGACAGCACTTCAAACAGAACTGCTGCAAATCTCTGTAAGTGATTTTAATGAAACCAGCCAGGAATACAAGGAGAGCAAATCAAAGCCAGGACAACTCCTTTGTTCAAATTACATGTAATTGGTATCAAAATTATGATAATGGTTGTTTGCACCATTATACTTGAGGTGTATCATCATTTCTATCACAGACCCTGGCTCTCAGAGGCTCAGACACCTGAGCTCTCAGTCTGCAATTCTGTCCTTCAGCCAGAGCCAGAGGAGCAGCAGCTGAGGGGTGCTGGTGCCTTGGCCACGGGAACAGGTCACATTCTTGGTGCTGTGGCTCAGAAGGGACTGACTGCGTGGGGCAGGACACAGTCCCAAATTCAATGTGTACTTTAAGTAATTGGACATTAATTAGCACTAAGTTACAGCTGGTTTCCTCTGGAGCTCTAAATTACTTTCTATTGGCATCAAATGGTTTCCTCCTGACCAATGCCACCCAGGTGAGTGTTGGAGCCACAGCCAGTGGCTGGTCAGTGGTGGCTGCCGGGACCCTCAGGGGACATGCCGGTCCCTTGGCTGGTCCCCTGGCTGCTGCTGTGGGTGGTGTTTGGAGAGGAGCCATGCGGTGGCCCAAGGGCTGGTGGCCCAGCGGCTGGTGGCCGTGCCAGGCACCACAACCGGCTGCCAGAGGAGCTCCCTGGCCCCTCTCCTGACGACCAGCAAATCCCCACTGCTCCGTGTGAAATCCTGGAGCCACCGGAATGGGTTTGCTGTGGTTTTCCCTCGTGTTCACCGTGAGCAGGTGACAGCGGGTCTCTGTGCCGTCCCAGTGTGATCAGCGCTGGGGCTGGAGCGACCTCTGAGAGCGGAGCCAGAAGCACCGGTTTATTCACCAAGGAGCGAAACGGACCGAACCCTCCCCGAGCTGGGACAGAGCTGAGAAACTGCAAATTGTTGTTTCCTCCTAGTAAAACAAAAATTAATTCTTTCTCCTCTGAGCATTCCAGCCCCATGTTGTCCCTGCACGAGGCTCTGGGGTCACCGCGGGCTGGGCTGGACTGGGATTTGTTGGCTTTGTTACAGCCTGGGCTCCCTCAGCTCTCCGGCCTCAGTAATTTATATGCCATTGTGTGACTGATGAGAACCCGCTATCAGATAATTGATTCCCTTTGTTTTTTTGTAATCCTTTGGAGTCTCGTTTCTGATACTAATCACCTGTACAAGCCCAGCCGGCTCCCTGCTGGAGGTGGGTTTCTGCCTGGACCCCCGTGCCAAGCTCACTTTTGGCTGTGGGGGGGACAGGAGGTGCTGGGGGAGCCCAGGCAGACCCCTGGGAGCTGCAGGGGCTGTGCCTGCCCCAATGCTGCCGAAGGAGAGCCCGAGAGTACCGGCCTGGCCTTCCCCCAGCAGCCTCGTGCTCTCGGCGCTGGCTCCCGCTCTGCCACGCACCCCGTCCCCACGTGCCACCGACACGGAGCTGCGTGGCTGTGGGTCCGAGCCCCCTGGGAATAGCACAGGGAGTCTAATTAATGCATGTAATATATCTGCAGAATTAGGTGGCCCGTCTGCCCTTGTGCATCCAGTGCTTCCTCCTCCACAAAGATAATTACATCAGACAGCTCTTAAAATAGGTGCTTTTCCCTGACAGGGCGTTTGCGAGAGGAGCTGACGGCAGCACCGGGGCTCGCCTGGGCTGGGCACCCGGGACGGCCGGGTCCTGGGGGCGATGCTGGACCCTGACCCCTCCACGCCAGAAGAGGTGAGGCCACCTGCCTCTGTGAGAACGCCCCTCGCGCCGTGTCCCTGCCCTGGTGGTTACGTGAGGGGGGGTTCCCAGGGCTGGGGGGGAAGCACCGGAGTTTTGCCTGGGGACCGCTGACTCCATGGCGTTAACTGTGGGGATAACAGCACTGGGTCCATGGGGTTTGGGCACGGGGAATGCGCCAGGCAGGGGATGGGGTCTGCCCGGTGGGGTGAGGGGCTGCGGCGCTCTGGGGGGAGCAGGCAGAGGGGCAGGGAGGGTGCAGGGCGCCAGGGGACACCCGCTTCGGCAAAGGGGCTCAGGCTCACCCCTGGCCTCCGCCAGCCGCTGGGCACGGTGTCACCCCCTCCTGCGGCTCCCCAGGGCCCATTGGGCTGCGAGGGGGAGCGTTCTCCACGCATGAGTCCTGAGCTCAGTCGGTGCCATGGCTTGCCCTTCAGAGTCTGACACCAGACTGCCGCCTGTGGATCCATCCTGTCTGGCTCTAATTAATAGAGGGTGATAATTTGTCTCCGGTTGAGCTGGAATTTAACATTGAACGGATCCTTGCCCCCAGTGAAAGGCTGGGTTTCCTTCTGATGGTGACAGAACGGAGCATTACTTACATAAGCGTAATGATCCTGCGCTGCCTGGAGCTCTGGATTTTCTCAGTATATGACAAATGTGAGGCATTTAAAAAAATTAGACACTTAATATATTTTACATTATTTTCTAGAACGTGGATCTCTGTGGGTTGGCTAGAAATCCATTAACAAGAAATGTAAAGATGCTTAAAAGCATTTACCCAGATTAGCTGCCTTTATGCAGTCAAGGATCTTTTATGTGATTACCTTAAAAGCTAGAGAGCTGCTGCAAAATATTTATAGTACAGACATCCTGAAGCAAAGAGTACACATCTGACAGAAAAATTAAGCCGTTAAAAACAAATGCATATCTCTGGTTGCTTTTATTTTCAGACAAACAACATAGAAGGAAAAAGGAGTTAATACACAGAGTATTTTCCTTTCGCAGCCCGTGACGCAGGGCTGGGCACCTTTGATCGTGAGATTTATGGGGAAGCTTTATGTTAACTTTTATTTTTGCTGTGATTTCTACCAGTTCATGGTGAGGAGATGGTGTGGGGATGAGGCAGCGCTGTGGGCAGTGGGCTGCGATGGAGCGCGATCCCCCGGGAAGCGGTGTCGGAGCCCTGGGATGAGCTGGGGGCAGGGGGCTGGTGAGGGGCGACGGCACCCGCTGCGGATGCTCTGAGCTGCAGAGCTCTGCCGCTGTCCCGGGGGGATTTACTTCGTGCCGGGTACGTCCGTGCTGTGTTGCTGCTGCCGGCACTGAGCCTGGCCTTAGCACAGCACAACCAGCAAAACTCGTCCTGGAGCATGTTTTTATGACATGCCCAAAACAGCACAAAATTGCACAAATCCCTGTTTTTCTATGCTAAGAAAATCCTTTCAAGTGTGGAAGACGAAGGAGAAGTGCGAAGGCTTCCCTGAGGTTCCCGCCTGCTCCTTCTTTCTTCAAGGGCAGCTCTTACAGCCTCCAACCGCAGCCTCCTGGCTCCTTTGTCCTTTAGCATAAAAAGTCATTTGTCAGCAAAAGAAACAAAGTTTTGTTTTTCAGTCCAGATCTGGCTGTCCTCCCACTGAGACTTTCAACTCTTTATCTCAGGAATTGATGGTCTCGGATTCTGATCCTCTTCCCTTGGTGTTTGTATTGATTCTTTTTCTTTCCAGGAGGGTCATTTTCACTGTGGTTTCACAACTATCTTTCTGCCTCCACTTACAGCAGGTAATAGCTCAGCTCGGAGAATTACACGTTTTCTGGCCCCAGCGCACTCTGGAGCCGGGACGACCGGGCGTCTTTGCTTTCCCACTCCTGTCTCTCGGGCTCATCCCGTGGGGAGCGGGGCGTGGGGAGCTGCCCATGGGCTGGATGGGAGCGACAGTGGAGACCAGAGAAGGTGTCCCCCTCTTCCTCCGCTTGTAGAAACTGTCCCCTGGTCACACCGTGGGTACTGGGGCAGACAGATGGCCTGGGTGTCGTGAGCTGCCCGTGGGCTGGATGGGAGCGACAGCGGAGACCAGAGAAGGTGTCCCCCTCTTCCTCCGCTTGTAGAAACTGTCCCCTGGTCACACCGTGGGTACTGGGGCAGACAGATGGCCTGGGTGCCGTCCCGGGGACCGCATCCCTCATCCCCACTTGCTCCCTCCTGGGGCTGAGCCCTCGGCGCTGCTCGGCTCTGCCGCGGCCGTCCCTGCCCATCAGCTCTGCCTGATAATGAATAAATCCAATAGGCTCGATTTAAAAGGCTGCTCTGTTTCCTTCGCCCCAGCAATGGCTTTTAGTCATCCAGTCTCGCCGAAGTAAAATTCATGAGATCATTTCCCCCAAACAACATGATACTTCAAAATCATAATTAAAATACCTCTGGCTGTTCTAATATTAAGTTTTTATAAGTGCTTGGAATAATATTTCAGATAAATGGAGAAGCTTTGTACTCTATTAGCATGACATACCCTTCTCCTAATGAAACGTACCTCTAACATCAAATCCTCCACATACATTGAAAATGCTCTTCCCTGTTTGGTTCTCGACGACAGGGATGCGTACACGTCCCGTGGGCCTCGGTGGTGAATGAACTGTCCCAGGGGTCTGTATCGATTTACTTCATGACATTAATACTGTCAAACGGACCAGCAGCAGGATCCCGCGCGTGAATACTAACTGGGAGGATGCTGTGCCCCAGAGGCTGGTAAGTGAGATCCCATAAATTACACCATGCGAGTTGTGTGTCATATTAGAGCAATCTAGTTTTAAAGGGCATCTTTCAAGCACAAACTAGCTTTTTCCCACACTTGACTGATCACACAAATAACTGTGATTAAAGGTCAAGTGCCTGGGTTTTTCTATTTTACTCCTTAAAAATTTATATGCGAAAGAAAACCTAGAAGTTAACATAGCATGAAATTGTTATGCAGTTATGAGCCTTTAACGACAACTAAATATCACTTTTCTTCCTGGGTGGCTTGAAAAATCTCCAGCAATAATGGGTCACTTATTCGGGCTCCCATTCGAGGAAGATTATAAATAAATGCTTCCCTGCCCTGAGATGTGGTGGAGGGAGAGTTTTAATCATATGAACTCATGACCCCCATCACCAGGGCTGTGACCCCTGTCACCGGGCTGTACCCTGGGCTCACTGGGGGCTCCTGGGCTGCAGGCGTGGGGCGGGAGCATCAGTGGCTCCAAGCTCCGGTCGCTGTGGCTGCATCGGCCCGTGCTGAGCTCTGCCGGATGGAAACAGCATCGATAAATGGACAGGGATTTTCTCACGGGTCCAGTTAGCCCAGAGCAAAGGTAGTGGTTGTGTTTCACAGAGGCACGGAGAAACAGAGAGCGAGCTGGAAACACCCCCTGGCTTCAGGCATCTGTGAAAAATGTTTCTTCCATTTCTGCAGAATGGCCACGGCAGCAGCATCTCCCTCTCAACTGGCCACGAGCCCCAGATTTCCAAGAGATTTATACTCAGATGCAATGCCTCCCAAACCCCTCGAAAGCAAACATGCGTTAAGTGGTAAAAAAAAAAATGCTTGGAAAGGCAGGATTCCTGAGGAAGGGGTTAAAGAAACATTGCGCTGGGGTTTAGAGCTGGTACCTGGATTGCTCAGGGTTCCTGATCCTGCAGGGACTTTCACGTATGGTTCAGTGCGTTCACGTGGGTTGTCTTATTGACTCCAGGATGAGAGTACTTAGAAGCTGGAGCATGAGGCAAATGAACTGCAATCACCATATCTAATTAATCTTATTATACAATGTGCAAATCTGAGGCTGACTGGCAGCAGGCTCTGGTAGGATACCTGCCGCAGGAAACTCCTGCACGTGTGAGGCACCGCAGCACGCGGGCTGTCGTGTCCCGCACTTGGTGGTGTTTCAGCGCAGTGCGTTGGTGCAGACACACCGCACCGCTCTCTCCCTGCAGCGCCGTGCCCCCGGCCGGGTTCCCTGCCTGCTGCCCCCCAGCAGCCCTCACCGCACCCCTCATTTCGTCTGTGGGTTTTGGTTTTGCTGGGCAAGTCCCGTCACCGGCGTGACCCAGCCCTCAGCTCTCTGGGTCCAGACACAGCCCTGCGCCCTGGGCGCTCCCACGCCTGCCTGAGGGCTTGCACCACCCGCACTGGGGTTCCACCTGTGGCAGTGGGGACCCAGCAACGGCGGTGAGGGCTGGGGCTGCCCCTCTGTGGGCACCCACCACCGTGAACAGGGGCTGTGCCAAAGCCCAGCTGGCATGTGTTAGATGGAGACTCAGTATTTTTATTCCAGACTCGCAGTGTTTTACATCTGACAGCACACGATCACAGGGAAGGGCACATCCCCCAGAAGGGGTGTTGCTACATAAGCAAGCGCTTTGGCGTCACGGCTCCAGCCGTCAGGCTGGAACTATCGGGCGTTCAGCCTGACTCAGTTTTGCAGGGACCTGTGACACCTACAATTAGTGACAATCAAACCTCGCTGGGTTCCTCCCCCGGTGCTGGAGGCTGTGGGCCTGGTGACACACGCCTTGCCTGCTGCAAGCCAGGAATCGCCTCCCCCAGCCCAGCCAGGCTCCCCGCGCCATGCTCCCCACCACCGCGCTGCCCATGGCACAGGGCCGGCCGGACCTGCCCTGCTGGGGCTGCCTTCTCCTGGGGTTTCTTTCTGGCCACTCCGACCCAGCAGCCGCTGGGTGTGAGGTACCTCGAGATGCAGCTGGGAATCAAAGTCCAACCCAGAGAGGCAGAAGAGAGGGATTGACATAAACCTGG
>KZ505868.1:215065-237891 GCA_002844005.1 Limosa lapponica baueri | reverse complement strand
AACTGGGTAAAATGGGAATAGTTGGCAAGTGCATCTTGCATGGCGAGATGAACTAAATGGGAGCACGCGTGCCAGGGAGGAGGGTTCAGCGCGGAGCGTGCGGTAACTAGAAATAATCAGCCGGCTCCTGGGTGAGCCGGCACGTTTGGCAGCGGGCAGGGCAGGCAGCTCTCCGTGCCCCAGCTCCCGGGGTGCCGCGGGGCAGAGCCTGTGCCAGGACGGCTGGAGAAGCCTTGGGATGTCCTACAAGCCCTGCTGCTCGAAGACTGTGTTTTGCCTTTGCCAGAAATCCTTAGCAGCAGGTTCAGAGCACTGGACGTGTGCCAGCGCTCAGACCCCTCCATGGCGCTGTGGGTGGAGGGTGTAATTAGGAGTTTTTTGCTTGTTTTTGGACAGCTCGTTACTAGCTGCCCACAGATTACAAAGCTGTTGTATTTTTACCAACATCTTCTCCCGTTGGATGATCACCAGCTTGGAGTTCGCCCTGTTTCAGTCCTGATTCAGAGAGAGGGACTGGTATCTGCAGAAGCAGCATGATCTTCAGCTGTTTAAATTGTTAAAGTTTTTATTCTGCCATCCCAGGGCAGAAACAGAAATGAAGTAACCACTGAATGCCTTTGTGCCAAGATGAGTGTAAGGACAGAGATAAGATGCCCTGTGACACGTGATCTCCTGGTTGTGCTTACTTGGCTGTCCAGGACCAGAGCAACCGAAGCGTGGTGGCACGGGGTGTCACTGGCCGTGTCCCTGGGGCTTTGCCAGGCCTGGCCGGCTGGGATGGGCTGGGGGGGTTTGGGTGCCACCGGTGGCAGGGAGAGCAGGGGGATGCTCTGCCCTGGCAGCACCGCGATCACCGCTGCTTTCCTCTGCTTTTTCAGCGCCAACTCCCATCACCGATATCCGCACGGATAAAGTTGAGCAGAAGAGTGTCTCCTTGTCGTGGCAGGAGCCGGGCTTCCTGGCCCCCAACGGCACTGAGTACGAGGTCAAGTACTACGAGAAGGTAGGCTCAGGGGGTGGCTCGGCTGCGGGGGCTCCCCTGGCCAGCCGGGTCTGTCCCGGCAGCGCGGTGCTGCCTGTGCCACCGGGTCACCGTCATGCTTGGCCACCGTGGGGAAGGGAGGGCGCACGTGGCGGGGGACGGTGCTGCTGTCCCTGAGCTGAGAGTGAGAGGAGCCCTTCAGATGGGGGCCAATAAGCTCTTTTCACCTCTGACAGTGTTACACAATCTGCTTATGCAAGTTACAGGAAATTTGGATTATTCGTAGAGTTTATGTTAATTAGTGGCTTTTTCCTCTTCCTCCCCCAATCTGTGCAGCAAGATTTCATCCAGTCCTAATGTTGACATCTCCTTGGGAGAAAGAGTAAAGCTAATAGTTTTCATTCATTCATTATTTTTTTTTTTCGTGCATTGGGTGGCTTTTTTCAAGGACATCAGAAATCTGAGGTTTGGGTGTTTGCTGTTAGCCAGCCAGCCAGGGACTGCTGAACTGTACGGGGTTTCTAAATCTCTGACGAGATGACACCTGTATCCATAGCCTGCTCTGGGAGAGCGTTGGACCTTGTGGCCTTCGCTGGTGTAGGACTGAGGGCCACCGAACCCGTGACTTCGGTGAGCTGTGAGTGGTCTTACACACAGGAGGGGACACAGCAAACATTTTTATGACAGTCTTCTAATTTTAAAAATAGCTGCTATTTGACGGGTGCAGTGAGCTGAGAATTTTAGAAGAAATACTGCTGGGCAGAGAGCGGGGACAATGCTCTAAATCAAAATAAATGCAGTTTATGACACAGTTCCGCAAATTACCTTATCTGCGTGTGCTCAGGCTCATTATGAAACTGATTACATGTCAGGCAAACTGTGCAGGTGACATGTTGGTGTTCTGTATTTAGAAACAAGCTACCTTGAAACTGATTCATATTAATGTGATTTTCAGCATCTGATAGATTTGAAAGGAGGAATCTGTGGGTGAGGGCGAATGCTGAAGCCTCAAACAGTAATTCCTGTGCAAATGGGCTGCAGCAACGAGATACTCTGGGTATGTGAAATGAGGAAATGTCCTGCTTGGGTAGGGAATTCGAACTATAGTTCAGCAATTATTCACTGAAATGAGGCTCTTGATGCTGACGTGGAAACCAACCTAGTTCCTACTCTTTGCTTTTAAAGATGTACTTTAACTATGGAGATTCAAGGGGAAGAGCCTATCAAATGGGAAATATGTTTCCCAGCGATGTCGCTGGCCCTGGGAGCGGCATGACGAAGGGCTGGTGCCGGGTCGCGGGGCTGGGATGCTGGTTGGGGCTAGTCTCCGGGCGCAGCACATGGTCTGGGATCCCAGAGACTGATGCTGAGTCCATGGGATGTGACCCAGCCCCTCTTCTGGGGGAAAGTGGGCTCAGATAAACCGGGTCCAGGACCGTGGCAGCACCAGGCTCCTCTTCTTGCCAGGGAGTTTGTTGGGAAGTTCCCAACACAGCTGAGGAAATACCTCCGATGGTGGCTGCGCAGTGGCACGGGAGGCTTTTGGGAGCTCATGGGAGGGCTAGGGCTTGTTCTGCTTTGCAGAGGTGGGGGGCTGCTGCTGTGGCACGTGAAAGCGGGGCAAGTCACCCGGCGGTCCCACTGCCCTGCCTCCAGCGGCTGCAGGAGCGGGGCTGCCCCTCGCCCTCTCCCTCAGTCGAAGCAGAGGGAGCTGTAGGTTGCTGGGCAAGTGAAGAAAATCCCAGGCAAATCTGCCTGCCAGCTTTGGTTACTCAGCATGTGCCAATACCTGTGTATTTGCACCAGGGCAGGGAGCGGGATGGGGCTGGACGAAGCAGCTGAGCCCCAGCGTGGGAAGAGGATCCGTGTGGGGTGACACAGCTGCTCCCCACCGCCTCGTTCCCCGCCTGTCTTCATAGCACATCATCGGGCTCCATCTGCCGTTTCATGTGACCTCTCTGTGTAATTTCTATTAATGAGACACCTAGTAAATGTATTCTTTCTGTGGACGGTTTATGTTTAGATGGAGTGCCCTGGTGGGGCCCAGGGGCAAGGTGAAGATCCAGCTGAGCTCTGCCCGCTCCACGGCTGTCAGCCCTGCTCCATCTCGGGTATCTCATTATTTTACAGGATCAGAGAGATCAAAGTTACTCAACTGTGAAAACCACATCAACAGCCGTGACGGTCAATAACCTGAAGCCTGGCACCCTCTATATTTTCCAAATCCGAACATCCTCCTCACCGGAGTACGGAAACTACAGCCCTAGTATCGAGGTGGAGACGCTGGCAGAGTGTGAGTGCTGGCAGGGCTTGTCTCTCACACACCTGCAGACACGAACTCTGAGCTGAGTCACGGGGACGCTGCCCCAGATGCTCTTGGTTTCGTGGAGCAGCATCTGTTCCTCTGGTTCTGCTGCTCCGGGTTTAAGAGCAGGTGCTTCCCAGGACTTGCTTTTAATTGCATTTTCGTATTTGATCTCAACAAGGTTGGTACTGCTGTCCTGCCTGTCCTGGGGGAGTCTGTCCTCACGCCTCTCGGCGCAGCGTCGGTGAGGGTGGCTGCTCTCGGCTGCTCTGTCACATAGAGGCTGGGGACAGAGTCTCTGCTCTTTGACCGGGGTGGCCCCAGAAGTTGCTGAGCAGAGCCAGAGTGACGGGGGGTGGCTCTGCCTTGGCGTGATGATGGGGCTGAACAGGTCTCGCCAGGTCCCTTCCGTGGGGCCACCAGGCAGGCGCTGGCAGGGGGCGAGTGTTTGTTGGCCACTTGGCTGGGCAAGGTCAGCCAGCGTCAGCGCTGTTTGCTGGGGCTTTTCCTTTGCATAGTTTCCATTCATAACTACAGTCCAGAAGCATCTTATTTCACTGACTGAAGAGAGCTTGGAGAGATGGTTGGGCTTCAGCTTAATAACCCACCCTGGCTAGGAATGAAGGCCCCGAGATGGCTGGCTCAGTGCAGCTCTCACAGATTGTGTTTAACAGGGCTTTAAATTGCATCCGTTTGCCACACAGAAGACATTTTCAGAACGAATTGAAGCCAATAAAAATTTTATATAGAATGTAGCTTTCTAATACCCCTGTTTGCAAAAGCAGGAAGGGAAGGGATTAATGTGATGTAGGAAAACTATTTGTAAGCCATAAATTTTAATACGTCCCTCTGATAAACAGGAGCCTTTCCTCAGTGCTGGCACAGCCAGGCTGCGGTGGCAGCGCAGGGGTTGCTCCATCCGTGCCCCCGCACTGCCCTGCGCCTTGCTCTGGTTGCACCAGCTCCAGCTCTTAAAACTGAGCTGGAATGTGAATTGCTGTGTAGCTTGGCGCTGTGGGTGACCCGTCCTTGGTGGAGGACACAGGCTGGCACCGGGAGCGGTGCCCGGGGCTGCCCTGAGCCTTGCTCTTTCCCCGGGGCACGTTGCTGACCTGCTGTGTCCCTCCTGCAGTGACGGTGGCCTCCAGCGAGCAGAACCCCGTCCTCATCATCGCGGTGGTGGCCATCGCGGGGCTGACGGTGCTGGTGTCCATGGTGATTGGCGTGATGGTCTGGAGGAGGTGAGCGGGGCTGCGGCCGAGCCGGGGCACGCACTGAGAGGTGTGGGGCTGGGCAGGGGAGGGGGTCCGAGGTGGGGCTGTGGGGGGCGCAGGGCGGCGCTGGGCTGAGCTGCCCCTGCCTGCCCTGCCGTGGGGCTGACTCTGCCCCTCAGTTCACAGCCCCCGAGAGGCTGCTGCCCCGGTAACGGTGTGTGTCTTCCTTCTCCTTGCAGGCAGTGCGGGTACAGCAAAGCCAGCCAGGACGGGGACGAGGAGCTCTACTTCCACTGTAAGTGAATCCTGGCTGCTGTGGTCGGTACAACTGCGTGGGGATCCTGTATTCATTGCTATTAATAACCCAGCTCCCCATAAAGCAGCCCTGAATCCGTGCTTTTGAAGGGCTGTCATCCCGCGTTATCCCGGAGCAGGGGCTCAGCGCAGCTCGGCTCCCTGGGGACCGCGGGCTTGACAGCTCCGTAAGCGGGTGTCCGTCCTTCCTGCACACAGGTCACTGCCCTGCCCAAGGAAAGGGGGATGCTTTCAGCATTTCACGGGGCATATGAATTATTCCATCGGCTTTGCACAAATGGCTACATGAGAATACAGCTTTGTTTTCTGGGGCTACTCTTGATTAGTGAGCAGCAATAATTTTACAGACAACCGTTGTCAAAGGAAATTCAGACGTCAGGATTGATGAGTTTATTTGATTCCTGGCATATGCCCGTGGAGCGCACACATGCTCTTCTGCTCCCTGAAGCATTTCAGAAGCAACAGAGCCCATGTGCTTCTCGGATGCAGCTAGACCGTTTCCCCTGGCTCCGAAGGGCCTCGGGCTGCTGAGTCCCTGCGGGAGTTTGCCGAAGGGCGAGGGGCCGCAGCAGCCGCCGGGGCTGCGGAGGCAAATGGAGCTGGGGTGGGAGGGAGCTGTGCGTGGTGTGACCCCGTCCCGGAGCAGTCTGGCTCTGCCCTGTGCCGTGTCCTCGTGCGGGGGCTCCTGAGAGCGGGTCAGCCCCGTTCCGCACCGTTCTCTGGACCTGCTCCCCGGGCAGCAGATGGCAGCCGCCTGTGGGAGGTATTTTGCTGCCCATGCTGCTAATCCAGGGACCTGAAACATGGCTGCTGTTCGGGATTATAATTTTCTCTGTTAGAGGTCTTGGGAGTGGAGATGATTGGGGTACTCGAGGATTAGCCCAGGAGGCTGACAGGCTCAGTCCTGGAGGGAGCTGCACTAGGGTGAAGGAGCTGCTCTCCTTTAACAGGGAGGTTGTGGCCATGGAGCAGAGCGATTAGGTTCATTTAATCCCACAAGAAATTTCCCAGAAACCTTAAAGCTGAGTCTTTTTGCTCTGCTTATAAGGTGGAAAGTGAGTCCCTGCCAGAAGACCTGAAGATGGATGACCTGCGAGAGCGTTCCCCGGGACAGGCAGGCGAGAGCTCTGCCAAGCCTTTCTCACTCGTTGTTTGTGCCTTTTCCTTCCCTGCAGTTAAAATACCAACCAGGAGGACGTACATCGACCCGGACACTTGTGAAGACCCCATGCAGGCCGTGCACCTCTTTGCCAAAGAGCTGGATAACGCTAGTATTAAAATTGAGAGGATCATCGGGACAGGCAAGTTCCTCCTCCGTGGGCACCGGGGCGGTGGCCGTGTCCGTGGGGCCATGTCTGTGAGGCGGTGGCCGTGCCGCCGGCAGTGCCTGTGCCCAGCCAGAGCGGTCCCCTCTCTCCCCGGCACACAGGGCTGGGTGGGTATTTTGTTTGGGAGCTTGATTTTTGCATTCCCGTTTGTTTTTCTGAGGCACCGAGTACAGCCAGCCGAGGGAGGCAGAAAGCATCAGCAATTATCTGCATCTGGGCAGTTTGACAGCAGCATGAGAACTATTTATAAATATGTGAACTTAATGATTTATTGATTTTCATCAACTTCACTGCCTAAAACTTAAAAGCAAATTAAAATCTCCTCACTGGGCCCTAGAGCCTTAATCGGTAATGTGTGCCAGAACATGGGAAACACGATTATTCTTTGTCATTTTTTTTCCTAAAGATAAATTCAGCTGCAGGAAAAAAAAGAGGTGGAGGAAGGGAAGAGGGAAGGGCTTGTGCACCAGCTTAAAGGACAGTGTTGAAGGGAAGAGGACACTGAAGAGGAGGGGAGGTTATCTTTGTAGCTGCCGAGTGGAGCAGCTGAGATGCTTTTCAGAAGCAAATTGGTGTTTGAAAAGTCAAGAAAAATTAGTCAGGAATACATTTAGATATAAAGAATTTGGGAGTGCGTTTGTCTTACTGCTGACCTAACAAGTACCTGGCTTTCAAATCGTTAAAGCTTTTAATAGCTACACATTTTTTGCTGTAAAGCCAATATTGGCCTTTTATTTTATGAATTGGGTAGCTCCTGTTGCTGGGCGCCTGGCTGTGCAGAGGGGATGCTCTCCCCCCAGGGCTGCAGGGACCCCCCGGGAGGAGCAGACCCTGCTCGTGCCGAGCGAGGAAGCAGGAGGGTCCCGGCCCGGGGAGTGTGAGCTCCGTGGCCGGGGGCTAATGGTCTTTTCATGAGAAAAAGCGCAATATGCACTTGAGCAGGGTGTGGAGGGAATGGCTTAGAGGTGTAGGAAGAGGAGGAAGGAATTCCATTGCACCCGCACACGATTTCAGTATCCCGTGCTGGTGCCAAACCTGTGTGAAGGGCGGTGTGTTCAGCAGCAGGGGGGGAAGATGGTGAAACAGACTCCGCAGGGGAAGGCTGCAGCCATGCAGAGCTCTGCGTCTCCGAGTCTGGGGGGGAAATCTTGCTTCTCTGCACAGCAGGACACATCACCCGTTCTACAGGAATGCGCTCCATGGTCCCAAGGCAAAGGCAGTATTCCTGGAGGGAAGGTGTGAGGGACGTCGTGCCCTGCACGGGTGCTGTCTGACTCCTCTCTCTGCCGCCCAGGGGAGTTTGGAGAAATCTGCCGGGGGTGCCTGAAGCTGCCCAGCAAGAGGGAGCTGCCGGTGGCCATCCAGACCCTGCGGGCCGGCTGCTCCGAGAAGCAGCAGCGCTCCTTCCTGGCCGAGGCTTGCACCATGGGCCAGTTTGACCACTCCAACATCATCCGCCTGGAGGGGGTCGTCACCAGAGGTAGGGGGTCCTGGGCACGGGGGGTACTGGGCACGGGGCAGGCTGAGCTCCTGCGTGGGCAGCGTCCTCGGAGCTGTTGCTTTGGAGCGATGACCTGGTGCTGGAGGTGCAATACTCTTGCTCTCTGGAAATCAGGTGTTTCCTCCTATAGTAGCTATTTTAGCGTTCTGATGATTAATAAAATGCTTACAGCTAGACTAATGAATCTAGGTAGTAGGACTGGCTTAGCAGCAAAACTGTGCACTCTTAATAAAAGCAAATTGAAGCGAGGTTCTGTCAGTAAAACAGATGACTCCGACTGCTCCCGGCTCTCGTGGGAGCGTGTGCGCTGAACTAGTCTGCGGATGCTGTAGTTAAATGGATGTTCACGTAAATCCAAAGAAACAGGAGCACGTGTGCTGATTTTAACTAGCCTTTTTATTAGGTAAGGAAGTATTTCTGTCCTGAGTCTTGGGCTGAGCTGTTGCCTTTGCTCTCACTGAGCAGTGCTGTGCTCCTTTGTGACATGGTTCAGTTTCCTGGTAAAAGGAGCATCTGATATTGGGATCCAGAGGGTTCCCAGCTGGGAACCACAGGAAAGCCTCGGACCCACTGCTCATCGCAAACTGCCTGAGATAAAGCCCGTGTCTCCCTTAACGGCCAGGCAGCGCGGGCTGGCCACCCTGGAGCTTGGCACCCGGATTTCTCACCCCCACAGCGTTAGAACTGCCCGAGCAACGGGCAGAGCTCACACAGTGCTCCTTGTCTGTCCGTGCAGGGAACACCATGATGATAGTGATGGAGTACATGGGGAACGGTGTGCTGGACTCCTTTCTCAGGGTGAGTGCTCTGGGAGTCGCTGGAAACTGCTGGGGTCTGCCAGCGGTGCCCCCTTGAACTGGGCGTTCCTCACCTTTGGCTTTTCCTCCTCTTTTTTTCACAGAAACACGAGGGCCAGTTCTCGGCCGCCCAGCTGGTTGGCATGTTGCAGGGGATTGCCTCTGGCATGAAGTACCTGGCAGAGATGGGTTACATACATAAGAGCCTCGCTGCACACAAAGTCCTGGTGAACAGCAGCCTGGCTTGCAAAATAACTGGTTTCAGACGGCCACAAGAAGACAAGATGGAGACCATCTTCTCCACCATGGTAAGCTGCAGTTCCAAATTCTGTTGTCACTGTTCCCTGAAAGCAAAATGCTGTCAGAACAGCTATAGAACCTCGGCCATGGCCAGGGCCTGGCATCGATGGAGGGGTTTGCAGCCTGCTCGGAATGCAGGGTGAGGGTCAAATAAATCCAAAGCCAGGCAGCTTCCACAGGTGGAGTTAATATGACACATCAATCCTACTCCAGAACCAGTATTTTTCTGAGGCCCCATTTCCTTCCTCATGTATGAACGTGGGCTCTGCCTCTTAACTCCACCTTTCTCAGCTGGGAATGGAATGCGTTTGGCCAGAGACCCCCAGGGCAGCCGTCGGGCACCGCTTCTCAGCCGCAGCCCGGCCCCGTGTCTGCGCGGGCTGGCAGAGAGGTGGCCGAAGGCAGCTCTGGCAGCCTCAGGGCTCCTTATGTCTGTTTTATCACTTGCAATGAAATTCATGGTTTTCAATTAAGAATTTAAGTCCTAATTGATTCACACTCATGCCTTGTCAGCTCTGCCAGCCAGCGCGTCTCCCGAGCGCTGGTGTGTGCGTGTGGGGGAGCTGCCCGGGAGCCCCTGGGTGCAGAGCTGGGGGCTGTCCTCGCACCCCGAGGCCCTGCAGCCCCTCACTCTCCCCCTGGGCTTCCTTCACACACGGCTTCGGCGCGTTTCCCTGTGGGTGCATCAGTGCGTTCCCGACCGCAGAGCAACAGGACGTACTTCATGTGGTGCAGCTGCCCCGTGTCAGCCGGGGCTGTTAGTGCATCATGTTAACTGGGCATTAATATTTTAAAGAGCATTGATTCTTCACTCAAATGAGCCCCTGCTGTCTGCAGGGAGCAGTGGGCAGCGCCGAGGAGGCTGCAGCTGGCTGCAGGAACCCAGTCCCGGTGCGGGGGACGGGGGTCCCGGGGGGAAGAGCCTGTTGGCAGGGTTTGGTTTGGTGCAGGCTCTGCAGGAGCTGCCGGCATCGAGCCGACCAGGGCAGGAGGGGTCTGGAAAACTCCTTCAGCCGTTACCAGCTTTGGGAGGTGCAGGTTCAGCGCAGGGAGGGCACCACTGTCCCAAAGAGCCCCTGGCAAAGCGTGACCCCACCTCACTGGCCATGGTGAGCGTGTCCTGCAGGGCTGTGGCTGTCCTGCCCAAAGCTCCCTGAGCTGCCCTGGCACCGTCGTGCTGCCGGGTCCGGAGCAGCCCCCGCTGAGCCAGGGGCAGGGAGAGCCCAGCAGGAGCCCTGGCTTCTCCCACCATGGTGCAGCGGGGCTGTGGCTTTGGGGTCAAGGTATCCCCACTGTTAATTACAATTAGCTGCAGTGTCTGTCACCTGCTTCCCCTGGTGCATCCAGAGGGCTCTGCAGATGCTGAGACGGGGATTGCTCACTACAGGAGAGCACGGCAGGGTGGAGGGACTCTGTGTTTGTGCAGCTCTGAAATGGCTTTCATTAAATATTAATGTATAAAATGCCATCAGCTCTTCCCAGAGACATTCTCTTCTCCCATTAATATTTCAGGACTCACACTCCCATGTAGCATACGGTTGCATGGCCATTTTAAAACAAATTGAGGTGAAAGTTTGCTGTTAGTACTAAATCTGCACGTGGTGTGTGGGCTGGCTTGGTGTCCGCCCTGCGGTCCCAGGCAGGGCCAACAGCCACCTGGGAATCGTGTCCAATGGCTGTGTGAGCACAGCTTTCCTCCCCTTCTGCCCATCCAGCGTGGAAAGAGCCTGGTGCTGTGGTCGGCCCCCGAAGCCATCCAGTATCACCACTTCAGTCCAGCCAGTGACGTGTGGAGCTTCGGCATTGTCATGTGGGAAGTGATGTCCTACGGCGAGAGACCCTACTGGGACATGTCCAACCAGGACGTGAGTCACCGGCAGCCGTGCGGTGCCATTGCTAATGGTGTGCAGGTGGCTCCATGGTGCACGGAGCAGCTGCTGTTGCTCCCCCACAGGGTGTGAGGAGGGGGGCTTGCCCCGGGGGATCCTGCCATCGGCATGGCAGCACCTGACCCTGTCCCCTCGCCTCCTCTGCTGCTGCAGGTGATGAAGGCTGTGGAGGACGGGTTCCGCCTGCCCGCCCCAGTGAACTGCCAGCCACCGCTCCACCAGCTCATGCTGGACTGCTGGCAGAAGGACCGCAGCCAGAGACCCAAGTTCTCCCACATCCACAACATCCTGAGCAAGATGGTGCAGAGCCTGGAGCCCCCACAGTGCCCCAGCTCCACCTGCAGCAGGTGACCCCCCCGTCTTGCTCTGCTGCCGGTTGTTGTGCCCGTTCCCGGCTCAGCCGTGCCTCGCTCCCTCCTCACCGCCCCGCTCTGTTGGCAGGTCCCACAGCATGTCCATCCCCCTCACCGAGCGCACCTTCTCGGCCTTCCCGTCTTTCAGCTCCGTGGGCGAGTGGCTGGAAGCGATAGAAATGGGCAGGTACAAAGACAGCTTCACCGCTGCGGGCTACTGCTACCTGGAGTCGGTGGCCAGGATGACAGCCCAGTAAGTAACTGATTTCCTGGCTATAACCGTGTGTCGCCGGGCGCAGCGTGAGCGAGCTCTGCTTTGCAGTTACAGCTGGGTGTCACTAGACGGAGGACAGATCTTCCAAAACTTGTCTGTAAGGTCTGGCTGGCGTGGGCCGGGCTGCGTGTGTCGTGCATCTCAGTTGCTGATTTTTGAAGCTGAGACTTAAACCTGGAGTTTGCGACTTTAACCTCTCGTTTCTGACAAGGGTAGTGTTGCCTTCCCCTTCCGGAAAGCAGAGTCAAATCTAATGCAATTTGCTGATAGCCTGTCATGCAGACAGCACGGGGCGGCAGCCCTGTCACACCCGGGGTGTGTTACCCCTGGATTCTGGGGCCCCTATCGCTTTGCTGGGACAACAGACCGGGGGATTTCTTGCTCTGGCAGGTCCACAGCAGGCTGATGGTCTGAAACCTGCGCTGCCCTTCCCCGGGAGCAGTTGGTGTCGGGGCGTTTCGCAGTCTGGGCTGGTTTTTCGTGGCTGACGTGGGGCTCGTTTTGCAGAGATGTCCTCAGCCTGGGGATCACGCTGGTGGAGCACCAGACGACCATCCTGAGCGGGATCCAGATGCTGCGGGCCCAGGTGATCCAGATGCACGGCCGAGGCGTGCAGGTGTGAAGCAGCCCCCGGAGGTGCAGAGCAGGGACCCGGCGCCCCCGGGGAGGGGGCAGCAGCTGGCCCTGAACCGCACCAAGTCTCGGAAACTTCACGGTTTCAGGTGGGCTGTAGGAATCGCTGGGCTGCTGCCAAACACGTCCTTCCGCGTGGTGAGAGAGCAGGGCTTCCCAACCCCCCGAGCCGGGGAAGCCAAGGATTCCCGGGACGTGTGCGGCATGCCTAGCGCATGTGGCTCTCCCTAGCACTGTTTTGTAAGATGAGTCGAACTGTAACGATGCCATTTCCTATGGTAATTAGGTTAACAGGGTGGATGGACATTTGTGCACTGTCTTAATCCAGAGCTGAGCATTTTCGTATCTAGCATCCTACTGGTGAGATCCATGGGTATTTTTATACAAGGTGACATGTTCTAGCAACCCCACAAGGAGCTTTTATTGCTTTTATTTTTAGAGACCAGAGCACAGCTCACACCCAGTGTCCAACTTCTGGAAGGTGACTTTCCCCATCTGCTCTGCTGAAAGGAAACTCTTTCCCAGCCGGGTCCCTTCCACTCCAAGAGTTACTTCACTGAGTCTTGACGCCACAGTTGGTGAACAAAAACCAACTTTTGCCTCTCTTCCCTGACTCCTGGCTTGTGGTCTGTGGGCAGAGCGTCCTACATCTTGCCTTTGGGCTTCCTGGGCAGCTGTGATGGGCTCTGAGCCCTGTCCCTGGGCTGCAGAGCAAAATGGTCCAAGCTGTGGGCTGACACCAGAGCCCGGGGACTCCCTGCTGTCAGCTCAGCTGGAGCATCCGAGGTGTCCACTCTGCCTCGGAGCAGGAGATAGACGAGTGCTTTTCCCTCTCCAGCTCTGGAAGCTTTTGCAGAGAAAAAGGTTATTTTGAGCAGCACTTATTCAGCCCACAGCAGCAGGAAGGAACCTCCCAATTCAGCCAGAAATGGGATGAAAACCTGGGAATTGGTTTGGAGTCAGAGACAGTGGGCATGGCTGTGCTTTGGGTGGACAACTCCTGTGTCTGCTCCGGCCGCTGCAAGGGCTACCTCAGCTGTGGTGAGTGCCTCCCCCTCCTTTGGCTGCCTCCTGCCCGGCTGGGAGCAGGGAAGGGGAAGGCAGGAGCTGCCTGGAGTGTCGTGGCTGTGCCAGGACCTCACTGTTCCCCGTAGGTTTGTGCTGGGCAGAGGTCCCTGTGGCACCCCCAGCCTCTGCCACGGGGCGCAGCCCAGGTCTAGGTGTCTGAGGGGCTGCAGGGGCTGTGTCAAGGGGACCGTGCACCCCAGACTGGTGCCAGGGCTTGGGCACAACTGGCCACCACAGCTGTGGGATCCCCAAAATCCTGCCATGCAACCCAGGGCACATCAGCACTTTATTTTGTTGCAGAGCGCAGCGCTGCCTGCCTCGCACCCTGGCAGTTCCCACTGATGGAAGGCATAAATAGCATCTGCTTAATAATACAAGTTTCCTTGAAGTTAGTTAATTAAATGGGTCTTTGCAGGCTTGTACAGAGTTTTGTAAGCCTTTTATTATCATCTGTAAGTATTGCAAGTGAATTATTAATGATGAAAGGCAAAGATTTACAAAGGGAATGAAAGCTGCGGGAGATGTTTGCAGTGTGGCTGGGAATTTGAGTCGGATCCTCCTGTGAGCCTGCTCCCAGGGGAGGGGACTCCAAACGGCGATGGAGCGAAGGGCCCCAAGGCAGCCTCTCACCCAGCGTCTTCCTTCTCTTCTGGCCGCGCAGAGCGGCAGGACCCTGGGTGCTGGAGTCTGTCCTGGCATCCAGCTTCTGCTGAGTAAAGTCATGGTGGTTTCCTTCTCCCCAGCCCCCGGGCTCTGCGCTCCTGACGGGAACCACGGCACGGCAGGGCTGGGAGCCACCGTGGCAGCACGGCCGGCATCAGGCCAGCACTGGGCACCCTCAGGGGCATGTACTGCTCTCCGGGGTGAACAAGGTCTTTCTTTCCTGCCACCTCTGCAGTTTAAGCAATGTCATTCCCCACTGTCACTTGGTTTGTTTTTTTAATGGGAGTAATTTGTCTTTACATTTGGCCTGCGTCCGGTCGGTCACTCGCCATCCTGCTGCTTAACACCCAGAAGAGTAATAATGGTGACCAGAAACCTTCATTTGGTAGAAATGCCAGATCCCGAGGATCAAGTGCAATTTGTATGCTCTTTATGTTTACATTTTATCTATAGAGAAATTATATTATAGTTCTCTAGGCAGAGAGTTGAACCAACTTGATTCCGGATCCTCTCCCCACCTCTCCCTGCTTCTGTCGCCTCCGCCGGGATTTCCAGCAGCTCCAGCCTCAGGATGCCGGGATTCTTCGGAGAGGTCACCACTTTTGGGGATGGCTCCAGGTTAGTGCAGCTGCTTTCCAGGAGGTCTGGGGAAATCCAGGGCTTGGTGACAAGGTGACAGAGCGCTTCAGGGTCTGGGAAACAGACCTGGCTGTGAGCAGGCAGCGACACATTTCTCTTGACCCCCCGGGACAGAGTTTGCTGTCTAGCACTGCAACAACAGGCACTTTTCACTGAGCTCCTCGTCAACACTGAGGATAATAAAATGAGCAGATTAAGCTCTAGATTTGGGGCAGGCAGGACACACAGGTCCACGGTGCAGCACCCCCTCCATGAAACCAAAACTGGAATCGAGTTGGTTCATCTCCAGATGCTTTTGATATTCATTAACCATGTGTTATATATTGTAAATACTTAATTGAGAAGTCAATATATATTTTTATAAGCTTGGAACAAATGTAATATAATATCATAAGGGACATTGTGTGCATTTCATGTTTGAGCTATAGTCAGACATCCCCAGGGAATCACTGTTGGTTTGGGATAATTAATAATAGTAATAATAATAAAAAATGGTACTAAAGATCTATTGACATTTTTGTTAATTTTGTATTTATTGAACTATGTTTAAAGATTGCAATAATGAGATACCTAAATACCGAAGTAAAAGCAACCACTAATTCTGCCCTGGCTCGTCTGTGTGGGTCATTTCAGGTGTTCTGATGAGAAGTGCCCCTTCAGCGGGTGCTGAGTGAGGTTCCAGAAGCAGCGAGGTGTGACATGGTGGGTTGTTTTATCAAATTGGGGTCCTTTGCTGCTGCTGCGGAGGCGGCAGCGACGGTGGTTTCTTGCTATCGATGCTGTCTGGGGAAAGTCCTCGTTACTGACCTGGTGCAGTGTGTTCTGTGGGCAGAAGGCTCTGCTGTTGGCCCCTGGGGGGCAGATGCTGCTCGGGGGGGCAGGACCCCATAACCTTGGAAGCGCTCAGAGCGTGGAGCCGTCAGTACAAGTGCGATTGTCAGACTGAGAGCCCTGTTGTGTGCGAGTGCAGGGACGCTGCTGAGCAGAGGGAAAACACTGCAGAGTTACTGTGCTCAAGGCGTGTAATTAATTGTTTAATTGAGTAAATGAAAGCAGTGTATGGCCAGCATGTTAAATGCGAACACTGCACAAACACTATTTAAAAATAATTCACTGTGCCTCTTTCACTAGCTCCCATTTATTCTCTTTTTCTTGGGCTGCTTAATGCCAAAGGAGGTGTAGAAAGGCCTTGCTCCGCTGACAGCCGTGGGAGAGAGGAACCGAATGGGTGCTTAAACGGGGCATCTTTTTGCCTTCTGTCGATCAATTAATTCAGCCACTCTTCCCTAGGAGCTGGGCCGGGGCTGCATTGGCTCTGTAGAGGAATAACGAGGGCTCACTCTGAAGCGGGGTTGGGAATAGTGGATTGCAGGTCACAGCTGAGAAGATGCATTTTTTTTTTTGCCTGGAGTTGTCTGCCCTTCTGTGGGTGGGGGCTTTGTCCCTCGGCTGTGACCTGCCTGACACAGTCTTGGCTGAGGACTCCCGTGCTACTGGGAGCTGGTTACCCCCAGCACAGACACAGGGTGGGCAGTGGAGGATGTGGATGATGCTGGAGGTGCTGGGGGGTCTCCAGCTGCAGCCATCACCCTTCCTCAGGGCTGGTTCCCCCAGGGAACATGCCAGGCAAAGGCTGTGCTGTGTAAATCCTGCCATTAATAACTGAGATGGTGTCAGAGGGAGACAAGTCTGCTGTGGGCTGTGTGTGGCGGCTCGCAGGGACAGCGAGGAGTCATTAGCAGCACAGAGAGAGGTCAGTGTGATAGGCAGCTGTGGTGGGCACCTGCCATGGCCCCATGCCATGGCTCTGTGGCTGCCTGCATGTCAGCGTCCCCCTGCCCTGTCTGAGCTGGGAGCTTTGTCCTTATAACTTGGTGCTCGCAGTTTTACGGCTGCCCTGTTGTGGTGATGGATTGCACAGGCTGAAGCTGCTGCTCCCTCTTCCCCCCACCCTCTGCTGATGGAGCTGACCAGGCTGCTAATATTTTCTGCACAACAGCCCAGAGAAAGCCTCTCTCCATCTAATTCTGCTTCCCTGATCTGGAGGTTTGAGGGGAAAATTACAACCTGGTCTGCAACTGTGCATTTGTCTTGTATATTCAGCAATGGACCTACAGCTTCTGACACATGGGGCGTCTTTGAGGAGGAAAACAAGGTCTGGAAAAATCACAGCAAGCAGCATGGCCACCACTCCATGTGTGGCTGGCCCATGGCTGAGCAGTGCTGGCCTCAGCTTCTGCGCTCGGGGAGCAGGCATTGATGGGGGATGTGGCTCTCTGGTGACAAAGGAGGAATCAATAAGCTGTTATGGCCAAGACACAGTAAAATGAGAGATGCAGCAGCGATCAGTCAGGGAAGGGCCCAGCACTTGACAGGTGCTGCCTCGGATGGGGGCATTTTTTAGATCATTAATTGTGTGGTGCTGATGAGACCAGCTGGCACGGGGTTTGGGGAGAGCAAATGAGGAGCCAGGAGGAGCCAGGTCTCCTCTTGCCCCTTGCTCCCGCTTTCTGGCCTCAGACATGAAATCCATCCCGTTCCTCATTGGGACTTTACAGCAGCGGCTGCATGTCCCCATCTCCCCATCTCTGCTGTGAGGGCTGACGAGGCCGGGATGAGCTGCCCCGGGGACGAGAGTGATGCCTATGGAATATTAAAAAGAGCCTGGCTCTGGAGGAAGAGCAATGTTTAAATATGAACGACTGCTAATTATCAGGAAGAGCCAGTGCCATCTATCATCGTAATCAGCGATCTGTCAGTTCAAGTGTCACCAGGACAAATGCACCTTTCCTCCTTGTATTAATCTCCCACTGTCTTGGTGCGTGAGAAGGGGCATGGCCAAACCCCACGGCTCCTCCTGCCCTTCCCCAGCTCTGGGACTTCACAGCAAGGGCTGGGTCCCCTCCCCGCTGTGGGGCCACCCCACCTGGTGCTGGCAGGGTGGCCCCCAGCAGCACTGGCCCCTGGGTAACCTCAGCTGCCTTTACCCTTACCTGTCCTGCTGACAACAGACCCATCTGCCTGGCAGCAAGACATGCCTGGAAGGCACAGGAGCCATTTAATTACACAATTATAGATGTCTTTGGCTGCCTTATCTTGCCGAGGCTGACAAGCACCTTCAGCATCAGACAAAGAGCCACGTTATCACCTGATGCAGCGGCCACCTCCCAGGGCAGCAGCCACCGCGCAGGGTGGCAACATCTCTGCTTTGATTTGCAGGGAAATGCAATGTGTCAGGTGTCAAATCACTGCCTCCAAACGGGATGTGCCACAGTGAATCAAACTCCCAAAAATAAAATTTCTTCTTGAAATAAACTTGTCACTGTAAATTTAAACTCTTCCCAGAGAATCGTGATTTGATGTGAGTTACTTTTGCCAGTAATTTACAAAAGTGGGTGGTTTTAATTACTATTTATAATATGTGTAAGAATCTAAAGAGAGAGTTGAAGGTGTCTGTATCCAAATATGCATTAGCTGTACAACAGAAACCCCACGTATCTCCAACACAGCAGAGCTCCATGGAAAAACCAGCAGCAGGAGAGGGAATGGGCCTGAGCCCCACAGGGACATGGGGGAACCCTGATGTCCCACGGGGAAGGGGAGATCCTGATGTTGGGCTGCTCTGTGATGCCTCTGAAACCAGCATCAAGACATGAAAGGGGACAGCAAGATGTATGGGCTCAGATCAGAATTTTGTTAGACTTCCCATGTCAGCAAGGAGCTGGAATAATAGGAAATCTGCCAGAGAGAGTCCGAGAACCTGAAATACAAGACACAGCGAGGAGCCATGGTTATTGATGATGAGATCTCTGAAATTTGGCTGCTATGCATCAATGTCGAACTGCTCTTGAAAGATTCTGTGTGTTCCTCTGATTTAGTCTTTAAGGAAGAAAAGAGCTGATTAAAATTCAGCAGCCTGAGGTACTTTAAGTGGTTATCAAGAGACACAAAATTCTGCGAGGAGAGAAGGGATCCTGTCTTGTCAACAGACTGCAAGAAAAATTTCAGTCTCCCAGCCTCAGGAAGGACATCAGTGGCTCCCTTGTTGGTACACGCAGCCCTGTAACCACAGGGGAACGACAAGGCGGTGACATCTCTTGGACCGTTTGCCTGCAAAGACAAAAGGCTTGTGGTGAGTGTGGCGCTGGCAGTGCCATCGGACCCTGGGCAAGGGCTGGCACCGGCACCCACTGAGTCCCCAGCCCTGCTTTCAGTTTGCCAGGGGGACCCACCTGAGCCCCTAGCCCGCAAACAGACCTCAGCTGCTCCACGTTGGCCACCACAGCCATGTGTCCTCCCAGCCACCCTCCTCCTGGGACTCTGACCTGTCCCCGACCCATCCCAGCCTCCACCGGGACACAACAAAATGCAGGTGACAAAGGAGCAAGGTGGCAGCCGCTGAGGGCTGGGGGGGACCGGCAGTGGCTTGAGCTCCGTTATTGACTTGAGAAATGTTTCAAACAGATCATTTATTTTCATTAGACTTCTGCCGACATCTTCATATCAGTGTCCCCTACGTAGGTCGACATCTGTCCTCAGGAATGCTTTAATTGCATTTTCTCTGCTTTACGCAGCTCTTAGCTAATGCATTCTGGCTTCATTAGATTAGACACCTATTGTCCTGAGGATGTTGTCATGTTTTCAAATGGCTTCAATCAGCACCTCCCAGGCACCAGCTATTTCGGGATATAATAAAAGCGAAACCTCATTCAGGCTGGGTGAGTAATGGAGGTGCATTTCCCACCCCCATCCAGCCTGGCTTTAAATTTGACTCGCTGACATCCCCCTGGATGCTGGCAGAACACAATTAAGCCTCTTGTCTTGCAGGCATCGTCCGCGTGGTTACACACTGCTCTGAGGAAGAGCTCTGCAACAGGAACCTGGTTTCTAATGATCTTGTCATCGTGAACAGCACAGAGAGATTAAATGAAAGACCGGGGGAACAGTCAAGATCAAAACTCAGATTTCCAGATGTCCGGAGCATGGCAGGCTCATGGCGCTCCGTCTCCTCAGACCCCGCCTGGCAGAGCAGCTCAGGGCACGTGTGTGTGCACCTACCCTTAATGAGAGAGAACAAAATACAGGGTGACAGACCCAGAGCCCACCCTCCACCAGCAGCACTGGGGGCTTCTTTCCTTGGCAGCTCCAGGCAAATGCCCTTCTTAGACCTTGTTCTGCAGAAGCTCTTTCCTGCAGGGGAGCCCCAGGACCCTTCACCAGCGCTTACAGCAGCTCTGGCCAGACCCTGGGCTAGGGCAGGGACACATCGGGACAGCAGAAGCTCTGTTCCCTGGCAAGGGCTCCGGGATGGTCCCCGCGCTGTGGCATCGTCCCAGCACATGGGTCCCCAGGCGGGGACCCTCCCTCCCCGGTTGCTCTCCTCAGGCAAAAGGATCGTCTCAGCTCTGTCCTCCTGGCATGAGCTACCACAATATCTGCATCTATCCTTTTCACCCCACAGGCGGTATTTTGACTTCTGGAATTCATCTTACCTACCAAGGGACTCTAAATATATCCCAGACAATTTCCTCTCCTCATTTTTAATAATCTCTTTCAGCATTAGTTTTTGAAAATATGTATTGGGATGATAGGCTTTTTATCACAGCTGATAGACAATATTCATCACCCCTGTGTCCTAATCCTCACAACACACACGCATTCATTACAGTAGCTCGGCATCAATTTTAACAGCACTTAATTCATTACAACTCCATTACTGCCTGTGCATGCTCCCCACGACTTTACTGGCCATTTGCCACCTGGGTCCCCATGGTGCTGCGGTTGCTCCTTGAGCCATGGGACGGGATGGAGGATGCCACTCTGTCCCCACACATGAGCAGGGCTCACTCTGGAAACCTCAGGGGGGTGACAGATGGAAGAGCAGAAGTATAAAATCCTTTTTCCTGCCCAGGATCCCTCTCTCCGCTCACCAGGCTGTGAGTGCAGGGGATGTCCACACCCCCGTGGGCAGAGGGAGGCCGAGGTGATGCTCTGGGGCTGGGCAGGTGCCTCCTCCCATCCCCCAGCCCTGGTGAGACCGAGCTGAGAGTGATGGAGACTGATGGAGCCTCCCTGTGCCCTCAGCTGGGTCAGGGACCTTAGGTCCCAGGGGACAAACCCGCTGGCAGAGCCCATCACAGCAGCTCTTCTAGAACAACCGCTCCCCAGGTTTAGAAGAAACCTCTTTGTAAGCAGAGGCCTGAACACCAGGGCAATGAGGAGCCACGATGCCCACATTGGGCCAGAGTCAAGCGTGAGATGAGGGAGTGACATGGTCTGGTGACAACGAGGAAAATCATGGAAGCCTGAGGAGCTCAGAAGATGCGTTACAATGAGGGTGCGGAGATGGCGAAGCTGCAACCTCTGCTGTGTCCCAGGAGCAGAGTTGTCTACCCAGCAAAAAATAAATCTCCTTGGGCTCGCTGTGCAAGAGCAAGGACGCAGCAACACAGCCCCCCAGTCCCTGTGTCAGCACGCCTCTCATTCCGCGCCGTGCCCCAGCCGGCACTTAGAAGAGTAAGGGCAGGATTTACACTCCCCAGCCCACGTGCCGGGAGGTTTATGGCACTGTAAAATGTCTGGGCTCTGAGCAAACACAGCTGAGCAATTCTGCATGGCCCTGTGGTTTCCAATGCTGCTTTACGATTCCCTTTTAACGTGACTGATTCCCTTCTACTGCTCGGGCTGATTAAAGGCATCACTGGGATGTGACAGTTCCCACTGTCTGGGGCTCCCACCCAGAGCAGGGGACGTGGGATGAGGAGCGGGTTCCCCATGCTCCCACTTCACGCCGGGGGCAGCCGGACAGGGAGCGCTCCCCCTGCCAGCATCGCAGAATTAGCCCAGAATTGATTCGACCTGCTCTGCCAGGAAAGGAAATGCCCCGCAATGCTGCTGGTGCCGCAGGTGCGGCCAGAAAAACGCTGCCATTGAATACCTGCAGAGAAAGATCCATCAATAATCCTTGAAGCCAAAAGGCAATTATGACTGTAGCAAATAATTTCAGCCTCCAAACAGGACAAGAATATCGTTGGCGCAGGGAGATCTTGGGAAGAAGGAAAAGCAACACGGTGGCTCTGTATTTAATATAATATTTCTACTTCTAACCAAAACCAAATTGTTTTTAAGCACAATAATAGACACAAAGAGCAGAAATGGTCTGACTGCAGCGCCGAGGTTTAGCCAGAAAAAGGGGCGAACAGGTAAAGCCAGATCATTAGCAGATGTAGACAGAGAAAGGAATGGCAGAGACCTTCCCTGTAGCCCGCAAGCCCCTGCCTGGATCCACTATGTCCTGGCCCCAGCCCTGCCCGCACGGCACCAGAGCAGGGAGCTGCGGGGTTCAGCTCAGAATTGCTGGGTCCCCCTGGTGCCTGCAGCCCCCAGCCTGGCACGTCCAGGAGTGGTCAAGGGACCACCACAAGCCCCCAGCCTCCGAAAGCCCTGTGCTGTGCTGCCTGCACTGCCCACGGCTGGGGCTCGCCTCCCCCAGCCCGGGCTCCTGCTCTGCACCAAGAAACTTCCCACAGCAAACGGCATATACGGCAGGGAACGCTGTGGGGAACAGATGGTGAGTGCCAGATGGGTGAGGTGTCTGAGGAGGGAGATGTTACTACCTGGAGTGAGCCATGGGCTCCAACCATCCTGCTCCACACAATCGACAATTAACTCAGGCTATTAGCATCAAACTTTGTCTCCAAAGTTCCCTCCCTCCTCCCTTTGCCCTCCCCCTTTCTAGGTGAGCTGGATACTCGATGGGAAAACAAACCTGTAATTCATTCGCAGCAAGACGCCTGGTTCCTCAAACAAGTGAGAAACTGCCAGAGGGGTTATTTGCCAAAAATAATGGGATTACTATCAGTCGGCGCCATCCCAAAGGGAAAGGGAAATTGGTTCTCTCTTGCAAGGGCTTTTATTTATAGCAAGCAGGTGCCTTGTCACTGTTTCATCCTGTGCTGGCACATCATGGATGTGTCCTTGCAGGGGATGCTCTGCCCCACAGAGCACCTTTCCCTGCACGGTCATCGCTGCCCTCTCTGCTGCCAGGGCGACTTGGCTCTGTCTCGTTTGCTGTGAAGCCCAAAGCTATTGCTTTTCTCATCTCTGCCCCTTTCTGTCTGGCGGGATAACAGCATCCCTTTTTTTATCTGCAAGAGCTGCTCAGAGCTGGCAGCTCTTGGCAAGCAGTTTCCTTGTCCGGGTGATTCCTACGGAGCTGCATCTCCCATCGTCTTTGTGTGCAATAATTGAACCACAGAAAGAGAGCAGGAGCGTCTGCGAGCGTGCACCAGCCGAGTGCTGGCCCTGGCCTGGCCACGCTCCCCTCCTGGGCCGCCCGCTCCAGACAGGAGCGATTTCAATCGCACTTTCCATCTGGCATTGATTACCGTCCAATTCCTCCCGCCTTCATTTGCAGTCACCAGTGGCAGCCTGACTGACATTGAGGGGGAACAACTCCTCAGATCCCATCAATCAAGTGCCATCAGGAACCAGCTTCCCGGGCTCCTGGACCACAAGGTCACTCCGAGGGGCACCAGAAGATGCAGAGCCCTCCTTGTGCCCCAC
>KZ505868.1:196749-214276 GCA_002844005.1 Limosa lapponica baueri | reverse complement strand
AGATCTTATTAACATTTCCAGTTACTACCTCACCACAAATGAATTAATTTCAAATTGTGCATGAAACCCGTTGCCATCCCTGCTCAGTACAGCCCTGAACTGTGCAAAATCAGCAGGGTTTGTTCTGTGCGAGGAAGATTGACCCATAACTAGTAACTATTGATTTTTCCCTTGAAAGCTGCCCCCAGCCGGTGGCTGCAGGGCCACACTACACCGGCGGAACAGAGGACAGACACCGTTAGAGCATGGCACTGCAAGAGCATATTTTCTCCTAATGAAAATAATCATGACTGCAGTTCCAGGCGCTCTCTCAGGGAGCGCTCCGGCAGTGATGGCTGCTGCTCCAGAGGTGCAGGGAGCAGGGCCTGAAACCCTCACACCCTCCTGCTCCCCGAGTCCCCCCTTGTGCAGCCACACGGGTGTCACTGCACCCGCAGTGAGCACAGCCCCAGAGGGACCTTCACCGGTCCCTTCGGAGCACCCCGCCACGGGCAGGGCCAGGCTTATGGATGGCAACCGGATTTAAGGATGCGACTTTCCTATTAACCATCTCACCCTCATTAAGGGAAATTAGATTAATTACATTGCAGCAGGCAATAAATCTTTCCCTGGAGAAACAGGGAGGGTGCCTGGGATTTTGGTCTCCATGTGTGATGTTAAAATTAGCAATTCTGTCTAATCCCATTTTTCAGTGTAATAACGCTTCTGGGTGAGAGGGGTGTAAAGCTCTGTGGCTTATGGGCACTAATTTCCTGAGATAAATAGAGAATTTCATCCCCGCTGTCATCACGGCTGAGGATGAAATTGCTCTGAAGGCCGCACCCTGTGAGCTCCGTCCCCCACCGCTGTATGTTGAGAGGACATCGATGCTTTCTCCAGCCCCGATGTGACAGCCCAGCAGTGGCACCTGCAATTCCACAGCAAGGTCTGCCCACATCAGTTTTCATATTATCTTGCTCTAAACGAGATTCACTGGACAACATGGATCTGATTCACAGCACGGCTGTGGAAGAAATCCTGCCTTTAAGCAAGCTACCACCTATGAATAAATCAGATATGCTGATTTTGGTCTCCTGACAGGCCCAAACTTTCAGCCAAGACCCAGCCAGACTCACAGCACCTCTCATGGAAGGAAACACTCAATGTTCACCCCGGGAAAGGGCTCTCCTTGCTGGAGCGTGCTCAGCACTCCCAGCTTTCTCGCCCCGTGGCTGGAGGAAGCTGGACTCACAGTTCCCTGGGCTGTTTGGGCAACTGGGTTCCCCCTCTGTCCTCAGAGGTGTCAGACCCCCGAGATCTAGGCAGTGGAGGCTGGTGCTGGCCCTGCCAAAGAAACACCTACCAAAAACCCCCACTGGAGAAATAAAAGCCCACAAAGAACCCAGTTTGTGCACACTCTGACTGGGACAATTTGTCCTATTAATTAAGCAAAGAATGCCTTTTTTTTTTAAATATCTTTTTCTTGTTATTTCCCTGACCCCTGAGACTTATCTGTGTTTTCAAAAAATGATCCAGATGCCACAAATGGTCAATTTTTGGTGTGCAGAATATCTTTACTGCTAGCTGCAGACACCGCAATTGAACAGAAAACTTGGAGATGGAGCCTGTTCGACTAAACCCACCAAATCGGCAAGTTTCCAGATTTCACCTCTGAATCTGCAGCTCTCCCCATCACTTATCTAGAGAAGATAAATGACTTATGAACCCCTCCACGCCTCTTGCGGTCATGCTAAGGAGCATTTCCCCTTCTTATGTCTTCAGCTGACCCAGGAAACACGGATTTCTGGTGGAATTACCCAGGTCAGCTGGAAGAGTTGGATGTGCCACCCTGCACCTTCAAATCAAAAACTCCTCCATGAAAAAATTGCCTAGAGACAGCTCTAATTTGTTCTAAACAATCATCCCTTCTAGCAGCAAGCAGGGAATTGTTATCTGTTTCTTTCTTACAATGTCACCGAATTAGTGACCACCTGCAAGGTGTCCGTGATGATAAACGCTTGCTTTGTACACTGAGCTATTTCTGACAATGCTTGATAGCACACATCTATCAAATTGCCTGGAAGAGGCACCCATTAGGATCATTATCTAACGCCGTCCCTTTGTGGGAGCTCAATGTCAGCACAACCTGGGGAAGGGACCTCACTGGTGGTACCTATTCCACTCATTATTTCTCTAGATTAATAGTTTCACATTTCCTCTATGAATTTGGGATGAACTTTGGAGTTCTTACCCCCAGAGCAAAGCTGTAGCACCAGCACGGAGGCTCCCGAGCATCTCCCAGTGCACAGCGAACTGCTGCACCCGCTCGGCGTGAGCGGGAACTCCTGTCTAGAGCATTGGCTGCACCCTGTGCTGGCCAGGGGGAGGCAGGAGAGCTTTTTCCCTGCATTCTGTAGTTATCCAGCACTATAAAAGCTCTGGTGAAACACAGACACTCCCCGCTACTTGCTCACTCTCTGCTTGGTCTGTGCTGCTGGAAGTACCACCAGCTCTTCTGCAGCTTGTTCTGCCCCAAGGGAAACTTCCTTTGGAAGAGCTCTGGTTCAGTTCAGGAGTTTTGATCTTAAAGTCAGTGCTCTGCAACCTTTTAGCAAACCATGGCCATTACTCCCCAGATCACCCTTCCTAAAAGAAAGGCACAGCTCTCAGCCCCAGGCAGTATTCATCAGGACTGAAATTACAACCAGGAAAACCACTTTTTCCATTGACCAGCCATAAAACACAGGGTTAAAACACAGCCTTAATTCCTCCTGCAGAGCCTCAGCTATTAACAGAAAACACAGGGCCTGGGAGGTCATGTAGTTCAGTTCTTGGGAGGAAGAATACAAAGGTGAGATTCTGAGAAGGCACCTCAATGTCCTCTGCTCGGAGGACAGACCCTGGAGACATGCCCACATCAGGCCTGGCTCAGACACAAGCCAACGTCAGCCTCTCTCTGCAGGCTGAGCTGCTCTGGCCAGTGATGGATGCAGCCTCTTCCAACATGACAAAATAATTATTTTTTATTATTTTCCTCAATAAAAAAGACACAATCCCCATTGCATAATATAGGTAGAAAAACTAGTTCTTAAATTCTATTCTGCAAATTAACGGAAGGAAGACACAGATTAGAACAAGAACTAAAAGGCAGCAGTCCCAAGGGTAACAGCCTGTATCTACAGAGGGATGCCAACGTTCATTGAGTCTCATCTAAGGGGCTCTTGCAGCACTGCAAGCTCGTGTGAGACGGACCCAGGAAGGGAGAAATTAATCGGTACTGAGGCACTCTGACAGCCCACAACCGGTGGGGCAACCCCCCGCCACACTCAGGCCCCAGCGCAGGGATGCCACAAGCTGCGGAGTGCCCCCGTGCCGGCAGGTTGCCACGGCAGCGACACCGAACGCCAGCCCGGGGCTGCCGCCTCCCGCGTTCCGTGTCTCTACGGCGGGAGAAATGAAACGGGCGCTGAGGGATGCAACCGACGGAACAAAATTCGGCGGACAAGGAACGCAACGTCCGCTTCACCACGGGGACTCGTAGCCCCTTCCCCCAGACCGCGCCCCCAAACCCGGCCAGATCCCGCCCCCGAACCCTCCGGCCCGAGCCCCTTCTGCGAAACCCACGGCGAGCACCGGAGCCCTGGGCTCGGGCCGCAGGAACGGCGGGTGCCTTTCCAAGGCTCCCCGGGGAGGAGCAGAGCGAGGTGCGGGCAGGGTCCCCGCGCAGGACGGCGCCGGCGCTCCCCGCCCGCCCCGCAGACACGGCCGCTGCCGGCGGCTCAGGCCGGCGAGAAGGTAGAAGGTGTCATGGCCAGCAGCTTCCACCGGGTGGCCCCCGAAGGACGGGGCTGGGAGGGGGACGAGGCCGGGGAAAGGAAAGCGGAGCCGTAGGCTGGGATAGGGGCGGCTGAACGGAACCGTGATGGCCTCCCCGGGAGCTCCGGCCCCCCGCAGGGCTCACCGGCCCCCCCGCCCCACTCTGCAGCAGCGCCCAGCCCGCCGCGGCACCCCCATGCCCCCCCTCCTGCCCAGCACGTCCCCCCGGGAGCCCCGGACCCCGGTCACCCCGCACTCACCGGCCGCTGCCGCCGCCAGGTGAAGGCCCCACCAGGCGCCGCGCGCGCCATTTAAAGTCTCCGCAGCCAATCAGCGCGCTGGCCGCGCGAGGCACGCCGGGAGGGGTAGAGTTTAAAGCCCCGCCGCTGCCCGGCCAATGGGCGTTCGGCGCGGTGTAGTGACGCCGGGAGCCGGGGAGCGTTTCCGGGCCGGCGGGGTGTCATGGCGGCGGTGCTGCTGGGCAGGCGTGGGGCCGCTCGCCCTGGGTCCCGGCGCGCTGCGGCTGCCTGAGGAGGTGTCTGAAGAGGAGGCTGAGCTGAACAAGCTGAATATGGGAGGGTGTTATCTTCAGCTACAGTTGTTGGCCTTTCCTGCCCGCCATGGATATTTTGTATACCGAAAGAACTGTTGAGACTTACTAATGTGGGGTGTGCTGCGAGTAAATGAGAGTGACGTGGGGTCCAGCAGGCTAGTGCTGTGTAAGAAAGATGTTTGGGTGCTGTCTGTAGAAATAAGTAAAATATGTCAAATCAGGGTTTAAAAAACTTGTGCCTCATGCTTAAAGCTCAGTTCTGTGCTGGGAGCAGCTGCTGGCAGCTCTGGGGACAGCTTTTGTCGGCTGTGATACCCATCCTCTGTGGGGTCCCAGGAAAGCAGTGGGATGTCAGTGCCTAAATGACGCACTTAGTAAGAGCTGTAGCTTCACAGGGAAGGGTGAACACAGACTTGTGCTTAGAGGGGCTGCAGGGCCGCAGGCGCTGGCTGTTTTCATGGCACAGCCAAGGGCCCTGCTCCACCTGCTGGGAGCAGCTCTGGCCCTGGGAGATCCCCGGCGGTGCAAGGCCGGGGCTGCCGGTGCACCCTGTCCACTGGCAGCTCTCCTGGGATGGCACTTCAGTTCTGATGGCCAAGACAAACAGCGTCACCGTCCTGGCGCTGTTATGGCTTCCCTGCGTCACAGCTGAAGAACTGGGTGTTTGCCAAAGGCAGGGTGTGAGGCCTGGGGGAGTGAGGCGGATTCTGCTCCCAGCACCTTTGGGGCGGGGGCCTGGGGGCTCAGCAGCTCGGGTGTCCTCTACTGCCAAAGGTAGCTGCTCTTCGTGCCTGCACGCTCCGTGCCACTCGGGTGCACTCGCTGGTGCTGACCTGGTCCTCGTGGCTGGACAAGTGTCTCCTGCAGACCCTGTGAGGCTGCAGTGAAACTGCCTGCTGGAGTCACAGTGTGGCTGGTCGGAGCCTGTCACTGGGCCACCTCCTTCCCGGGGCAGTGGGGAATGGAACCTGCTGCTGCCTCAGCCTGAGATAAAGCAGCCGATGCAGTGACGATGCTGGTTTGGCTCGTTGGCCAAGAATGCAGTTTCTTCAGCACAGGGCTGCAGAGCGGTCCCGCTGCAGACACTTCTGCATGCGAAGCACTTCCCCTCCCTCTGGAGCGGCTGTGTCTCACCTTGACTGTCACTGACTCATTCTGTCTGTCAGCTGCTGATGCGAGGGGTTGCATCACAGCACCGGTTCAGCATAAGGCATTTATTTTCCTGTCCACAGCGGAGTGAGCAATTTCATCTTGTTTCCTTTTCCAGAGCTTTGATTCCAGCCGCAAACTGCTCCCTGCTCCAGGAATTCCCCTCCCATGTTCGGGTTCCAGTCAGTGAAGGAAAGGTGGATGTTATTAGCCATTTCCTGCTGCTGGTGTTTGACCTGTTCGCCTTCCCTGGGGGCTGCACTGGCTTCTGATGTTAAGGAGAGGGTGGGTGTGTGCTGTGGGGTGACACAGATGGCAGGGGGTTTGTGTAGGTGCCCTCCTGGCTGTGGCTGCGGGTCTGAAATCCCCCTGGCAGAGGCTGCATGTTGTGGTACAGCAAAGAGCAAAGGTAACAGCAGTCTCTGTCATCCGCCTCCTCTTCCTTTCTGACGTGGTTTTGAGCCTGTGGCCAAAGTGCAGGCACGTTGCCCGCGTTAGGGGTGTGATGCCAAGCTACGTGGCTAATGGCAAGTGTGCGCCGCCCCTGCCAGTGCCGAGAACAGGCAAAGAACAGGGGGTGGCTGTAGGGCCCTGTGCTCCTTGCACGTGGCTTGAAGAGCATGGAGACAGGTGCCGGCAGGGTGAATCCTGGGGTGCTGTCCCTGCTCAGGCCTTGAGGTATCACCATCATAAACCAGTAACTCATGGTGCTCGTGGATGCAGAGTTGTGTTTACATGTGCACACACGATACAGCCCTTCCACACCCCTCTCCTCTGTCAGTCTTCAGTACAGCTGCATAAAAAATAAATGGATTTACATTTTGGAAGGTCTTCAGAACAGCTCGGAGGTGCTTCTGCTTCTCCCAGCCCTCCGATGTGTGTCTGTGGGCCAGCAGCAGCCCTGCTGGAAGTGCTGAGAGCACCTTCTGAATTAAGAGTAGCTGTGACCTGACTGACTGCACTGGGGCGAAGGAGGTGCTCATTGAAGTTGTGGTGTGATTAATTACTCTGTACTGTTTCTGGCTGATGGGCCATGTCATCAGCTGTGTTTGTCTGCGGTGTTCTGGAGGGGCACGGCTGAACCTCCTCATCAGAGCGCTCTAATTGGATCCAACTGTGGGTTTGTTCCGTGTCAGGATCTGGATGTTACGGCTCAGGACGGCAGCCAAGGTCCCTGGTTGTGAACAAGAACACGGTTCCTTATGTGTGAGAGACCCTTCAGCTGGCATTCGCTGGGGGATCTCTGCGGGTTTGAAGGTTCCCACCATGAAGACAGCTGGGGTGGGCAGTCTCTGAGCATTTAACCTGGGAGCACTCGTGAGGGGGGCTTCTCTTCCAACCCCTGGCAGCCTGCACGGCTGAGTCAAGTACCTGTGCACAGGGACGTGGCTGGGTGGTGCCATCCCAGCCCACAGCCCTGAGGAGCCGGGGCAGACTCTCTGTGGCAGGGATGGCTCTCCCCAATTCCCAAGGGACGGTGACTCCTGGAGGTCCCTGGCTCGCTCGCAGGTTGTTTCTGTGCCTGAGCGTTCCCAGAGTGAGCTGTGACATGGCCACTGTTGGCCAGCCATGCCTGCCATCCTCAGCGCAGGATTTCAGTGTCTGTCTGAACACCAGGCTGGGAGGGAGGAGAGAGAAAAAGCAGCAGCCTCTGCCTGGGAGGCAGCAGGGTCCTTTCCCACGGCCGGGGCAGGGGGTGAATGCGGGATGGGGGGCTCAGCCTGTGTGATACCTGAGCAAGGCCACGGGTAAGGGCAGTATCAAGGGCTCTGAGTTGAACTGGTGAAATATAACCATAAAAATAAATCTGAGTGCCTTTATTTTTGGAGCAGAGCTCTTAAAGTATTCTTGCACAGAGATCTGTCTTTCAGGAATGCAATAAAACACAGTTAGCAGCTGGTGCTACCTTGTTAAAGTAAAATTTTCAGGAAACACAAAGCTTATGCTTTGATTTTCAACTTTACCTCCTGCTAACTTAATTGAAAATAGTTATTCTTCACTTACAGGGAAAGCACAAACTAAAATCAGTTACTGAATTTGAATACCCACGAACATTTATAGAGAGCATCTGACTTCTATCTGGTTAGTTTGTTTTTTCACGTAGGGTGGGAGTTTGCTTCTGATGCAGTGGTGTCTCTGCACAGCTCTGCTTCAGAAATGAGGACCTGCTGTGGGCAACTCCAGACTTCTCAAAGAAGCCCTAAAGCTTTGCTTCACCATAAGCCCATGGATTTCAAACAGATTTCAGATTTGAATTTACTACAAGAGTCCGTAGTTAGGAAAAAGTCAAAGAATTTGGCACCTGAATTTCAGTGTAAAGTGAGTCGGAGGCAGAAATATGTGATAAAAAGTTTCGTGAGTCATTTAATAAACCAAGCATGGGTTTCACAAGCCCCGGTGGTTTTCATGCTTAGTCTTTGAGATTTACATCTTGGCCTGAAGCAGAACTCCCTGGTGATTTTGTGGGGCCCAAGAGGCTGTGTGAGTGCTTTACCTGCTCAGAAATAAAACAACTGTTCTCCCATCTACATGCGTAGCTCTGTTCCTAGTGCCTGGCTGCCTGCGTGTTAGCATTTCCCTGGTGCTCGTGGTGTTATCACAGCATTTGCCCTGTTGGGTCGTTGGTGAGCTCTTGGCCACCGTGGCTCATCCCTCGTTGCTGCACCCACCCCTTCTCCCCCAGCAGACCCTCCAGGGCCGCCCCTTCTGCACTTCACGCTTCCGCAGAAGGGAGGCTGTTCTCCCCGCTCACCTTATCTGCCAGTCCCGTGTAGGTTCTATTTCAATCCTCCCTTCCTGCTTTTCCCCTCAACCCTTTCTCTGCTCCTCCCTCCTCCTGTGGAAACAAATCTACAGTAGGTGTCTCCTGAACTTGCCTGAACTCCTTGTCCCAAGCACCTTCCTGACTAATCCCTTCCAGATGTCCAGGAACTTTTATGTTTAGCAGTTTCGCTTGAGTTCCTTATTCATTCTCAGATGGAGCAAACATTATATTTCCTAATATTATTTGAAAAATAACACTGATAATGGCCTTCTGAAAAGTCGTTGCTGCCTGAACATGCAATGTTTTAAGCACCACTGCAGCCTTCTACCCCCAGATCGAGGCACAGCAGATATTCACAGATAGCAGAGGAGTTTAATTTTCTGTAGCTGACTGTGCTCTGTGTCTGTGAAATCCTGAGAGCACTCAGTGCCGCACTTGTACCCGCCGAGTGGCAGAGGTGTTGGCTTGCAATCTCCCAGCTACAGCAGCAGGGAGAAATGAGGGGATCTGTTGGATGTTCCTCTGATGGTGACCCAACAAGGGAAAGTGAGTTTCTCTGCCCATCCTCTCATCTGGTTTCCAGCATAACTTTGTTTTTGGGGAGATGACTGTTACTGCAGCAGGGGGTACAGGTCAGTGGGTTCCTTTGATCACACTCTGAGGATGACCTGTGCATCTCACCTTTGATGCCGAGTGTGTCAGGCTGCACCGAGCCCCGCAAGCCTCCGTGAGACTTGGTGCTCCTCCGTCCCCCAGCGCAGCAGCCGCCCTCCTCACCGGGGGCTGACACGGGATGGCTCCCTGCTCCTTTTTTTCCACAGTTCAGACAGTCTCTAGGCCACCTGGGGAAGGCAGAATGAAGAACATCAAGCCGGTAAGTCTCCTAACCATTCTGCTATGTGAAGAATGAATCCAAGAGCCTTTGCACACCATTAATCTTTTCCAATTCCTAAGAAAGCAAATGATCTCCTCTTGCTCCCATAAATTCAGCCTCTCTCTCCCGCTTCCCCCCCCCCAGTGTTTGAACTGTTCGCCAAGAGCTTTATTAAAAACTACAAGATGCAGCTCTGTTTCTAACTGAATCCCAAACAACTGTGTTAGGTGGAGAAGAAACATTTGGTGCAGTCAGCTTTAGAGCATTTTTGTGTATAGTCCATGGCCACTTGTCAGCCAGAGACCAGATTCGGCTCTGCTCTAAGCATATTAGGACCTTTTCTCTTTTCCCCTGAAGTCAGGAGATGAATTCAAGCTGGTCAAACCTCGTTTCCAAGAGCACCTGGCAGTGACTGCTGGGAGTAGCCCATAGGGCGCAGCAGAAGGGATGCTCCCCCTGAGACGGCAGCGCGGTCCAGTAACGCCTCACCCTCCCCTGGCTCTGCGTGACCTGGCCTGACGCTGAGCCTCCAAACCACGCTGTGCTCCAAACCACGCTGTGCTCCAAACCACGCTGTGCTCCAAACCATGCTGTGCTCCAAACGACGCTGTGCTCCAAACGAAGCTCTGCTCCACAACGTGCCATCGGCCCCGGGAACACACTGTGCTGTGCAGCTGCCAGGTCCAGGCAGTTTTCCGGCCGCCCCGCTTCCCTGCCCTTAAGGGGAGGTTTCTGGAGATGCCGCAGACCCTGCCGCTGTCCTCTTGGCATGGCCATGGCTCGTGTCACCTCTGAGGGAGGTGCGGAGCCACAGGTGGTGGTCCCCAGCTTCTGGCATGAGCAGAGAAGCTGTAGCCGGTGCTGGGAGGCAGTGACCAGGGCAGCTGTGGAGGTGCTGGGACAGCATGCGGGGACGGCAGGGTCCCGGGGAGGGTGGCTCCACACGGCAGCGCTGGCCCAGCGTCCCCGCCAGCTGCCGTGCGTCACCGCCGTTCCTTGGCACCGCGAGCAATGTGTCAGAGCCTTCTCCCTCTTCATTTCCTAATGTTCCCTCAGTCTGAAACCCATCAACCAGTGCTGAGAAAAAACATTTGTGGAGGAAGCCAAAGCAGAAGTAAGCAAAGCTGTTCCTTTGGCTGAATTCCTCCAGCTCGTGGTGTCCCGCTACTTCGCTTGAGCAGGAAGAGCCTCCTCCTGCCTCGTGCACCTGAGCACGGGCAGAGGACAGCAGTGACAGCAGTCTCATTTCTTGCTTTCACTGGCGGAGAACATCTCACCCCTGTTTTCTAAACAAATGGATGGCTCAGCTGTAATGCAGAAGGAATCGTGGTTCTGCAATAAATCCTATGATTTTTATTGCTTTGGGTGTCTGAGAAATAAAATACCATCATTCATTTTCTTTCTTTACAAGTTACCTGCAAAAGTGGGTTCCACCATCTCCCTCTCCTCATGGAGGAACTGAAATAACTAAGAATTTTGAACAGAGCTGATCTGGAAAGCAAAATAGAAAAATCAGGGACTTGCCCATCAGGACTTGTCAAGGTGCCATTGATTTACAAGGGCTGCACTTAAAGATGGGCGTTTGATCAATGGGTTTGACATTCCCTCCAGTCTGTTACAATAATAGATTATTTCTGCCATTCAAAAACCAGGCCTAATTTTCCATCTATGAGGATTTTTTACAGTGTGTTGTAGTTGGTTTTTCTATGCTGCTTCATGCTCAAGGAGCCTTGACATTTTCACTCATTCCTGGGCATTTCAAATCAACCTCTGCTTCGCAGCCGTTCTCAGAGGGCTGGGGAAAAGGAACACAAGAGTTTCATTGAGAAAAGCGTGTGGTGTGTGGAGGATGCACCTGGGCGTGCAGTGCACAGGAGAGCAAGGACCTGGGAATGTCTAGAAATACCTGCTGATGCCGAGCCCGAGACAGGGGAAAATGTTGAAAGCAATATCCTGGGTTGTTCAGGGCAGTTCTCCACACAGATCCTTCCTCCCTCAGGAAATCTCCACCTTGTGCAGAGTGAGGGAGAGCTCGCCTGGCTTTGCCGAGGAGAGCCCGGTTTCATGGTATGGTTTTGGTACCTCCCTGTCCAAACCCCGGGAACGAGGGCGAGAGCAGGTTGTGCAAGAGGGACGATGGGGCTATGGCGTCTGGCTTGCGCAGAGAGTGATTTTAAACTTAATAAACCTGCCTGTGAGTCAGATGTCAGGAGCAGAGGAGGGGAGAAGTAAGGGATGGAAAAGCCCAGATAACAGTGCACAAAGGAAAAGCAACGTGAAGCAGCTCTGGAGCCGGGGGGGCTGTGGCTGATCCATCTGGAGCAGGGAGCTGGGAGGGCACCTGAGGCAGCGACAGAACCGTTCTGCTAATGAGGAACCTGAAAACGAGCCCCTGCTGTTTGTCTTAGTCACGTCTGTGGGAGTCAGGACCTCGGGTAGGCCGAGCTCCCCCCGAGCGGCGGGGGCCGGGCAGACGTTCCCCATCCCCTGTGCATCGTCCCTGGAAGCTCCTGCATCTCCCCGAGGCACGGGGAGACGGGAGCCAGCGAGCTGGAAAAACCCCGGAGGCAGCAGGGGAATAATCCAGAGCAGCTTTTGCTGGACATGACTCCCCCAACTCTAAAAGGCTTTTTGGTTGAGTTTAATGAGATTAGTCTCAGGCGCGGGAGATGTCAGCCTGCTGGCAGGGCCGCCTCCAGTAGTTCCTCGCGCGCCAGGGAATGCTGTTGCTCATTTCATTGGTCTTGGCGTCGCGGGATCAGGCTGTGGCTTTGCTTCTCAATTAGCCGCATCTGCACAGCAGCAACAAGCCGGGGACTGGGAAGCCCAGAGAGGGGTGCGGAAAAGTTCACCCGGGTGGAAGGAGCTCCCCACATCCCCCCTCCTGGGAGCACTGGGGCTGTCACCCAGCCTGACCCCCGTCCCCACCGGGACCCCCGCCGGGATCCAGCCCCCCTTATCGCCGCACCAGTGACACTGCACAGCTTGTTCTCTTGCTGGGGAGCGTGTGTTCTCTAGAACAGTTTAGATCTGTGCTGACATTATTGAAGCTACTGGTAATAAAACATGTCACTACAAGGGCCAGGGCCACATCTGATCCTGCAAAGAAAAAGCAAAAAACCAAACAAAACCCCAAAACTCCAAAAAATTCAAACCAAACACATATTGACAGGAGGTCTGGATTTCTGGGGGTGCCGAGTGCTTGGTGCTGCTGCCCGGCCCCGCCGAGAGGCAGCTCCCGGACCTGCCGCCTTGGCCACGTGGAGGAGACAAGTGGCGCACGGGAGTCACAGCTTCCCGGTGCCACATTATCGTGCGGGTGTTGAACACTCCCAGTGCAGGGAACTACAAATAAATGCTGTTGATGCCTCTGCCATCCCGTCAGGGATTAGTACATGCTGGAGCAATTTGCATGGGGATGAAACTTGGAAGAAAGGGCGATGCTGAGGGAATACGGTATTATTTATTATTGCCAGTTGCAAGGGAACAGCAGCAGCCTCCAAGCTTGTATAACTCTGGAACATAACTATTATTAGAACGGAAAGTTAGCAAGCAATTAGCTAATTGCAATTCACATTGTCTGTTGGCAATTATAAGGAGAACAGTTATAAACTCCACCAGATGGAACTCAAACGGGTCAGTCTCTCTTTTTTCCATCCCCAAAGGGCATTTGCTGTGAACTAAACTACAGGTTCCGTCCAGGGATTCGTGAAAGAAGCGGATCCTGTGAGCACAGACGCCCCAGGGTCCCTGCAGCCGGCTCTCCCCGGCCGAGGCGGCGCTGAGCAGCACCTTTCTCCATCTGTGCCTGCGCCCACAGGGCTGATTGTACCGTGGTTTCCTTCATTTACTCTGCTCTGGTGATATTTTTTTAGTAGCCCTGGAAAAGGGGGGAACAGAACAATCTGGCTGAATTTCTTCTTACCCACTTGCTTATGACCCTATATGGCTTCAAATAATACCTTCTCTTCTCTCTCCAGCAGAGACACAAACCCATGGTGCCTCCCTGAGCCTGACTTCTAAACCTTTTGAGGTTATTGAGGGCTCTTCAGTCCCTAGTGAGACAGAGCCAGAGGGGAGGTCTCTGCAAGAGCAGCAGGAGAGGAGGCAGCTCTCTGCTCCCCTTGCAAGCTGCAGGAGGTACCCGCAGGGCACTTCTCGTGGGACAGAGATGATCTTATTGCTTTCGTTAGAAACACCCGAGTGATGCAGCCCTGGAACACGACTGATGGGGGAAAGCATGAGGCTTGGACTCAAGGGATTGCTCGGGGCATGTTACACAGTTGTTCAAGCCAACGAAGGGTGCAGACATGCTCACTACCTGCGCTGGTTTATTGTCATCTGGATGAGTTTTGTACTTAAGGAGCAATATTTTAAAGTGATGCTATAGATAAATGTCTACTGAATGGCTGAGAAATTGTCAATTACCCATGAAGCATTTTTCTGTTGATGTATGTCAAGATCCAGGCGCATGGACAGAGAATGGTGTGTTTAAGGCCAGAGGGATAGGAGTGGCACACAGGGAAGCGTGGAGACCTCGAGTGCTGCAGCCTGCAGAGTGGTGGTCTGTCCCATTTACAGCCCATGCAGGAGTGTGACATGCAGTGCTGCTTTGACAAGTGGTATGAAAACTGTTTATGCATCTCAGATTCCTTTTTAGAGTACGGACGAGAACAAACAGATTTGGCCTTGGAGATACAGCATCCCCAAAGATTCTGAGGCAAGCATTTGGATAAAGAACCTCCAACCTACAGTCAGACTTTCTGTGGCCATGGAAGGAGCTTTGCTCATCTCCCATGACCGCTGGTGATGTCAGTGACTGCAGCAAAAGAAGAACTTCCCTGTCTCAGGTCAAGCTGACACCGATACAGACAAAGCGCTGGGATCTGAAACAGATTAAGCCCAGATATATGAATTTCATAAATAGTAATACAAACCCACTGCACACCTTAGGCTGATATTAAACAGAGGATGAGTTCGTATTCATCTTAGAGTGAACGCATGGTAATGAAATGGAAACATCAGGTTTTACTTATAAACCCCAGGTTTCCCATAGGAGGCAGTTTATGGAGTGACCATTTATTAAAGACAAATGCTATCATTCGAAACATATCTCATGTAGAGCAGGGGACTGCCTGATGCAGAGGGGTAGTAACTGGAGATGGAGCTTTGCATTTACAAGCCATTGATTTAAACAGGCTCTGCGTGTACTGGAACGTGTGATGATAGCTGCCGGGTGCCCCAGTGTCCACCGAGCGCCCCGGCCCCTGCCTCCCACAGCGAGCACAGACCATGAGGTGCTGAGTGCCGTGGCCCAGGCCAGACATGCTTAACTTTAATATATATTTAACAGCAGGCAGAAAGATAATCCAGTTATCCTGAGTCAGACCAGTCTGTGCTTAAAATGCGCAGGTGCTGGCTGGGGGCCTGGCCCCATGGGGCTGCTCAGTCCCGGGACGCCGAACTCTGCTTCCCGCTCCAGAGATCCCCAGAAATGAGAGCTGGATCCTGCGGAGCACTGGCCGGGGCTGGAGAGGACCTTGGCCAGAAAAGCAGGGTAAGAGGATTCCTGCTTCTGCCCGTGGATGGAGGGAGTCGGTGACATAGTACTTCCTCCTGGGTCCCCCAGATTCAGGGGTCTTTGATTTGGGGTCCTCACTCACAAAGCCTCAAGGGGGTTTGCCTTTCAGAGGGAGGATCCTCCTCATTTTAGTCTGGTCCTTTTGAGGCACCCCAATGCCAGCACCCACTAGTCACCAGCCTGATTTTCCTTTCCTTTCATGATTGAGCGATTTTGAGCTGTGGGGCAAATGTTAAATGTTAACAACTGCTGTTAAAGTCACATCTGCAGGTAATTTTGCTATTCACCTGGAAAGAAACAGTGCTCGTTCAATTAATTGAAAAAGTATATGTTGCCTTTCTGATATCTTTCTGGATGGATTCTGGCACCCCAACAAGATGGTGCTGTTTGTTCTTCATTTCTGAGATCAGAGGTCTAGGACAAGAATGTCCTTCATAGGCAGTAGCAGGTAAAATTGCATGCGTTCTCCAAGCGTAAATTCCATTTGTTGCGTGTAGGAGAACTTTCTGGCTCAATGCAGTATGACATTTGCAACCATTTAATTAGAATAAATTCCATTTTTATGCTCCATCCGGCTTTCAGTATATCAGCCAAACCATTCGTAAGGGACAGAATGTAAATCCTGCCTGCGTTTCCCCTCCTGTGCTCTCATCAGGCATCCCTCGTGCCAACGCCGCCGCTCCTTTGGCTGTCGGAGCTCCCAGGGGTCAGCAGTTCAGTTCCCAAGGACCTGGATGAAACCACAGATTCCTTTTGGGTGGAAGGGGGCTCTGGAGCAGGAGAGGTTCGGGATGTCTCCCTGCTCCTGGTACTGGGTGGGGAGACAGGACCCCAAAATCGCATGGCTGGGGGCTGTGGAGGAGGAAATGGGGCCTGGAGCAGGTGAGCTTGATGCTCTCGGGGAAGGTGCATGTGGAGCAAGGACATCCCAGAGCAGGGACATCCCTGAGCAGGGACAACCTCAGCCATAGAAATGGCCCCTGGAGAAGCAAAGGAAGCTTTTCTTGTAGGAAACAACCAACAGAAATGTTTAATCCCCACCAGCCCTGGGGTGGGCAGCGGTGCCAGAAGCTGGGTACTTCCTCTGTGTCCGTCTTGGGGACAGCTGTGACACGGGGACCCGGGTGCCGCTGGCGAGGGCTGGCTGCTGGCGTGGCTGGCTGTGGCACTGCTGGCTGAGCGGGGCATCGCCACCAGCGACTGCAAACAGCCCGGAGGCGAGGAGCCCTGCGGCAGAGTTGGACGGCTAAAATTAGACATCTGATTAGGACAGCCAGCCTAGAAAAATGATCAGCTTTTCATTGACTGAGAAAATTGAATATAATGAGAAAATTGAATTCTCTTCCACGGAATTTCGTGTTACAGGTGACCTGGTCCCAGGAATGCAGCTGGAGTTTGATGTCCACCCATGCTGAGCCTGCCTGGCCCCTGCACAGGGGGAATAAGCAGCAACCCCCAAAAAGGCAAACTCTCAAGGGATCTCCTGGCTGCTTTATCCTCACAGCTCCACATCTGGCAGGGAGAGCAATGGGGCAAGGGAAACGCATTGCCTGCCTGCGTATATGGCTCAGACAGGCTGGTGACAGCTCGGTGATGTAAATGATGCATATTAAGCCCTAAATAAAGTGTGAGGAACATGTTTGGGATCAGTAAATCCATCCTGACAAAAAGAAGCAAAGGAATGAAATCCCTTTTCCCAAACAGACCGGTAAGTCTGTGGCCTAAATGGAATCTAGTCCCACTGAAAAATGGCTCCTGAGGATTTATGGTTACGGACTCTCTGCTCTCAGCGGGTCGCACACGAGTGTGTACCGGCAACAGGGAGCCCTTGGGGAGGGGGAGGCTCGGCTCAGGAGTGGGGGTCACATTCTCCCCCTCAAAATGCTCAGGTTTCATCGAACCCAATTCATCTGTGTGCATTTACAGCCGGGTTCATCACATTTCCCGCTGCATTCCCCCATCAGCCATTCATCAGAGCAAGGAGCGGCTGCAGCCAAATGTCCCCCTGACTTTCAACAGACTTGTGGCCTTTCTTCTCTGCACAAGTGGTCGACTTAAGATAAGCCCAGGGTCACTTAAACATGCCTCCCTCTGAATAAACACAGCGGGCATGATGTGTTACAGGCTGTTACCAAGAATCCCCCAGCTGAGGAGAAGGGGACTCTCTATTTTTGTTGATGCCGGAGGGTCACCCGTCCTCGAAGGATGCTGGGCAGGCTGGACAGCCTGCGGAGCAGCCCCAGCACACTCATGTCATGACATTTGGAGGCAATAATCAAAGGCAAATCGCACCTGAGCGATCACGTTGCAGAGAGTGGGGCAGGGAGGAGCCCAGGGATGCATGTGCTGCTGCCCGAGCCAGGGAACGCGCGGCTCAGCGTCTGCTCCCGGGGAACAGAGACAGCCCCGGGCTTAATGCAGTACAGGATCCAGTCCCCCTTCAATTGCTTCAGCTTTGCACTGCTCACTTCCCAGCGGTTCTGTGCCCGCTCCCTCTGCCTAACCACCTCTTCCAGCAGATTCATGTTTTGCAGGGAAAGCTTTTCAGAAAAGACAAGCAGCTGGAGAAAGGCTGGAGGCAGCCGCTGCCCGGCAGCTCGGGGCAGACCCAGCCATTGTCCCACGGATGGGGGCAAGGACTGGCAATGGGCTGCTGAGCATCACACCCCCGGTCAGCACATCCCTCCCTCCACTCCTGGCTCCCCGGGGACCAAAAAGCAAGCTCTCCCTTCCTGGAGGCATTTGGGTGAGAAATCAGTGATGCTGCCAAGGCAGAAATGCCTGTGGAGGGGGCACAGGGAGCTCTGTCCC
>KZ505868.1:165773-192640 GCA_002844005.1 Limosa lapponica baueri | reverse complement strand
ATCCACTGTCCAACATTGCAGACTAGTGGGGCAAGCGGGACCTGCTGGCGGGCGGAGGGTGGCTGGAGGAGCCAGACGAGGTCTGGGCAAACCCGCGGTCACCGCAAAATGTCTGATCTGCTCCCCCTAAAGAAATGGTTTTAATCTCACTGGCATTAAAGGTTACAGTCAGTCATTCTCCAGGCAGGTGAATGGAATTCTTTATTGTGGCTATTCGGTTATATCTTGAATAGCAATAAGGATTATCCTCCAGATTTCTGCATCTCACTCGGAGCCTCTAACATGTGTTTATAATTTTCCTCTCCCTTTCAGGCAATGCCAGCAATCTCCTGAAGTTCTTAAACTGAACCTGTGAAATTTAATGGCTGGCCAGTGTATCTGACATACTCATCTAAAATACTGTTTCAAGTGTACTTCTCATACTGATTTATGATTTTTTTTCTCCAACAAAGTATACACTGTATTTTATCACCAGTGTTTCTCATGCCATTCTTTGTCAGAAAGGAGGGTCAGGCCAGCGATGCTTCTATGAATTTCCAAGGAGGAGCAGTAGGTGGCTGGCTTGGATCTCTTTAGTCTGCCTTTGCTGGTTTGAGCAGGCGAAGGCTGGGTCGGGGCAGGGGCTGCCAGAGGGCCAGGGGTGGCCAGGGGCTGCCCCTCGCCCCAGGAAGGGGGGGAGACACGGGCAGGTTGGGGTTGGGGTCCCGAGCAGCAGGGCTGGGGGGGTCACTGCCTGGCCCCCGCTCTCCGGCTCCGGTGGGTCTGGCAGTGCCATGCCGGTGCCACGCAGGCGTTGGTGCTGCGTTCGAGCGCGGCTTCTCTCTTGGCTGCTGCTCTTTTATGAGCCAGTAGTTTAAAACTTGAAATAAACAACGATAATTTCCTGATGTGAGGGGAGGACACTGCTTCTCTCCCTGAGCCAAAGGAATGAAAATTTGTCAGAACATAAAAATACTGTAAGCTTTCGCTACACGCACGCTGCTCCAGCAGCGGATCGGGACTCTCCAGCAGCCTGGTACTGGATTTTGGGGAACCTCTTGTGTCCCATTGTCACCCCGGGGCACAGCCGAGGCTGGCGAGGGATGGCATGGGGCACCGGCTCAGCTCCGGGCAGCGCAGGCAGCGCTCGGTGGCAGGCGGGATGCTGGGCTTCATGAGTCTGTAATTGCAAATGTAGGGTTGTGGTAATGAGGGAATTCAATGAATCCACAGATTTCATATCTCCGCTGACCCTCTGTGGCCCATAAATGGTCTAAATACTGATTCCTCTTGTCTGTGGCCAAGAGGGAACAGTTAGTTCTTGTGTTTTTGAACAAGGCGGCATCGTCTGGCAGCGGATTTGAGGCTTTATGGAGTCATCATCTCTGTTTCTCAAAAGCTTTTTTCAAAACTCATTTCTTTCACTGAACCTTTAATTGCTGCCCTCATCCCGTCGCAGCCCTTCCCTGCTCCTGTTGCATCCCCAGCCGTCACGTCCCTGTCTGAGTGTGTTGTGGGGCTGCTCCCCTGCCACAGCACGCACGGCGGGTGGTTTAACCTAAACGGGCTCCGCTGCCCGGGCTCTGAGCGCATGGAGCTGGCTCTCCCCCGCCGAGCAGCCGTGAGCAGGAGGAGGTGGCCATGCCAAGACAAGGAGCTGCTCCGGGATGTTGCACAACCACCAGGGTTTACAGGAGGGATCCGGCTGCACCACGCTCCAACGTGTGCCAGGAGCAGCCTGGCAGAGAAACTTCTTTTCTTTTCTATTCTCATTGTCATCCCACCCCTGTCACCGCCACAGCCAAGTGTTTCCAGCTTCCCCATGAAATGGCACAATGCACTCTGCCGCCTTCCCCTCCACCATGCCACCGGGATGAGCCGCGGTGGGCACCGGCACTGCCGCTCTCGCTGCGCCCGTCTCATGGTGCGGGGGCCCCTGCGGTGCCATCCCCCCCGGGGCTGTCCCATCCCGGCTCCTTTTAACCTCTTCTCTAGCCCAGTGCCCTGGCAGATGGGGGCTGCTGCTGCCCCCACCTCCGCAGCTCCCCAGCCCCGTGCCCACTGCCCAGTGCCCACTGCCCAGCCCCGCGGCCCTGAGCACCCCAAAATCAGCCTCAGCAGCCTCTGAGCCCAGGACCCGCTGCCCGGGACAGACGGGCTCTTTTCCAGCCGAGCAGAAATCCACAGCTTGGCTCTCTGCTTCCTCCCATCTGCCCAAGTTTATTTTCCTTGTTTTCTGTTTATGAGCTGGGCGAGTATTGAATTTCCCAAAGTCATTGCCATCCCTTGCCACAGGTCTCGCACACAAAGACTCCCTCGGTGCCAGGATCCAAGTTTTGCAATTGGACTGGTTCCCTTTCCCTCCAACCATTGTGGAAACAGCCTTTGTTTTGCTTCTGGATCTTGTTCATCAGGCCCAAATCAAGGGCCACTATCCAAAGCCTGGGTTTTTTGAAATCCGATTTCACTGCTTTAATGAAAACAGCATATTTCAGGGGACAGGGCTGAGGTCCTTGAACAGTAGGATTTTTTCTGCAGGACTCGTGAATCTCTGCAGAAGCTGCTCTCTCCAGTCTGAACAGCAGGAACTGGAGGGACGGGGCACGAACGCTCCGAAGGGACTTGTTAAAAGAGAAAGCTGCATTTCTGGCTCAGAATCTCCATCCCAGCTGCAAACCGGCAGCCACGGCTGAACACCCTGCGCCCTCGGAGGGGTCGGGAGCCCCCCACCGCAGGCTGCGGCATCCCGGCTCCTCTGGATCCCAGAGGATCTCTGGCCCCGAGGAATGTGGCTCCTTTCACCAGAGCCGCTCGTGGCCTCGGGTGGGAGATGTCTCTCACCGTGTCCTGGCAAAGGGCAGCCGTGCTCCTCCGTCCCGCGAAGGCAGCTGCACCGACATCAGACTTTCCTGACGAAAACCCCATTTATTCTGGGCCTGTAGGAGAGGAATCCCCTTAACTGCATGCTCAGGCATGTGTTGCGACTGCCCTTGTGTATGTCAGAGCCAGGGAACGATTCTGTAATCACCCATTTTTATTTAATTGTAACGCCCCTGTCCCACTAACTGTTCCAGATGCTCTAATGGTTCCTAGCTCTGGGCTCTAAAACATGCTGTTCTTTTCACCCTGGTCCCCGCCCTTCGAGCACAAACAATGGTTTTGCTGGTTTTTGAGCCTTTTGTGTGCCAACGGGATGTGGGGAGAGAATCCCCTCCATGCCAAATTCAGTTGATAATAAAAAACAGGAAAGGCGGTGGATGCCAGCGTCGAAGGAGCTGAGCAGCCCTGCTCTGCTCGCCGCGGCGTGCGGATGTCGCCATCGCCCAGCAGCGGGTGGGATGTCGGGGGGACAAGGGATGGGGGGGAGTTTCACAGGGGGCTTCAGCTCCAGCAAAGTCAAACCCGGTGAGTCCCCACAGCCCTGGCTGCGGCAGCAGGGCCGGTGGGTGCTGGCTGTGTCCGGTGAGCTCCAGGGACGGTGTGGGGGCCAGGGCACTGCGGGGACCACCGCGGCGTGGGCAGGGCATGCCCAGGCACTGCCTTTGCACGTGAGGAGGGGTGCTGCGGGCCACAAGCATCCCGCGCCCCTGCAGAGCCACGAGCATCCCACGCTGTGGCCATGCCACAGCCTGCCCACGGTGAATGCCGTACTTGTGCTGCCGGTGGGTGTCAAAGGCTGGTGACCGTGGCACCCCCAGCCTGGCTCTCGCCAAAACTGGGCTGGGAAGCCCAGCTGCTCCGTCCTACCCACTGCACGGCTGATCGGGGCAACAGCGGCCCTGGTTATTCACAGCCTGGCGTCACCTTTGCTGTCCCCTGGGGGACCAGTGATCCCCGTCCCCGTGCTGATGGTGGCGGCGGGGAGGAGCAGCCCTGGGAACGGGTGGTATCAGCGCTGGGGGCACACGGGGCCGGTGGCCGGAGGAAGAGGACCCTGGCTCCCAGGCCTGATTGTTGCTATCGTCTCTGCAGGTTCCTACATCTCCTCTTTTATCCCTTCTTTATATATATTTCAGAATGATATAAATTCTCCGCTATGAACCCCGCTGTGTGAGCACAAAGGAGAAGTTGCAGGCGGGCCCAAGAGAAAGGGAGGATAAAAAAAACCACAGGAGAAAATTAATAAAGCATTTGAGAAAGGGAGGGGGCGCCTCGCTGGGAAAGTGTGTAGCACACAGGGCTCCCCAAAGCACATCAAAGCCTGACTCTGAAATTAGCCCAACTGTTGGGAATGTAAAGCAGGGGATTCTCCCACTGGGCTGTGGATTGAGAGTCCCCCCACGGGCTGCGAGGCACTGACATTTGTATTTATCCAGGCTAGAAGCTCCATCATGGAGCTTTTCAAAGGGCACTGCTGGGACCCAGCAGGCCACCTCCCCAGCATGGCAAACACTGCACTTTTAATTACTGCTCCGAGACGGCACATGTGCCCGACCCCCACACTAATTCTTGTTGCAATTACAGCGATCTAATTGAGTTTATTCACTCTCTGCAGCTTTTGTGTCTTTCTTTCTCGCACTCCCTGCCGGTGAGAGCCGGGCCCTCCATTGATCCAGTAGGTAGTAATATGGGCAATGCCGGCAATGCCGCCGCCGGCCCCATTGTGTCCATTGAGCCGCCGCTGCTGCTGGGAAATGCCAAATCCCTCGGGAGGCAGAGCCCTGCCCGGCAGCCTGACCCCTCCGCTGGCTCCGCCGCGCAGCCGCGCTCCCGGCATTTCACCACATCGGCGTGCGGCGGGCGATCCACGCTTTGTTTGGAGAAGCAATTTTACATTTTTATAGGAAAATTACTTCCAATTAACAGAGAAACGAAGCCATGGAAGTTGCGGAGAGGCTCTCTGCACGCGGGGATGATGAGATGTCCAACGGTGACCATAAAGGTCTCCAGCCACGTTGGTGCAGCCAGGGAAGAAGCCGGAGCCTTTGGCCCTGGACAGTCGGGGTCCCCGTGTCCCCAGGGAGGTCTGAGACCCACCAGGTTCCCAACCAGAAACTGCCCCTGCCCCTGGGGGAGGAAGGGGCTGCAGGAAAAGGGGTTCCCAGGGCACTGCCACCATCCCCTCGTCACCCGCACGTCGGTGCCTGGCGAGCACCATCCCCGCAGCATCCATCCCATGGAGCTCGCAGAAAAGGGCCTCAGCAGAAACCCGGCTATTAGCCAAGTGCCCGGAACTCTGTGCCCAGCGGATGCAATTACATTTCTAAGTAATTACCTCGTTACAGGCCGGTAGCTGTGCCATGCACCTGCGGCAGACTCTGGCAAACACCATGGGGTCTGGGACAAGGAGCCGACTGTCACCTGCCCAGAGGGCCGGGGGCACCAGGGGTCCCAGGTGTCCTGTTGGAAAGAGCCCTTGAATGCTGCCCCTCTGGCTTTTGGTTTTTATATTCTGGCAAATGGTGATGCCTGTTGAAAAAAAATCCCCCCACCTGCAAGCTACCATTGGAAGTATTTTAATTTTAACTAGAAATCAAATAAAAATTCACGTAGCTTTTTAATCTCTTGGGGAGTGGATTTTCCTTCCTCTTTTTCATCACTCTCACCTCTTCTTTCTGTTTTTCCCCTTCCTGCCTTGCTGCCTCCCTGGGTTGAGGTCGGGGGGACATGAAGCACGGTCCCAGCCCAGTGCCCCAGCCACAGCCTCTGCTGCCATCGCTCACCCAAGTGGCCTCTTGCTTCTTCAAGCCCATTTGATGGACAATAATAAAAATAAAGCATATTGGTGCTTGACATTAAAACTTTCTTGTGCAATACTAACTGAAGAAACCCTGGACCTTCTGCAGGGAAATCACCCACGAGGGCCAGTGGGCAACGGTGCCGGGACTGAGCCCCTGCGGGAGCTGCTGTGCGATGGCCCCCCCACCGCGGGGTGAGACGGGACCCCCCCCCGTCCCCAGGGGCTCCCGCAGGAGAAACCCTTCTTGGAGGGCCCTGGTGGGAACATCTGCCCGTGGCTTCTGTCGATGCTCTCGAAGAGGGAGCTGAGCAGACACATGGTAACTGGCGACCGGCCCAATGAGGGAGGAGGGGGAGGAATTAACTCTCATTTAAGTCCACTTTTGTTGTAAATAAACTATAATCACTTCAAACCTTTTGCTTAATCAGAAAAGGATGTTGAACATTAAGCAAACAGTCGGCAGGCTTGTCTTACTGCTGGATTAGAGATATTAAATGCCAGCGATACTTGCTTTTTTTAATCTGTCCTGCAGCTGCATTATTAAAACAAACACATTTGCAGACCTGCAAAAAACCTAAATGAAAACAAAAGATGAGATTGAAGCTTTCCCAAGGGCAATATCTGAAATCTGGACAATTTTAAAATCTACGTTTAGTCTTCATCTTTTGAACCAAATAATGGAGGGAAATGACACATAATAAAATTAACCACTGGAATTAGCAGCACATTCTCTAACGTATCCAGGTTAAAATCCAGTAACCTCTCTGTGTGGAGGCGGCACCTCCAGAGCCTGCGCTCGGCTCCCCATCAGTGCGGCCTGGGGCTCCTTCTGCCTTGCTGCTGGAGAGAGAAACCAGCCCATGCTCGTACAAGGATGCAACTTTTTGCAGCAACTGGTGTTTTTCCTTAAAGCTCCAACTTCTGGACTCCAGCGAACGAGTCAAGAGACAGAATCTTGCAGGAGTTCATGAAACTCACCTTCATTTGAAAAAACGAGGTTTCTGTCTCCCTTGGTGGCAGTGAAAAGCTTGAAAGTGTGGTGCCTAAAGACCCAGAGTCCAGCTGGAGTTAGGGAGACGCACCTACTCCTCATTCCTGCAAGTGCTGAGCACTTGTGCTGCCAGGGAGGGACAGTCGGGGCCCGGGAGCTTCGAGAAGCCACGAGGAGAGCCGCAGCCCCGTTTGAGAAGAAGCAACCGGCATCAGCTGGGGTGTGAAACTGCCCCTGTGATGGGTGTCAGGGGGACGAGGGGGACCCCCGGCTGGAGACAACTGGTCCCCAGGGGCAGCAGGATGGGCAGCTGCCAGGCGCAGGCCCAGTCCCCGGGGAGGCACCGAGGAGGAGGAGGAGGCGGAGGAGGAGGAAGAGGAGAAAGAGGAGGAAGAAGAGGAGGCACCACCCTGCCAGGGCAGGGAGCAGCGAGCGGCGGGGTCCTGCCCTCGGAGCGGGGTGCCAGCGAGCCCCTCCTTGCCCAGCTGGAGTTACGCAGCCTCTGCCACCCTACCCAGAGCTCTGGCATCCTTTTGTTCCTCCCTCCAGCCCCGGGGACAATAAAACCAGATTTTAAAGGAACCAGAGGAAAATGCCAGCTCTGCGGGGCTGGGACGGCTGGGACGTGCAGCTGTCTCAGGACGGCAGAGTTAAAGTGAGTGTCCGTTGCTGACAGGGATGCCAGCCAGCAATTTATTTTCCACATTAATTTTGATTATGGGTTCTTATATGGTTGCAAAGTCCAATTTTCACAAGGGAAATTTCCCCCCCTACACACACAGGACAACAAATCAGATTGACCTAAAGTTGTTCTTTCCTAAATTTCTTGTGGAATCTTGGCTGGATACAAGTTGTCTCAAATGCAATTACACTGTCATAAATAATTTTCCACCTCTTTTTTCTGTCTCAACCATCCCGCTCCCCTGTGGTCAGTGGAAATTTCCCCCTTTTATTAGGTTAGACTCGTTGGCACTGAGAAAAACCCTGCACTCATGGCATCATTGTCTGCACTGAGCCAAATCCTCAGAGATCTCCCTCCCACTAACACAAAAGCCGGGGCCGGGGCTGGATAACGATGCTGTAGCTGAGTGACAAGCTGCCACCCTTCCTCAAGCCCGAGCTCTCCTTGCCCTGGCTTGGGAAACCCCCACCCCAGTGTTAGTAACTTTGAGCCCCCGCATAAACCTCTGGGAGCTCAGGAGCCGGAGGCTCAGCTCTGCGCCGGGAGGAGGAGCAGGTTAAAGCTCCTGGTTCAAGACAAACACGTGCCAGAAATGCTCTGCTGCAGTTAGACGTTAGCGAAGGGTTATTATACACCCATTTCTCAAGGTTTTGGCCAAAATACACCGATTTCTAGTGCCTGCTCGGCTCCCGAGCCATTCCCTGTGCTTTCCTCATATGTGGCCGCGTCCTTCCAGACAAAGGGCTCGGCAATGTGACTAACATCTGCCACATGTGGGCACGTCCTTCTGCTATTTAGTACTCGACTGTGCTCTTTTTCACTGTGCCTTTCATACGGGCTGCATCCCCAAACCACTTCACAGAGCAGACTAATTAAAATCATGGCTACAAAGCCATGCAGGGAGAAAAAGCCCTCTTCGAGCCATGCAGAGAGTGGGGGGGTCACGTTCAGCCCCCAGGCTGCTCTGCAGGGTGAGGGGCAGATCCCTCCCTGGGCTCAGTCACACCCAGGCCGAGTCTGGGCAGATTTCATTAATTCAGCCCCTTGAAGGGCTGGTAAACAATTTTCAAGGGTCATTAGAGGTATTATTGGTCCTAAAAGCCCCGTGTTCCTGGCAGGACCAGCGCGCTCCAGCTGCCGGCAAGCCGGGGGCATACGGCAGAGCGGGACAGCCCTGGTGGGGATGGGGGCGGCCGCCCCTCGCTTTAGCCCCAACGAGCATTTCCCACACCAGGGTCCTGCCCCTGCCGCCCACCCAAGGGGAAGGACGGAGCGTCCCCACACCACGCGGGTGCCTGCCGACAGTCTGTGGGACATGAGCGGGGCGTCTCAGGCCACAGATCCAGTTTTGCGGCGCTACAGTGAAGCCGCAAACGGTGGGGTGCATCTTCTGCAGCGAGAAGTTTGTTTCTTGACAGTTTTCTTCACGGCCCTCTCGGAGATGGGACCGTCTCGCTCTGTCCTTGCCTGGCTCTGGACTCTGTCCCAATGAAGAGTTCGTTCTCTTCCCACTCCCATGATTGCATGCTTTGAATTAAATATTGGAGACTTTCAGGAAAGTGTGAATTAATTTTTATTTAGAGAATGAAAAAGTGTGGGGGAATAAAAACAAGGTGATTTGATGAAATTGTGTTGCCCAATATTAGTAACTGATTAACAGGAAAATATCAGAGCCCGCAGCCCCGAGCCACACGAGAGCACTGCCGAGGCTGCGAGCCACGGTACTCAGTCAGTGGAAAGTCCAGGTACAGCCCATCCCCTGGCTCCACATGTGGTAGTGATTTGGGCAGCTCCTCCGTCCGAGCGGCTGACATCATGGCGAGAGGTATTTACAGCCGACAAGGAGAGCTCGGCGCGGACCTTGGCCCCCCTCCGCTTTTTTTTTGTTTTATTCTGAGCTGTTATTATAAAGTATTATTTATGAAGTGGTGAGAGCATGAGCAGCACAGCCCTGCCAAACTTAAAGCACTTTTCATTTAACAGAATGAAAATTATTTTAACATGAGTATCTGAAGCAAAGATCCGCGGATTCTGGACAGCTTTATAGAGGCAGGCTATAAATTCTGAGCTCACAAACGTATTTTCTTCACCAATAGGCTTCTCTTCACCTCTGAAAGTTTATTTTCAATAAACACAAGCTAACTCTCCGGTGGTTTCCAGAGGAGGATGTTAGCAGCTATTACTGTATCTAATCAAGGGTGATCCCTGAACCGTTCCGGCGGGACACTTGGGGAAGTGTTTCGGTGCCGTCCTGGTGCTGCCCAGGGGTGAGCTCCAGCTGCCGGGGCTCAGCATCGCTCCGGCTGGTCACATCTGACCTGACCCCAGGCCACCACAGGCAGCAGGACTCGTTCTGCTGATGTCCTTGCGCTCTCCATTAGGCTGCAACAGGACAAACACCCCTTTGGTGCGCCCACTTCACTCCTCAGAGAGGCCGAGCTCCGAGCTCATGGAAGGGGCCAGCCTGGGCTGGAGCGGAGCCCTCTCTCGTCCCAAGCTCCAGCGGCACCGGCCAGATCTGCTCGGAGAGGGAAGGGAGCCGCGGGGGCCAGGAGGCAGAGACAAAGAGAGGGGTGCGGTGCAAGACCTGGGGACTGTGGATGAAAAGCCACCAGAGCCCCCCCGCCCCCTCCCGCCACCCGCCGCAGCGTCAGTGGAAACCTACGGTGGTTTTCAAATGTGCAATTGGGTGTTTTCCGCCCACAAAGGCCAGGGATCGGCCACGGGCTGGTGGGGCTGCCAGGCCCCATCCAACGCCTGGGTACGTGCTGCAGAGAGATGGAGACCCTGGATCTCGGGCGATCGCCGACTCCGACCCTCGGAGGGGACCATCTGACACCGGGATGTTTTGCTTTGCTTCCCTGTCTGGGCCAAACGCAGCCAGCGGGGTATTTGTGTTTCTTTCTCCCATAGCTCAGAATGCCAATTGCTGTCATATTATTTTTGTTTGGGATTTCATGTCAGTTCAGTATGCTACTGAAATGGATCCTCCCCACAGACGAAGGCTGTTGGGAAACCACAAGCTTCGTGAAATTCAAAATTGGTAAGCAACAAAATTATGAAACCACAGGAAATGAAATGAGCAATTCCTGCAATTCTTGCTTTTTTCCCCTCCACTCCTCCATTGCTCTTAGAAAAATGTGCATTAAATGGGGCGTTAGCAAATGCTTCCTGTCCTCCAGTAAGATTCACGGCTTTCCCAGTGCGGAGTGGGCGCTGAGAAGGATGGAGGGGAAGAGCCGGAGAGGGAAGGGCTGACTCATACCCACGGACACCACAGCGCTGGGGGTGAAAAAAATACATCAGGATCAGTGGGAAGAGGATGACAGGGCCCCCCCCGATGACAATAGGCAGTGACATGTGTGACCCGCCAGCACGCAGGGCGTACACCGGGGGCAGCCCCGCGGCCGGGAGAGCAGCGGCACGCTCTTTGCTCTGCCCTGTGTTTTGTGGGTCGGTAGTTCATCTTGCTGTTGGCACCCTGCAGCCGCCACTCCCCCCCCGTCCCCATCACTCGCCGGGCCATGGGGCTGCACAGCCAGCGCGCGGGACGCCGGCCCCTGCCTGCCATTGGGCAAGTGACTCGGGGCAGATGGGGTGTTGGTCCTGCCCAGCCCCACAGGGAGAAACTTTCCGATTCTGAGAACAGCGGCGGCTGCGATGTGACCCGGGGCAGGTGCGGTGGGGCTCGCAGCACATCTCCTCGCTGCACCGAGCCTCCCCGCGGTGTGGAGCCCCGGGGTCCTCCATCCTCTCTCGACTTCTTGTGGCAAGTGCAACTACAGACCCAAGCGGCAAAATGGCTGGTGCGACTCTGGCTACGGTTGCGCTTCTCTGCTGCAATTTGGTTTACGTTTCGCTGTTGACATGTTTATGGGGTGATGATGCCGGGGCAACGGCCCCTGTGGGTGAGCGGGAGACATCAGCATTTTTTTCCCCCGTTTGAAGAACGCACAAGTTGTACAAATAGCCAGAAGCTGGAAGTTGTGGTACAACTAAATCCAGGACTCCGTGATGCTCCGAGGCGTGATTCCGCACCGCTTCACAGAAATAGTGACCGCAGCAGCCCCAGACCCATCCTCCTCATGGCCAAGGTGCGGCTCAAGCCTGGTGCTGGGGAGACAGGCCAAGCCCTGGCGAGTGAGCGACTGAGCAGAGAGCTGATACTTCATCCTGCTTTAGGAAAGGAGAGGGTAACGGTGGGGTCTGTGGGCTGCAAGTGCCCACGTGTCTTCTCCAGACACAGGGGTTGGCAGAGGGTCCCAAGGGTTGCCAATGTTCAGGCGGTTCCATCGTTTGTCCTTCCAGGGCAGAGCTGCTGCCCTTGTTGTGACCAGTGTAAGCTGCAGGGCCAGTGCTGGAGTGGCTGCTTGCCTGGGGAGGATGAGCAGGGGCTGGGTGAGTTCATGCTGCCACACACCAAAGAGGCCAGCGAGGGCCAGCCACCTTGAGGAACGTTGGTTGCCACCCGACGGGTTGTCACAGCCCACAGAGAGCGCAGTGGCAGCTCCCGAGGGCTCGGCGGCGCGTCGGGGAGAGCGCCTGCCTCTGTGCATCGAGCGCTGCTGGCTCCGGCAGGGCGTCCTGGTGCCTCGGAGGAGCTGCGAGTCTCCAGGATTTCCCCAAGAAATGTCAAGGGACAGTGCAGAAAATGATGCTTTTCAATAACAAGGAAATATTCCCTGAATGAAACCAGATCTGTTTATTTTGAGTTCACTGTTGCAAATCATTGCAAAGAGAACCCAGTCCTACAGAATGGATCCAATGTGGATGTGAACCACATGAGGTGCAGGTTTGATCCAGCACAGAAACATTTTGAATTTGCTTTTTTTAATCTAATTTCTTATTGAAACAATGTGGTTTGCATGAAGGTTTTGATGTTTTGTTTTAAAACCACACATCTAATTTCAAATGTTTAAGGCTTATAAATAATACAGTAATTTTGATGCAGCCAAAGAAGATCTCATGCGAGAAACAGATAAATCAGTAAATCAGTACCTCATTTACATGTTTAACATGTGCCACATTTCATTCCCTATCCTCCTTGGATGGGACTCAAAGGGACTCTCCAAAGAATTTGCCCCCACATCCCTGCTTCATCCCGAGATAGAAACAAATTCCACTTTGGAAAAAACAGCTTTTATCACAGATGTCAGCAATTAAATTGTCCATTAAATAAACCATTCACTCACCTTATTTTTCCCTTTTCTCATTTGCTAAAATGAGAAATATTTCCCTCCGTAGCTGCATTCCACCAGGAAGACTTCCCGGGGCAGCTCCCGTGGGATGTGAGTTCTCACGGGGAACTCGGAGCTGCTCGGTCCCGAGCCCCCACGTGCCGCAGGAGTGAACCCCCTGGGACGGGTGGTGGGACACCAGCGGGGACACCCGGGGCTGGCTGAGGCCAGGACATGGCCCTGCGCTGCTGTGTCTGTGGGCACAAAGAGCACACACTGGGCAAAGGGCACGGCACCAGCCAAAGCCCTAGGGAATTAAAGAACGAGGTAAGATCGCTTTAATTGCGGGGGTTACCCATGGGTACTGCTGCTCTCCACGCCTGCACCCACCTCCCCAGCAAGGACATCCCAACCAGCACCACTGCCACAGAACTGCTCGTTTTCACCTGCTTTTGCACCTGCCATCAGCCATCCAGTAATCACTCGGGTATTAACTAATTTCCTCCTTGCTTCCACCTCAGAAAGCTGCTGTCTCCTGCAGAAGGGTTAATCTCAGTCAATTAATTCAGCCACTCCAGCCGTGAAAATGAAACGTGCCCCAATTATTGTCTCTGCTCCTATGGTGTCAGAGTGAAATCTCATTAGCACTTGCGTACAACCGAGAACGCACTAATGGGGGTGTTAGATGTGCTAATGGAAACCATTTTCCTTTATCCGTTGGCAAATCCAGCTGTTTCCACCAAGAAAGTGTGGAATTTGATCTGGAAGAGTCTGCATGGCCAGGCTTTGAGGGCATGAAGTGTTAAAAAGAACAGAGCACCAAGAAGTGCACTAGTCCCGGGCTCATCCAGCCTCCCCGGTGTCCGTCCCTCTCCCGATCAGCGCCATCGCATTTTTGGGAGGTGCAGGGACCGGAATTTCGAGGTGTGTTACGGGCTGACATGAGCTGACATGCAGCTCCCGGCTTCGTGAGAGGAGCAGCATCAAGTCCAGCTGAGGGTCTGGCCGAGCCAGGGAGAGCCCTGCACGTGGGAAGAGATACTATGATTGCAAATGACACGCTGTTTTGGCGATTTCAGTATTTCGCTGCAAAGTGGATGAGAGGAATGTGAAAAGCAAAACTGGAGTGTCTTTACATCCTGCTGAGTAATTACAGTCCCATTTTCTTGACATTTTTATATGAAAATAGTACCACTCTAAAAGCTGGATTCAAAGCGATGCCAGCTCTCCCGGCAGTGCTATCCCCCGCTCCTCGTTCGCACACTATGGAAAGCAGAGATTTTCCACCAAATGGAAATTCCAGACTGTAGGACACAACCGTGCCAGCTCCGGCTCCAGCTCCGGCGGCTGCGCAGAGTGGGAACCCGAGTAGGAGCGGAGACTCAGCACACCCCGGGCAGCCGGAGAGAGAAATCCTCTGGCAGGGAGAGAAAAACTGCACAGGGTTGGGTGATATGAGGAACAACTAAATCTCTTTATCTTAATATGACAGCTCAAAAATCTCTTATGTCAGATAAATGAGAGCCCCAGAGGCAGGCGCACTATGAGACAGGCAAAAAAAGGGGCACAAAATTCCCCAAAGTCCAGAAGAGACGACTGAATGCTCAGCTGCATTTTAAGAAATGAAGTCACAGACAGTCGTGGGTCATTTCTAGCTCAGATCATGCCTGTCCTTGTGCCTGCTCCCCATGTGGGCATCCTGGTAACTCAGGTCCCCCCAGGCCCACGCTGACAGCAGGGCTGTCCCTGCCCAGGCTGTGCCACACGCTCCCCCGGGGCACAGGCAGCTGGTGGCAAGGTGGCCAGGGGAGCCCAGGCTGCCCGTCCCGAGATGGTGCTGGCAGCAGAGCCTCCTCCTGCACCCCGTGCTCCTGGGCAAGCCTCCACCAGCCCTGTTTGAAAGGTTAAAAGCATTCTTGATCTGGCCCCATTGCAGGTCTGTATTAGAAATAAATGAAAAGAAGAGAAGAAAAAACTATCATTTGACTTTTATTAAAGTTTCAGGGGGAATACAGGCCAACAACTCTCCTTTTTTATTAATAGAAGTGCCATTAAATTTTGCATTCCCCCATCCCTTTCCAGTTTTCGCTGTGAGGTGCCTGGCAGCAGATGGGCAGAGGAGCACACTGCTCCCTTGGGGAGCTGGGTGTTTGGGTGCAGGGTGGCACGTACCCGCCGAGGGCTGCTGGCCCATCGGCATGGTGCGGGGAGTGGGGAATGACGGCAGCACGGTGCCCCTTGGCACCGATTTCACAGGGATGCTGTAGCCCTAACCAAAAAGATACTGTTTGTTTAGTTTGGCCGGGAAATGCACTTTTCTTTCACTGTGTTTATTGACATATGAATCAGAGCTGGCACTGAGAGCGAGGACTCAACAGTTGTGTACAAGCAAGAGAGCGTGTGTCAGGCAGCGCAGTGAAAGCTGCAGTAATGAGACTATTAATCATGTCACTCCCAGGCAGGGAAACCCCGCGGTCCCCGGTGCGCGGGACACTTGCTGCTCGGCGAGAGGGAGCCCCATCACGCGGCGCCTGTGCTGCCTGCGCTGCCCATGCTGTCCATGCTGCCCATGCTGCCTGTGCTGCCCACGCTGCCCATGCTGCCTGCGCTGCCTGCGCTGCCCACGCTGCCCATGCTGCCTGCGCTGCCCACTCTGCCCATGCTGCCTGCGCTGCCCGCGCTGCCCACGCTGCCCATGCTGCCTGCACTGCCCGCCTCAGGGGCATCAATCATTTCAAGATGTATAGATGTGAGTTTGTGTCCCCCCAAAGCTTCCCACCATGGCTGGGGGGGTCCCGCCGGAGCCCCCAGCCTGGTGGCCAGAGCTGCCCCATGCCTGTGGGTGACCGCCTGCGGGACTGGGTGGGCGGGGGGTCCTCCCACACACTCCTGACCTCCCCTTAGTGCTGGGCTGAGGTTACCCCTGACCCCCCAGGGGAGACACAGGGGCAAAGCCCTCACCCCAGGAAGCCCCTGTGGATGAGGTCTGCACCCACACATCCTTAGGGAGGGGTGGCCGCCAGCCCACCTCTGCTCCCCGGGACAGCGCTGGCACGTCCCCCTACTGGGCTGCAGCCCAAGAGCCCCATCCTTCCTCTCCCTGAGCACCGGCAGCACCACAAACCCCCAGCTGGCACCAGCACCGGCAAGAGGCTGGTTTGGTTTTGTTTTCTCCTGCAGCTGGTTCCAGAAGAAGCTGCAAAAAGGAGCGTTTGTGGGGGGTGAGGGAGACGGAGGGAAGCCAGTGGCCGGGCTGGGGCAGGAGGGGCTGGGGTGGAGCTGGGCACCAGCAGAGCCCACGGCCCAGAGCAGCCCATGGCACCACGACAGCCCGTGGCTCAGAGCAAGGCTCTGAGAGGGCGGATGGACGGGGTCCGTCCTGCCAGTGGCAGTGCCCAGGGCGAGATCCTGGGGCTCCTCCTGCCCCTCGGTCCCCAGCCCCATCTCACTGTGCAGGGTGGTCAGCTCTGCAGCCCCCGCGCCTCAGCTCTGCCCGTGCCAGCCACCCCTCTCTACCACCGTGTGCCCCCACATGCCCCCACGCACGCCTGCCCCCGCTCTGCCTCCCCAGAACCAGCAGGGCAGTGAGTTAAAAAACCCAGCAATTTTTGTTCAGGATTAATAGACATTTTTAGTCACTATTTTTCATAACTTGAGAGAATTTGTTTCGTTTGATCCTGGGATATAAAATCTTCCCCTTCGGGGAAATTCCCACTGAAAGTACTAACCTAAATAAGAGGTTTGCTTGTAAAATTTCAGAAGAAGAATTCTTTTAAAAATGATGGCATTTCAGGGAGATTTTGCAGCAAGAGTTTTACTTTGAGTGCAACACTCAACTTGACCTTCGTCATGGAGCTGTCCCTGCTGCCTCATTAAACAGATAAAATAAATAATAATAAGAAGCAGATTTGCTTCATGTCGCTGTGGAATTAGTGGGCCAAGTTCAGTCTGACTTGTTAAGCGCTGCGTCGACGCCTGTGCTAACAGTTCAAGCGCGATCACCAGCGATAGCCGGTGTGTGTGATGGACACGATGCCGCTGGCGCATCCTCCCCCCGGGTCTCCCCCCAGGGGCTGCGGCAGCCCCCCGCTCCCTGGAGGTCTGTAGCAGCCGATGGCGGGTGCCTGAGGGGGCCGTTGGCGTTCCGTTCTGTCTCCACTCGCTGGCCTGTGGGCCACCGAACCCGGTGCCATGCAACGTGTGGGAGCTGAGCTCGCCTGGCCACAAAACAGCCTCTTTGTGTTTATCGTGTGCCAGCAACAAGGTCAACCCCTCCCCGGTGCCGAGGCTGCTCCGGCACCGCTTGGGATCGGGTTGGCTTGGGAGGGGGTTGGCGAAATCAGGAAAACACTGGGTTCTGAGCCCTGAGCCCACTAACAGCCTCGTGGCAAGGGGAGCAGCCATGGCAGCGGCATTTCATTTGTTGAAGTGGAGCCGCGGGACGGCTGGGAGCAATTCCGCCGGGGGTGAATGAGGTGAGATCTCTCTCTGCTGAACGGGGATGGCAAGAGGAGAGGGCTGTGCTGAGCGTGGGGCCCGTAGCCATGGCTGGCAACCGGCCCGCCGCCCCACACACCCCCAGCTCACCCGGCACGTGGCATGTCTTGGGGCACGTCCACCCCCATGACACCAGGGGTCTGGGCTGGGGACCTGCATCCTGGCGAGGGGGGCACAGACCAAGGCGGGGGGCACCGGGGGAGAGGGGCGATGGTCCGAGGTCTGGAAACGGGGGGCCGTGGGAAAGGGTGGGCAGGACTGGGTTTGTCGAGTCTGGGGGTGTGAGGGCCAAAGGAGATGTGATCGTAGTCCTCAAATACGCAAAAGGTTATTGCAAAGAGCCTGGAACCAACCTGTCCCGTGGGTCCCCGGGGGGGTCCACAGCAGAGCGGGGATCCGGAGAAATCCGTTATTTCTCTGTGGGCAATGGGGGCGCGGGGGCGACTCTGCGACAGGGGTTCAGCGCACACAAACATATCGCTTTCACCGAGCCCCTGCCCTGTGAGGAGTCCCTCAGACGGGGCAGACGGGACGGGGGCTCGGTGGGATGTGGGTCGGGGTCTGCAGCCCCCCCAGCCTGGCCCCGCTCTCCCGCACCCAGGAACCAGGTCCAGAGAAACCAGCACCACTGCCACCGCTCGTCTTCTACATACTCTGATTGGAACAACGGAGCTGATTAATGGGAACCAGACACGGAACTCAGAAAGAGGAGGGGGGAGGATGAAAACTGGAGGGTGCCCCCTCCCTGCGTGCAGCCACGTCCTGCCCCCGCTGAGGGGTCCTGCCCGAGTCCTGGGCAAGGGCAACGCTGTGACCACGGACCCTGCACTGGGGCTTGGGCTGGATGTCACCGCGAGCTTGGCTTTACTCCAGCGGGTGTTTCCACGGGTCCCTGCACGGGGGGAGCACGGGGAATGGGGGGAACAGCCCAGACGCGGCCAAAAGCAGAAAGTAAAGAGACGGGTGACACAGAGAGAAACACTCGCTCCTGATCTCATCCATTTGGAGCCAGTGCAAGATCTCTCCAATCTTAGCATGCAAATTAATTTATAAATTAAACATGAAATTTAAGTTGATGACATCCCTTTAAATAAACAACAACATTGGTATCTCGCTAGCAATCAGCTCCTGATCAATTATCTGTGTTTTCACAAATGTGCTGTTACTGTATAGCGTCTGCAGTGCCTTCATATATTGCAGCATCCTGAATCAAAGAGATCTTTCACACGAACATCACGGTCTGAAAACAATAGAACTGAACACCACTTCTTCAACTTAAATTGCTAACAGACCACAAAATTAAATAGATTTTTTCCATCTGAGAACTCTCCGCAGTGGAGTCGATCATGAAGGACCCAGTACTATCTGAATAATTGGGCAGGAAGTGGATCTTACTGATCACTGCAGCTTTTGCTCAGAGATGGGGAGCTGCGGTGAACAAACCCCCGCCCAGAGCTGCGGCGTGTCCGAGGCGCTGCCGTCTGCGTGTCGCGCGTGTCGCTCTGTCCCCTTCCGTCGGGATATTGTGCTTGGAACCGCTCCTGGGAGCGGGCTGGGAGGGCTCCATCCACCCCGGGCTGGAGGCACTGGGGCTGTTACCTCGGGTCGCAGTTGAACTGCTCCAAGGTACCGCTCGGGGATGGTTAATTATTCTCCAGCCACTGTTCCTGCGGGTGCAGGATGGACAGATGGATGGAAGCTCCTGGGAAGGTGCCTGGACTGCAGCTGAGTGGGCTGGAAGGCAAAACGCCTCGGTCCTGCCCGTGCCCACGAGCCCCGAGGGAGGCTGGTTGTGGCGGTGGCACCTCCTGCCTGCTCAGCACCCGCGCCGGTGAGCTCCCAAGGACACGGGAGCCTTTCAGTCACGTTTTCATCCTAAATCTCACAATCGGAAAATTTAGTTTTCCCCTCTGAGTTACTTTCTTGGCAAAAATACAAGCTGTGTGACAGCTGCTACTCCAGACACTAAAAATGTTCATTCATCATAGAAAATAAAAATCCTTGTTGCTTTTCAGCCGAGAACCCGTGTAATCACCATGTAACTAAATTAGAAATGGGTGACCTTGCTTAGTTTCAGTTTCACATGATCCAAACTAGACCTGTTTGGTTGACTCATCTGGGAACTGTACTTTATTACATCTTCAAAAGTTCAATAATGTTCAGAAAAAAAGATATCTTTTATGATATCTCGCTAGTGCCTGCCATACCTCGAACTGTGATTTCACTGCCATAACTTTTATATTCTGAATTTTTGACATCAAAATGGGGCTCTCTGAACTCCAGACTTTGCTGTTTTTCTCACTGCTGGGATTAGTTTTCTGCTGGTTAATGCGAGGTGCAGTGCCAAGGACCTGGGGGTGCAATCCCGAGGATGTGGGGGTGCAATCCCGAGGATGGGGGTGCAATCCCAAGGATGGGGGTGCAATGCCCTGGCTCCGCCGCCGCCGCCAGGCTGAGCCGATTGACACCAGCTGCGGAGGCTCCATCTCCTCGTGTCCGTGGTGGCTCCGCGCCCCGCGGGGAGCTTTGCGCAAGGCGATCTGCTGTGAGGATTTGCACATAAGTCACAGGGTTTAACCGAAATCCAATTTGCCGGAGAGGAGTGTTGGTTTAGATTATGGAAGAACAATTCAGTTGTGGGTGTGCTTGGAGGGGAGCGGGCGCGGGGCGGGGGACGGGGGCCTTTCCCTGCCCACCGCCAGGTTCGGCGCAGAGTTCACTGAGCCTGAATGAAAACAAATGTAAAACTGATAGGTACATTTGTAACCCATTACCGGGCCGGCTTTATGAAACCCTAAACTTGCTGGCGAGGGGAGGGAGGTGGCGGCTTCCAAAATATTTTTTCGTAAATGAGAAAGTTGTTTCAGGTTCTCATGCGGGCGCTGGGACGAGGCCGAGCCCCCGCGCCTGAACCCCGGCAGCCGCTGGGAAACGCACCCTGGCTGCACCTTGGTCTGATTAATGCCACCGCCGCCGCGAGGTTGTGGTACCCCAGGACCACAGTACCCCGGTGGGGCAGGGGCGGGATGGGGGGGTCGGGGTGCAGGGTGATGGGTGCAGGATGCGGGGTGCGGAAGGCAGGGTGCAGGGTGATGGGTGATGTGGGGTGCGGGGTACAGGGTGCGGGGTGATGATGGGTGATGTGTGCAGGCTCAGTGCCCACCCTCTGCTGCTGGAGCAGCTGGGACTGTGCAGATGCTGGTGGTGCCGGGGCTGCCCCCACCCCGCCAGGAGGAGCTGCCAGAGGCTGTCGGTGCCCAGTGCAGCTCGGAGAGGTTTGGAGCACGCAGATGGAGGCTCTAAGACGAGCGTGTGAGCAGATATTTTCAGCATATTTGAGCAGCTTGGCCAAATATGGGTGTTGGGTTTTTTTCTTTCAAAAGGGCAGCAGAAACTGTGTCCCTCACATGGAGCCTGTTCTCTGCCAAACTTCAGTCCTCTGAGTCAGGGCATGAAGGTATGAGAGATTCTCAAAGAAAGGATTTGCCAGAAAATTATTTTAGACATTGTAAAAAATTTTCCCTTAGTCTCATTCTTGGATGCAACTGAACCATTTCAGGTGAAACTTTCCAGAAAACAAAACAAAATGCAATGAAATAAAATGCATCCTGAGGCAGTCACGCAGCTGAGAAAACGTCCACCCAGTTGACTCGTGTTTTGCAGATTTAATAGCGGCTGCATGTAGGTGCTCGTAATAGGAGGCGCCCGGCAGCCTTAGCAATGGCCTGTCTTGGTAGGGCCAGGGAGGGGTATTGAATTTTCTAGTTGTAGAAATAGAATTTATTAAAAAAAAAGAATAGAGAATAGAAGAAAAATTAAAAAGAAATAAATCTAGTTTTCAGTCAGCACCACATTGGAGTCTGTATTGTCACTGCCCCGTCCCCAGCACCGAGCTCCTGGCACGGGAGAAGGTGCCCGTTTGTGTCAGTGGGACGGGGGGGACAGGCAGCTCGTGGTGAACACTCCCAAACGTGGCAGCTGGGCAGGTGACCGGTGGCACCGGTGTTTGGTCACGCAATGGATGTTTGGGCTCCAGGAACAGAGCCAGCAAAATGTCGCTGGGCACAAAGGGGATGGAGAGCCCAGCCCAGGGCGAGAGAACAAGATGGCACCTGCCCCACAGGAGCCTGGCTTGGGGGGCTTGGGTGGCTTGGGGGCTTGGGTGACTCGGGGGGTTCAGAGGGTCTGGAGGGCTTGGGGGATGCAGGGACAGCCGGGGTGGCCCACGAGGCTGCGGCTGTGCACCCCTGTGCTGGGACTGATGGGGGGTCCCCCGTTCCCGTCCCCCAGCAGGGGCGTGCTCTGGAATCCACACCGCTGGCAAATGCCGCTCCGTTAGCACAGGTGGGGATCCACAAATGGGCCCTGGGGAAGTTTCAGCCGGGCAAGCTGGAGGAAATGAGCCCCTGCACATGCTTCCTTTTCAGAAGGGGCACCATGGCTTTATGGCGTGGAAGCGATGTGCGAGCATAAGTATCCCATTACAGCCATCTGTGCGATAGCCCGGGCGCTCCCCGGCCCTCGCCACGCCGGCCGCTCGCTGAGTGTTTGAAAATGGAGACATCAAAGGTGTCTGCTTTATTTATGAGTCATGTTCTAGTGACTCATTCTGGTCAAAGCATGTGTTGGGGGATGTTTTAGCCATTCTGATAATGTATTTGTATAAAACCAGCACCCAGCTGTTAAATAACACGGCGTGTTCCCCAGTTCCTCTCCACATCCCGCTTCATCTCCAGGGCAGGAGGGTCCCTGGCGAGGTGTCGCTGGGGAGTCGGTGTCTGCCTGTCACTTGGGTGTGCCCGCGCCAGTGTGTGTCCCCAGCGAGTCCCGCGGGACCATCGCCACCTCTTCCCGGCAGGGCGGGGGCGCGGGGGTGGCAGCCAGGGCTGCAGGGCTTAGGGGCACTGGCAGCTCCGTCCAGACGAGGGGTCACTGCGGGTCCCCGCGCGCAGCCAGAGCCAAACCCACCCAACGGTGGAGCCAGCCTCTGTCCTGTTTTCATCCCTTCTCATTATTTTACAGCCCTCGCCGGTGCAGAATCCAAATTCCCCCATGCCTGTCCGGTTGCGATACTTGTCCCTCGGCGAGGGTGCCAGCGGGGAGCCCTGGGCTGCTGCAGGATGGAAACGGGAGTGAATTTCCAGACCTCGCTGAGCACCAGCACATGTTCTAGTATCGGGTTCCCAAGTGTAAATGATGCTCCCTGCCAGGGCAGGAGCTTTTTATGGATGTACTCATGCTTGAAAATTTGACCCTCAAATCCTGTGTGATGCACATGAATTTTGAAGGAAGAAATATTGGGTTTTATTTCTTAAAGGAAAATAAATGTGATTTCAGAATAAATCAATAGAACATGGCTTTGCTCAGTGGAATAAGCCAAGTGGAGACATGGAAAAATAAACTCTTTCTGACAACTCCTGCTGAAAGATCCTCATCTATCCAGGTCATGGGATCAACAGCAAGAATGGCAGCCACTTGAACCCTGGCAGAGAGCCCTCCCTGGCTCTGACAGATGTTCCTGGCACTGGAGCAGGAGGATGTTTTGCTGGTTGCTTCTGGTCCAGAGGAGGCCGGCTCCTGGGCAGCCGTGGAGCCTCCCTGTGCCATGCTGGGAGCACTCCTGGCTTTGGCAGGCGATGCCCTCCTGGAGAGCCCGGTGCTCGGCATCACCCGGGGGGGATGTCTGAGCCCCGCCAGCCCCCGCCTGCATCCCGTCCCACCGTGGGGATGGCGGGCGGTGGCCCAGGGGTTGGGACCAGCGTTAGGGGCAGCAGGCGAAGAGCTGAGGCTCCACCAGCAGCCTCTGCTGAGGTTGAAGCATCATGAAGGGCTCCAGAGGCACCGGGGGGTTGAGCATCCGCCTCCCTCCACCTTGTCCGTGGATGTGGGTCCCGATGTGCCGGGGGAAGAGGGCCCCCTCCCCAGGGGAGGCCCCACTCCCCGTCCTCCCTTTGCCTGCGGGAGGCGACAGTATTAAACCAACAACAAGCAATTTGGGAAGGCTGGCAGGACGAAGTCCCGCTGGGAGCTCGAAAGGTGGCACCTGGAGTCCCAGCAAAGTCACTAAAATGGGGAGAAATTCTCATTTAATTTGGTTCATTTGTTATAATGATTCTTCACCGTGGGCCATATTAAACACTTCAGTGATTTTTTGCCTCTAAAACCCTCTTGCAGGGATCGTGATGAAAGGTATATTTATTGTACTTCAGCTTGGAAAGTTGTTTCAGATGTTTCCAATTCATCAACCAGTTCAGACATCTGTTCCTGGTTGGGGCAGAAAAGCTTAACTTACACACACACACAAAAAGCTCTCATTTTGGAGATTTTTATGATGAGCTTTCTAATCCTAACAAGTTGTCAAATAGCACTAATAGCCAGGTCACCCGTGGCCCCCAGCCCCCCTTGGCCGCCAGGTAGGACCTGCGGTGGCCGCTCGGCTGCAGGAGCTCAGTGATGGCCCCCGCGTGGGCTGTGTGTCACGGGGGGAGCAGAGAGACCCCCTGGTGCCGCCCCACCAGGGGCTGGTCCAGGCGGGATGTGTCTGGGGCTGCACGGCTGCATCAATGGGCTTGTCTCGGGATTGCAAAATCCAGCTTTAAGTCAGAGCAAAACTATAATATTTAGAAATGCTCTGCTACAGAAAATAAAGCCTCAAAGCAAATTTTGAGGGAGGGGGACTGAAACGTTTAACTGAGGCAAAAATCAATGGCTTTGTGCTGGTTACAAGTTTTCAATAAATATAAACTATTTCACTCCACCAAAAAGTCAGTGAGATCATTCCAAACAAAAAATCAAAATGATTCATTCAGAAAATGTCAAAACAGGATGTTTTGATAGTGTCAGCAGTCTATTTCCAGATTTCTTTCGAAAGATATTTTGATTAAACTGACCAGGTTGCAGGAGGTGCTGTGATTTTTGAAGTAGGACCACATGCTCCAACAGGACATGGGCAGACACATCTCCCGCCCCTCCACTGGTCCAAAGATTTCCTCCAGCACTCATTAATACTGGCCGCTGCGAGGACTGGGATTGTAACGAATCCCAACGGCTCGCATCCCAAAGGCTGAGTCAGAGGCCAAGCTGAAGGCAGACACCGAGCTTTGGAAAAATAAACCCCCAAACCCAAGCAAGACACACACTCACCCCCCAAACCCCAGCGTCCATCAGAAGCTGAGGGGGGATCTCATCCATGCTGAGCAATATCTAAAGGACAGGGGGCAAGAGGATGGGGCCAGACTCTTCTCAGTGGAGCCCGGTGACGGGACAAGGGGCAAGGGGCACAAGCTGGAACACAGGAAATTCCATCTCAACATGAGGAATAAACATCTTTCCTGTGAGGGTGGCAGAGCCCTGGAACAGGCTGCCCAGAGAGAGTGGGGGGTCTTCTTCTCTGGAGACACTCAAGCCCACCTGGACATGACCCTGTGTGACCTGCTCTGGGTGACCCTGCTCTGGCAGGACCCTGCTCTGGACTGGATGGTCTCCACTGGTCCCTTCCAACCCCTGCCAGTCTGTGATTTCTGTGATGTGACTTTCCAGTACAGCCACGGAGAGTGAGGTGCCTCCTGCCGCCCACCCCCTGGGGCGGGCTGGGGGCTGGGGACCCCCTGGACACTGCTGGCAGCTCTGGGAACTGCTGCTCCCAGCGCCAGGCTGCTTTCCTGGGAGAGCTGGGCTCTGGGAATGTCAGCTCCTTAATTAATCCTGAGCCCTGTCACCTGCCTGGAGTGTCAGCCCCCGGACACACTCTGTCTGGCCCAAAGGGGGAGTAAGAAAAGTTAATTGAACTCCGTCCTTCAAAGTCACACAGAAGCTCTCCCGTTTCTCTGTGCCAAGCAGCCGGAGTTTCCCAGAGCCTAATCCCTGGCGAGAGACAGACTGTCTAGCGACTCGGTGAATGCAGCAGATCCCGGCTGGGTGAATCTGCCCTCTGGTGCCACGCAGAGATTCTTTAATTAAAGCAAATGTTGCCATGGTGGGGCATAGAAAGCTCTTGACAGATGCAAGCCGGGGAACAACAGACAAGGCACAATCTCATTAGCACCTGCAGCTCCATCTGGTTATTGGATTGGGATGCTTTGAATTTTTATTGTATGGTCTCCGTAGGTTCCCACACCTCTCGTGGTGCGAGGCGCAGGTTTTTGGCAGGTCGCAGCCATCCCCACTCTTACCAGCACCTCTCCTGGTGGGATGGGACCCTTCCTGCAGGTATCAGGGGAACAACAGCTCTTGCTCTGACCTTTGGAAATGAAGCAGGTTCTAGCAAGCTCGTGTCTGGCACGGATGAGGTCTGTTAACACAGCAGCCACCCCGCTGCGGATGGCAGGAGGGCGCGGATCCTGCCCCCAGCCCAGGGAACAGCCACCAACGGAGAGCTGAGCATCTCACCCTGCTGCTGGAAGTGATGGGAGAGGCCGGGCCATCTGATGGCTCCCAGCACTGCTGCCTGTGCTCCCAGTGAAAGGCAGAGTGGCCGCTCCACTGGATGGATATGCCATACAGGACCAGTCACATCCCGGGGAGCTGGACTGGGATACGCTGGTGAAACAGTGCGGGAAGGCACCCAAGGGCTGCAGACCAGTCATCACGGGACAGAGAGGTGCTGCCCTTGCTGGGGATGCTGGCTTTGCAGGAGTGAGGGAAAAGAGGGTTTGTGCCTATTCCTGATTCCAGATGTAAAATCCTTTTGTGGCCTCCCGTTTTAGAAGCAATGAGTCACACAGGAGGCAGGCTCCCAGCTGGGCATGCCTGCTGTCCCATCCCATCCCATCCCGGAGAGGCTGTGCTGGGGCTATCCCCGTCCAGCAGCACATGATCCATCCTCTGAGCCTCTGGTGAGGAAGGCTCCAGGTCCATTTCTTATCCCCATCCCAGGCAGCCGCCACAATCAGAACAGCCTGCTTTCTGCAGCAATTATCGTATTTGCCTTTGCTCAGCCAGCTTTGTTTGTAAACTGAATGGGAATCAGAATGACCCAACTTCAAAGCTGAGCTGAGACGCTGGGACTGGGCAACACCTGGGGCTCTTGCCCGGCACCAGCCGAGCTCCAGCGTCCACCGAGGTGTGGAGCTATTCAGCATCCTCCATCCCACCCTGGCACATCCTCCTGTTCCCAGTCTCTGCCCACGGCCAGGGCAAGTCACAAACAGGGTGTGACAAAGCCTTTGTGGCGGCTCTCGGCCCCCGAAGAGCCGAGCGGCACTTGCTGTTGCTGCTGCTGTGCTTCCAATTAGCTCACATCTGTTCCAGCTATCCTTCCCTCCAGCCCCCACCTCGAGCGCCTGCAAGTGATTTTATGCAGTAATAACAGAAATCACGAAACCTGAAATGAATCTAAACAAAAGGAATCATTCAAATTACCCTTAACCCTTTGAAGACCAGGCCCTGCCCATAACAAAGGGTCTCAGGTTCAATGTACTCCATGACACAGATCCAGCATCGTGGCCAGATGAGCCGTGACCTGCGGGAGAACCCGGCTGCTTGCCTGGCTCAGGCTCCCAAGCACAATGGATTATTTATGCTGGGAGTATCTGACCCAGATGTGTGGTGCAGCACCCTGTGGTTCCAACGGCATCCAACCTCTCCACTCGGCAGGCACCAAACCCTGTCTCTGCTCTGCTGTGCAAGATGGGTGTCCCACAGTGACACCTGACTTCAGTCTCTAGAGTTTTCCTGCTGGAGGGACAGATCCGATTGCACTGGGAAAGCTGCTGGCGTGTTCTGTTTTCCCATTCTATCATGTGGTGCAGTGTTATGAGATGTAAGGTTTAATTTCTCCTGGCTTGGGCCGGCTGCTCCTGCTGTATTGCCCCAGAGCATCCAGGGGAGTGCTCCCCTGCGCATTTCTCGTGGCACGGCTCC
>KZ505868.1:143979-160099 GCA_002844005.1 Limosa lapponica baueri | reverse complement strand
GGCGGGAGCGTGTGTTTCTCCCTCCTGTTTACGAGCTGCGAGTGGGGATCCTCGGTGTGACTCACCGCCTGCAGCCACGAGTCAACCACAACTGTAACTTTCCAGTTTGCCTCGGAAAAAGGGGGGAGGGCAGCCTGAAGAGGGAGGAAGAGCTGGAAAACGTTAGGGAAAGGCAGCAAAGGCTCTAAAGAGACCAGAGGCAGCTGAGAAAAACAACAAACAGTCTTAGAAGGATATTAACATTTTAACGAGAATTCCTTTAATTTAATCACAGTAAGATTCACCAAGAGGAGGAAGAAACAGAAAGCTTCATCTGAGCCCTTAACGAAAAAATCTTCATGTTATGGGCCAGTGCTCCTGCAATTAATTCCCCCCGGTGGAGTGTTTCCATGTGCACCTCTGGAGTCAGAGCTTTCACGCCTTGGCGCTCACAGAGCAACCGAAGGGATGGCAGAGATTTATCCGCTTTAATCTTCTGCATCTTCTTCTGATGTTTGTGGCATCGCAGACATTGACACGGCCACTTACTGGGACGTCCCAAGTGGAAACATGTGAGGTGGCAGGAGGCTCTGCCCCATGGCCCTCTGCACAAACACCCTGCGAGTTGCTGGGCACGGGGCTGCGAGCAGCGGGGACACCCTGGGAGGCTGGGTCTGGTGCCCCCAGAAATGGGGTGATGACAAGACACCAGCCAGAGACGTCCGGGAAATCCTGCTGTGGGCAGCAGTGAGCGGGAGGCAGCGGGGTCAGCCCCACGGCGCCCGTCTCAGGGGGAGCAGCCTCCACAGAGGGACTCCATGTTGCCCGTGCCATGGGACCACCGGGCACTCGTGGGGGACTCAGGGTGAGACATCCTGAGTGGGCAGAGTGACCCTGCCCAGGGCAGCAGGGTGTCATGGCTGAGCCAAGGAAGCTGCTTGGTAAGTGCTTCCCTCGCCCTGCCCCAGCAAATAAAATCAACTCATTTGGGTTTTTACGTGGAAGCCGCGTTTTACTGCCTCTGAGATCAGCCGTGGTGCAAGGGAGCCGAAGTCAGACAATACAAATGACACGTCCTAAACGGCATTTTTAAAAGCTCAAGGCAAGCTTGTAAAGATTTTATTTGTATACGAGGCTGTAATGAATAAAGGAATTGGCATTGCCGCCTCCGCCACCCTCCAAGAGCCCTGTCTGCTTTCCCCAAGTCACCGCACCAGGGAGCAGGGCCGTGACGCCAGGCCCTTGGCGCCCGGCAGCCGCTGCCTGGGGCTCGGTGTGCGGCCGTGGGCAGAGGGGGCTCCGAGAGGGTCGCACCCCCTGGGCTTGGGGCTAGGGGCACCTCTGCCCATCACCTGGCACAGCCCGGCTACCCTCGGGAAAGCTGCTGCCGGCTCTGCTGGTGACAAGGTGCCCCATTTTCAGGCTTACTGCTTCGGGAAGTACCTTAATAAAAACATATTTCGCATTTAGTAATTTTTCTTGGGGAAAAAAGCAGGGCGTGGAGACGCTGAGCGCCCGGGGAGGGCTGTTCTGGAGCGCTCGGCCGGGACCCTGCCGGCTGGGGTGGCCGCGCGGTGCCCTGCTCCGAGCCAGCTGCCACCGCCGTGTCCCTGCCCCAGCTCCCCAGGCGGGTCCTGCCCCCCCGGCCCCTCCGGCACAAAATCCACCGCTGCCCTTTCCCAGACGCCCTTCCCAGGCTGCGCAGGGTGATTTCACCACGTTAATCCCGGGCAACTGCTGAACCATTGTCTGCCCAGCGCTGAGCTAGGATATTATGGCTGGGAAAACTTCCTTCCGAATTGCAAGCTGTGTGAACAGAACTTGTTTAAAATAGCTGCTTTAACAAACAAACAGGGCCAGCTCCGTTTCCATCAGCATCTCCCCTCCTCAAACATCAACATTTATGTTTCGGTAACAGGAGACCGCCTTCAGAGCAGCCCCAGCCCCGGCCACGCCAATCCTCAGGGCTCTTGCCTGCCTTACTGGCAAAGGGCAGGAGAGGGGAACCCGCTGAACGGCCAATTTGTGCAAGACAGAACCCCGGGTGTCCCAGCGTAGGTGCCACCAGCCCTGCAGAACCTGCTGCCCAGACCTTGTATCCAGGGTGCCCAAGCAGCAAGGGCCACCCCGGGTACCCAGGGAAGGGGCTGGTCTTTCTGGGTGCATTCCCCAGGGGCGAAAGGAGCATTGCTGTCAGAGAGCCCGGGAACCACAGAGCATCCTGAGGACCGACTTTGAAGTCCACATTGTTTTCATTTGGATGTTGTTATTAAAAAAGTCACTTACATGTTTTCTGGTAAAACAGTTTGCTGAAATGTTTCCTCTTCTCCTCCAGCCCAGCCCAGAAACCAGCAGGAGCACACACGGGGTCTGACCGTGCGGCACCTGGGCAAGGGGCGAGAGGGGATGGAGGCGCAGTCGGCTCAGCAAAGGGACGGAGGTGTGTGAGGGCTGGCAGCCCCCTGAGTGTCCTGGGCACCAAGGTGTGGTTGGCGCTGGCCGACCCTGGTGTGCCCGATCTTCCTGCTCCTGCAGCCAGGGTGGGAGCTCATGCTGTATCCAGAGGTATCTGATAAGGCTAAACAGTGGGGCTTGTGCAAAAAAGAAGCATGGTGTTGTGATGGGTAGGAACCCAGGGGTGCTGCCGCTGCCTCTCCAAGCCAGTTCTTGAGAAGAAAGGGTGGCCTGTGCTTTGGAAACCACTTTCACCGACTGGTAAACCCAGAGGATCCCTGCTTCTCAGCTGGAAACTACCCCTCCAACAGAGTAAATTAATTATGTCCCCAAGACAGTGCGAGAAGCAGCAAGGAAGCCAGCTGGAAGCAGCGCTGAGTCCTCTCGCACCAAGGGCTAAGTTCCACTTCACATGACATCAGTGGGTGCTTTGACAGCGATGCCAATGCACTCAGGGTCTGTCCTGGGTGCAGACAGCTGCCTTCACGGAGAAGAGAAAACCCAGGCCCTTGGATGGTGCTCCCAGCTCACACAGTCCCCTCCCTGCCCTGCCTTTGCGAGGGGATTTGGAGTGCATCGCCCAGCTCGGGCAGGCTCTGCCCTTGGGACACGCAGGGCGTCCCCGAGCTGCTCACAGCAACGCTGCCCTTCAGCCCCATCGCCCAGAGAGCCCCGGCCAGGAGGACCAGCCTTGGGACAGGGTGTCCTCCTGCCTCTCCTGCATGCCAGCTGGGGCTGGCAGCCCTGAGGGGCTGAGCAAGCTGGTGGGGGCTACCCAGGGCAGGCAGTGGGCAACCAAGTATGCAGAGTCCCTTTGCCCTTGGGACAGGGCGAGCTTGGCCACCTGAGGTGCTTTCAGCTCTGTGGTGTGGGGACAGGAACTGGCAGAGAGCTGTCCCCAGAGCCTCTCCTCCACCCAGACTGAGGAGAGGGCAAAGCTGTCGCTGATGGAGGCCGTTTGGTGGCAGTGAGCAGCAGTTTCGGGGCAGCTGCTGCCGCTGCCAGTGCTTTGCTGGGTGACGCTCCGTGCCTGCAGCCCGGCGTGACGCACAGCAGCCCGGGGTGGACTCAAGCAGCGTGGGAAGCAGGGCTGGAGCAGAGGCAGGACAGCCCCAGTGCCAGCCCCAGGGGACACCACAGTCCTCCTCCGCCGTGGTTATGTGTCAGGGACGGTCCCTGCTCAGCCTTGGCATTTCAGCACCAGCCCTTCGAGCCTGGGGTGACAGGCAGGATGGGATCATCTCTCCTAGGACCGAGCAGGGGACAGTGTGTGACGGGCACAGGTCTGACACGGCTTGTCTGAGCCCGTCCCCAAGCAGCTTCCGAGTGCCGGCAGAGCCCGGTGGCCGTGCCACGAGCCGGGGGAGGCCTCGCGCCGTGCACCGCCTCCCCCCCGAGAAGCGCTCAGGTTACACTTGACATAGTGAAGTGGCAACGAAATGGATTTAATTTATTTACTTTTAAATGTAATGATGGAAAACAAAACATGTTGCAAAAGTTGTTTGTTTCGTACCAGCTCTGCACAGACCCACTGAGGAAGGAGTGGCTCCTGGCAGCTCCCGCTCTTCGGAGACCGGCGATTACTGAGCCGACACGCTGTGCCAGGGACCAGACGGCTGCTGGAGACACCCTCCCTCCCCAGCGGCTGCGCTGGGCACGGCCGAGCCTCAGAGTGGGACATGTCCCCAGCAAGGGCACCCGCGGGGGCTCCGGGGGCTGGCCGGGCTGCAGACCCACTGCCGTGCAGAGGCGCGGGTGCCACAGAGAGCACCCAGGCTTCAGGGAGCCTGAGGGAGCGATGGAGGGAGCTGTAAGCGACGAGCGTGTTCCCGCACACCCTCCAGCAACACCCCTGGTCTCCTGTGCAGGGCTGGGGCTGGGTTGTGTGGGAGGGACAGTGACTGGTGTGTCCTGAAAGCCAGGCCCCGAGATGCGCCCTGAGGCACCAGCCCCCTCGGTCCAAACCTTCCCGTGGCACCGTCAGCCCTCTAAATTTACGACGGACCACCTAGCCTGGGCATTGTCAAGCGCCTAATTGAAAACACTGTGAAGGCAACACGGCAACATGGCCTGGGAGCCCGATGCTGATGGCCACCCGGGTGCCCCATGGCACGGCAGCCCCCAGCATGGTGCAGCCGGTGTGCGGTGGCGGTGTGGGGACGGATGCCCCTTCACGGGCACTGCCCGGCCCCGGGCCCATCCTGGCAGGCGCCTGCGGGCAGGGGAGAGGCCCCAGGGAAACGTCCCGCAGATGTGCTGCCTCCCGCACGGGAGGGTGCTCTTTCCCAGAACTTGGTTAGGAGATACTCATGAGTTAATTAATCCTTGAGTTTTTAAGCAGAGACATATTTATGAGCCTTGTAAGAGGCTGGGGCCCGGAGAGACATTTCTTTATTCTTCCTCCAGCTCAGCTGAAGGAAACCATAAGGGGAAAGAGCGACTGAGCCACGAAAGCATGGAAGATGGATTTCGGGCTGGTGATGGGGAAACAAAACCCAACTTGCCTGGGTGGGAGTGGTGGCCAAGTGACAGCTCCCTTCCCTCTCCTTTGTCTTCTCGTCCTTTGTCTACAGGGTGCTCGCTAGAGCCCGGCTGCTGGATGCCGGGGTATCTCCAGCGTTTGAAGTGCAGATGTGAAACACACATGTGGTGTGAGCACCCACCATGAGCATCCCCAGCTCCTTCGGGCCGGAGGGGGCAGCTGTCATGGGCCTATTGCCCCTGGCCAGCAGCCCTCAGCACAGGCAGTGCTCCAGTGCCATGAGCTCCAGCAGCTGGAGCCACCCAAAGAACAGCCAGCGAGGACACAGGCAGAGACCACATTGCCCGCACCTCTCTCGGCACAGCCCTCACCCAGCACTCTCCTCTCCTCCACCCTCAGAAGGACAGGGTCACCTCCGGTTCTGTCCCCCCCACTCTGCTGCAGGGCATCCTCTGCAGCCCCTGCTCAAACACACCTGCAGGCACTTTGCAGCTCTCCAAACTGCACATACGTGGAGTTGTGGATGAGAAAGGTGTTAAACCAGCTTCTTGCTCCCTTCCATCCTCACATGCAGTCTCCCAGTGAGCGAGTGCTGGCCCCAGGAGCCTGCCTTCCCCGTCCAAGTGGGATCTCTCAGGAGATCTGGGACACTGCTGTGAGCAGGTGGAAACTGCCGCTGGTCGCCTGCAGGCTGGGGAGCAGAGGAGCGCAACGATGCTGATTACATCAGCCAAGACGCTGATAGAAAACCAAGAGTGGAAGAAACATCCACTGTGCTTTCGCGAGGCTTCTCTGCTGCATCACCAGCAGCCGAGAAAGTGCGTGATGGGGACAACCAGATGCCTTCCTGGGCAGGGCACATTTTTCCAGGCTAACGGCTTGGAACTGAGGCTATTTTGCTTTATCCCTTTCCTCAGAGTGAGCTGCTTATGACATTCCCTGTCTCTCTGCAATCACCGGTTTATCTATCCACCTCAAATGATGCTTCCTCAGCTTTACTGCGCATCTTGGCCAATAGCGGCAGAGAAATGTGGCCACCACATGTTGGCAGCAATTGAATCCTGGGCACATTTTTTCTCTGCACAGCCTTTAAGCTGTGGGAACCATTTCAAAGGAAACCATTCCCCCTATAACATGCTTGTGATCTGAAGATGTCTATTTAGATGGCAGCCCGGCATTAATTTAGCAATTCACTACAGAGTTTGGCGTGATGTTTAAAGCACTAAAATAAATTGTGGTGAAGTCGTTTCCCTCAAACCAGATTGTGTGGTTTACATTATTTGTCAACCTTAAGTACAACTGGCATGTTTGTATCACTCATGCAAAGCCCTATTGTGCCTCTCTAGAAGGGGGAAGAATCCGCACAGAAACGCATCCAAGTTCCTGCCCCGGCAGTCTCATGTCCCTGGGAGATCTGCCCCGGAGGCACGTAGCCCAACTGGCTGGAAGAGAGCCTGGGCTTTCCTCAGGATGATGGGTGTTAAGTGCAGGCTCATATAGGTTATATTACAAAGGGCCGTTTTAATCAGACACAGATTTGTACTCTCTGCCTGCAGTGCTTAAAATCCACTGAGCCACAATGACTTAGACACGCACATTGGAGCGCACACACATGCACACCCCCACGGTAATGGGGCTGCAGGGCTGGCCTGGCGGCTCATTGCCCACCGAGACGGTGCCCACCACCCACTCTGGGTGACAGCCTGACCCCCTGCCCCGCACTCGGTGGCCTCTTGCCCTGCCTGGCATGCCCAGGGGCTGGTCGTAGCCAGGAGCTGCCAGGAGGGAAGGGGCAGGTGAGGGGAGGCTGCCCCAAGCCCCTCGGGAGCCTGCCGGGTGCTTTGGGGCTGCCTTCTGGCACCTCCTCTCTCTCCAGAGAGGCTGTTTGAGGTCCCAGCCACACTGGCAGCCAAAGAGAGCCGGGGCAGTCCCATGAAGGGGACACCCAGGGGGCTGTTAGTCTCTGGCCAGGCTGAGATGCCTCTGCCCCAGCCTGGCTGGAGATCCAGGCTCTGCTGTGGGGTCCCCCCATCTTGCCCAGGCCATGGCAGTGCCACCAGACCTGGCTGTTCCTGCTGCCTCTGGCTCTCGGCGTGCCGTGGGGACATGTGTGGGGTCAGGCCGGGACAGCACGTCGGCACTTTCACCCACGCCGGCAGGAGCAGGTTGGAGGGGCGTGCTGTGGTGCTGCGCCTGCCTCCGGGCGAGCGGGCGGGATCCCGCCTGTGATCTCAGTGCTTTATCCCTTCCTTCCCTCAGTCCCTGCAGCCAGAGAAATCCCCGGATGGCTGTCACGGCTCTCCGCACAGCAGCCGGCTGGCAGCGCCGAGGGTGTTTCATTCCTCCACCTCCCAGAGACTCGCTGATGCCAGAAGAGCCGTCCTGCGGGACGGGGCCAAGGCTTTGCACTGACACAATTGCACTCACACGTCCCCTCCCGCCCCCGGCACCTCTTGCAGGCTCTCACGGAGGGTGCTTCCCACCCCACTGAGCAACCCCTGGAGCAGGACCACAGGGCACGTCTGCTCTGCAGGACAGGGGCAACCTCCACTCCCTCCGCTTGGACAGTCTCACCGTGTGCCCAATCACCTGCAGATCACCGTCCAGTGACGGAGGGTCCTCTGTCCCCCCCTGTCCTGGCCCCCACAGCACCCAGCCCTCCCTTTGCAGGTCTCTGGACCCTGTTGGCAGCATGTTCCCTGCCGTGCTCCCCGCAGGAGATCAGCAGGCGTGTGCCCTCCATGCTCTCCAGCTCACCACAGTGAGCACTCAGGGAGCAGGAGCTCATCAGCTGCATTTCTTCTGCAGCATCTCTGAATTGTAAGAGACACCCAATTTTCTGGAAATTGAATTCAGAGACTCAGAAACTCTGCTGCTCCCAAGAGCCATCCGTGTCTGCTCTGTACTTGTTTGTGCTTTCATTGGATGGTGGCAGAAACTCCTTGCTCATATGAAAATTCCAAGCGATGGAGCAGAAGTGGGGCCAGGCTGCACAGACATCTGGCAGCTCCAGATGCAGCCACTCGTCCCTTCTCGTCCCCGCACTCCGCAGCCACACAGCCAGTGCCCAGGTAGCCTGTGCAGCGTTTGTCCTCGGCAATACTTTAGATGAGACATTGCCCAGTGCAAACACATCGCACTAAGGGCAGCACAAAAGCTCCCAGCCCCGGCATTAAATAATTGTCACATTTTTCTTCTGTAAGGATTAACGTTCCTGCTAACCTTGCAAACCTTCATTGAACTACTGTCACCCCCCGAAATGCAGCACAATCGCCAAGGGATTAGGGTGTCTGCGGAGCAGCCTGTCCTCGCTATTGTGTGCTCCCGGCGGGGTGAGGAAATCCTGCGACATCAGCCGTTAAGTCCCTGTGGCAGGGACGCTGAATCCACTGTAGGGCCAGGCACAAGCAGCCCCGTGGGAGCTGGGGGCTGACGGCCTGCGGTGGCACCTGGGAGCTGTCCCTGCAGCAGGGAGGTGGCTGGCAGCGCAGCCGGGCAGGTGGCACTTGTGCTTGGGGCAACCTTGCTGGCATGGGCAACCACTGCTGTGGGAACCAGGGATACAGGAGCGTCCCCAGCCCCGTCCCCTCCTGGCAGTGGGTCTCCCCGCTCGGTTCTGCCTGTGTCCGGCCACTGCCCACACCGGGCTCCTGCGCCTCCTCAGCCAGGCGAGCACGTTCATAAATCTGAATGCTGAGGAAATCCCATAAAAATTTAACAGGAAATATGGAGCCATAAAGGGAAGCCCTTGGCATTTCTCGCCGGCTGTCGGCAGTGCCCGCTGCGTGTGCGGCGCTCCGGCACCTGGCAGCCACAGCGGGACCTTGGCCGGGACAGCCTGGCTGGTTCCCATGGCCCTCCCTTCGGAGCAGGAGGAGAGGAGTATGGCAGCAGCACAGGCAGATGCTCTCGGGAGCAGGACTTTGGTTTCTGCAGGCTCAGTCTCACAGACATACATTGCAGGCAGAAGCTGTGTTGCAAGGATACAAGAGACAACAAGAATGCTAAAGCAAACACAAGATTTATGCACGTAGGTCCCAGGAGGGTCTTACAGTGCTTATAAGTGACAATACATATTGTCATCCCAACCCCCGTGTTCAGTAGCAAAGGAAAAGAAGTGGGAAGTGTCTCCAGCTCTGGAGCCATTGCACAATAACAGAGAATGGAAAACAACCTCATCTGCTCGTCCCCAACATCTGAGCCCTGCACCCCACTCCCACAGCACTTTCCCAGGAGAAAGAGCCATCCTCTCCAGAGAGAAACAGCACGGGTGGAGAGAGAGGAGAGTCCAGAGAAGGTGTGGGGCACAGCAAGCAGAGCCCAGCATCTGCCAGATGTGCCCGGTCTGGGCTGCGCAGCCAGCGAACATCAAAGCGCCTGCTCCAGTCCGCTGCTCAGTGTGGAGAAGGACAGAGTGGAGTCTCTATTATGGACAGGTCTTAGTTTTGGGGCATTCGTTTAATTTCTGGCCAAGGGCTTGAGCCGGTTCCTGGAAGCTGGCTGGGTCGGGGCTTGTCTCTCACAGACCTGCACAACGAGGATCTGCAATGGCAGAAGCAACATCTGGAGACCCCCACAGCCCAGCAGGATCTGTACTTGCCTGCTCATTGGCAGGGCACGCAGTGTTTGGAAGCCAGCACTTGCTCATTGTTACTGCTGTGCAGTGGGATTTCATGGTAATTTTTCATCAGCTTTGCACGTGTTTGATCATACGAATAGGGACTGAACCTCCCCACAAGTGACAGCAGCCTGGCTGCCCAGGGTCCACTGGGGTTTTGGAGGAAAGACGTCCATTTTCATCCAGAAACACACTGTATTCTCTGTGCACATGGGGAGAATTTGGCTTCTCTTTTCTGGTGTCATGGCAGGGAAATGGCTTCTCCCTCTGCCTTGGGACATGCAGGTGGCCACGCATGGGAAAAGAGCACTCCTGAAATGTGCCTTCCACAAGGAAGTTCAGAACAAATATGGTGCCAGAATGAGCATAAAGACAAGGAGCAGGTCACACAAAGCCCAAGTGAATTCCCTTTTCATTGGGCTTTGCCGGCAAGCGCGAGCGAGTGTCCTGGGAAATGGTGTGCGTGGCCATGGGACCCCTCGGGGCTGCACCGGTGACACTGTCCTCGGCACCGTCTCCCAGGAGATGCACCTCAAGGAACATGCTGAGGGTTTGGCTGGTGATTGTCCATACAGCAGCTGGGACCTCCCCTGCTAAATCCTGCAGCAGCAGCTTTCCCTGGACACCTCTGCTGCAGGTGTTATGTGGGCTTTGCATTTTAATCCATTTTGCTTCATCTGAGAAGCTTTGAGAAGTGAGTCCTGCAGTCAAACTGGCTCTTCTCCGACTAATCTCCCGAGGCTGAACTGAGCCCTCGTGTGCACAGAAGGACTGGGTGAGGGCACTCAGACCCTCATCCTAGGCCACTGCAGGACTGCTTTTCATTGAACCCTTCTCAGACCATCCCTCATTTGCTATCAGGGAGTCCATTTTCAAAAGCAGGTGGTGATTCTGGTTATCAGGACCCATCCTGGGACATCTGGAGGAAGGCTGATTTTCAGGAGACAGCAGCAGATGGGCTTGGTGCCTGTTGACAATTAGCCCCTTCCTATATGGTCCTGAAGTTTCTAGTGGGTTTTGAGAATACAGTCAGTTGCAAAAACTTCTGTCTTCCAAAGGCAGAGGGTGGTGATGACCCTGCTTTGCTGGTCTGGCTCTGGCACAGGGCACAGACCAGCACTTGGCCACGCACGCGCAAGTGCTGCAGTGAAACCGGGAAAGTTTCACTGGATTCATTTTTCACCAGAGAAGGTCACGGGGGCCGGGCCGGGTGTCCCACGCTGGGAGGAGAAGTCAGCTCATGCCAGTGAAGCCACCAGCGTGGCGGTCCGAGCCGCCGGCGGGCCAGGCCGGGTGGGAGTCCCCGCTTCGCCCAGCTCAGCGTGACCGATGGCTATTGGCTATTCCGGAGCTGGCTTCCATGAGGACTTTTTTTTTTGTTTTTGGTAAAAATGTTGAACAATTCTGGATTCATCCCCATGTGGAGCGGGAAAAATTTTGAAATCTTGAACATTTTTGAGGGCTTAAAAACAATTTCCCACCCAGTTATAGTCACCAGTCCCATCAGGATGTGTTTGAAACCACTCCAGCAGGAGCTGAGCAGAGCTGGTCTCAGCTGGATACCGCTCTCGACGAGAAATGCCGTGGTCAGGGGTCATGTTTCTTCAGAAAAAAAGTATCTTCAATAGCTCAGGAAGTTATTAGTGTCTGCTAACAATAAGAGCTTTGGATTGATTCAAGAGATGCTCATTTTAATTGTAAAATGCCAGTAATGAGAAATGTGCCATCCAATGACTCATTTTTCCCTTGTAAAAATTATTGGACATTTTTATTAGTTTTACAAATGACAGGACCTCGTATTTCTGAGAACCCTTTATACAAGCCTTGCACAAGCCCACTCTCATAAAAGCGTGTCTGTGGTGACATCCGGAGCCACAAGAAGGGGAGCGGTAGAAAGGCCCAAAGTGGTGAGGACAGCCCACAAGTGGAACTGGCAGGACCGAACCCCAAGAGGGTGGGAAGGGGTGGATACAGCGCCGGAGACATGAGCCTCGGCGCTCCTTCCCAGCAGTGCCTTTCTGGAGAGGCACGGGGCAGACAGGGGGATGGGTGCCAGCCGGCGCCCGGAGGTCCGCCCGGCGCAGAGCCCCGGCGTGGGGCAGCCGTGCCGGCGCTGAGCGGCCGCCCGGGTGGGCGATGCGCTGGGCGCAGGGAGGGCAGGAGCCAGCCCCGGCCGGGCACAGCTGAGCCAAGGTAAGCGCCGTCCCCAGCTGCGGCCCCTCTGCGGCCAGCACTGGGCAGAGCCAGACCACGCCACCTCCTCCGCTCCCCACGGAGACTCCGCTTTGCGCCGTTAACCCCAGCGCCCGGCTTTATCCATCTTGGCGTTATCTCTGCTGACAGGCAGCGGGGCCCGGGCTGACGGCAGAGCGCGCCTGACCTTGGCTTGCCAGAAACGAGATAAGGGGTCGAGCGCGGCCAGGGAGCAGGGGGCAGGAGGGCAGGGGGCAGGGGGCTGGCAGGCGAGGGACAGCCCGGACCCAGCTGCGGCGGCATCACTGCTGGTCTGCGTGGCTGGACGGGGCTGGCGAGAAGCGCCGGCAGCGTGTTCCTTCTTCTCCGGAGAATAGAAGAGCTGCTTTGGCCAGACCGTGCTCTTTTATAAAATCCAAGCAATTTCCCATGGAGAATTAATTTGCACAAGGGGGGAAAAAAATCGTGGTAGAGGATTTCTCATTTCAACATTTCATTTTTCCTTTCTTGTTGACGTTATTTGTATTTTTGTTTACATCTCCTCATGACAAGTCATCTGTAATTCTGTGCAGTGTACCATGAGCTGGCATGATATGACATAATGCAAGAGCCGAGATAGCCTAGTACTTCTATTTTAGTTTGGAGGATATTTTAAACTTTATGTTATCCAGGAAATTTCTGAAATATTTGTCTTCATTCCAAGCCAGAATGAAAACAATTTTTGAAATGTCGGAAGTTCCCGTGAAACAAGTAGCGAGAGTTTCCAGCTCCGCTGCCGCGTGCGACAGGGCGGCCAGCGGGGAGGCCCCGGCCCTGCGTGGGAGGGCAGCAGCGGGAAACAGGGAGCAGGGAATGGGCAGCAGGCAGCAGGCAGCAGGCAGTGGGTAGGAGGCAGCGGGCAGCAGGCAGCAGGCAGCGGGTAGCAGGCAGAGGGCAGCAGGCAGCGGGCAGCAGGCAGCGGGTAGCAGGCAGCGGGCAGCAGGCAGCAGGCAGCGGGTAGCAGGCAGAGGGCAGCAGGCAGCGGGCAGCAGGCAGTGGGTAGCAGGCAGTGTGCAGCGGGCAACGTCCCTCTCCCCATGCCTGCCACAGCCTGGCACTATTTGCTTTCTGGCAGCACAACTGCAACTGTGCACTTAGTGCAGGGGTTTAACGGGAGGGATGGCTGAAGGAAGGGCACAGGGAGAGCGCCTGGCACATCCCTGTGCCCACGGGCAGCAGCAGGCACAGGGTCAGGGTCAGCTCAGAGCCAGCACATGCCACAGCCTCCCAGCATCATCCAGGCAAGGAGCTGGGACAGGGAGCAGGACGCACCACGGCGTCAGCCGAGGGCAATGGGGACAGGCAGCTCCAGCATGAGCCTGAGCAGCAGGCACAGCCCTGCATCTCCCTCCCCGTGTTGGGCAGCGCATGATGCCGGGCTGGGAGGGCTGCAGAAGTCGGGTTGTGGCAGCTTTCCCTGGTGCTGTTTGTTGGCGCAGTTCTGGGCCTGCCTCCGGGCTCTGCAGGACCATAAGTCCACCCCAAGCCCCCTGACTGATGCCTTGCAGAGAAGGTTGAGGCTGTGTGGGGCAGAGAAGCGACTCCAGCAGCCTCCCTGTGCTCCAGGGCAGATGGCTTTCTTGCACCAGATGTTCCAGGAGCAACCTATGGGCGCTTTGCAAAGCCTCTCTGGTTTGTGGGGCACCAGCCTGGGGAGGGAGAGGCTTGGCTGGCAGTCGCAGGGCTGCAGGCAGGAGGGATCTGCTCTGAGCCACTGGCCCCAACGCTGTGTCTGCCAAGACTGAAGCTCCATGGGACAGGCAGGGCTCTGTGGGGACCGCAGGATGCCGGGGTCCCCGTATCTGTGTGTCCGGGTGGCAGCCGCTGTCAGGTTCCCAAATTATTTGCCTTTGCCTCTGTGCCGAGACGCTCAGTCCTCAGAGCTTTGTTTTGTGTACTCCGGGAACCGACAATTTGTAAAGACATGCTGCTGGGCTAATCCTCCATCAGCTCCCGGCGCAGAGACCAGCTGGGATCTGGCAGCTCTCTCCCTTCTCCCACTTCAGCTGCTGAAATAGTGAGTGTCTCTGTAACCAGTAGCTTACAGGTTTTGACTTATACGCAAAGCAGAGCAGCAGCTTTCCGCAGTCGGCAGCCGGGATTGCACAGGCACGTCGTCCTCCCGCGCCAGCACCGCGACCTGCCGGGCGGGCACGCTGGCTGTGCCAGCGAGGTGCTGCGCCGCGCTGAGTCCTGGGGGTGATGCCAGCCCTGGTGGTGAAATCATCTTGGCTCTCTCCTGGCTGCAGAGCTGTTGTTATGCCCTGGAGACGCTCTTAGGGAAGGGAGCTCTTTCCACGGCAGTTTGCTGTGGCTCAGGTCCACGAGCTAATGCATCAGGGAAGTCATAAAACTAGACTCTTAAAAAAGGTACCTTCCTCTTTGTGCACAGGAAACCTCGTGCTCTGCAAGGAGCTTTTAACAGGGAGCACAGTAGCACCAAGATTCTTGAAGTGAGTGAAGGATCACTTGTGCCGTCTCCTCACTCTGTGAGCAGCAGGCTCCACGGCCGTGCTCAACAAGAACCAGGGAGACTGTTGAGAACAGGGAGACACATGTGCTGCCTCGCTCCTCAAAGGAGGTTTGGGAGAACAGGGAGGACCTGGATCTCCAAGGTGCTGAGATTTCTCTGGGGCCAGGAGTTGGTGCATAGATAGGTGCTGGCTGACATGAAACCCTGGATCTTCCCTATGGGTTAGCGGGTAGAGACTACAGAACTTGAACCAGTGTGCACTAAGCCTGGGTCTGCCAGGGAGAAAGTCTGGCTCAGTGACATCCTCAGCGAGGCAGCTGTCACCGGAGAATACATACAGCCCCGAAAGCTGTGCTGCACCCCAGGCCGCTGCATGCAGTTTGGAGGAGGCAAACCAGCAGGATGCTGCTTAACCACTGGCTGCCCAAACTGACACCAGTGTCCCCACAGGCTGGCTGGCTCCCTCCGGCCTGACCCCAGCTTGCCTGCGCCCGCTTGCTCCTGATCCTGGCCAGCGCTGCTGTGGCTGGATTTGGGGACAGCCATGACTGCTGTCATGGGAGAGCAGCACAAGTAGTGCCCCTGGAGAGACTCTGGGGCACCCCAAAACCTTCAGAGCCAAAGTCCAACCTTCCCAAAGTCAGGCAGCGTCTGCCCGCGACGGGAGGGTGAGGCAGGGACAAAGGGACAAGGGTCCCTCGCCCCACAGCAGAGTGGGGGTCCCCATGGGCAGAGGGTGCTCGGGGCACAGCAGGAGCCGGGTGTACTCTGGGCTCGTGCCTGGAGGATGGGATCATCCTGCAGCCCCCATGGGAAGGTACCAGTGCCATTGCTCGGCGTGTAAAGGGCCCGTGAGTTTTAAGAAAACTCATTTTGAAGCTGACTGGAGTCTGTCAGAGCAAATTAGTTGCAGTTTCAGCTAGCCACTTGTTTCTGGTTTAACCCTGGGAAAGCAACTGGGCTACAAATGTTTACCTTATGAGGTAAACCATCAATATCCTTGAAACTTTGATTAAAAAAAATACTGGACTAGAGCATCTTGTGGTTTTTTTTTTTTTCCCTGATTCGTTTCACAATATGCCAGAAGCATGGCTTGAGTTAGGGCTTTGGCAGGGGCTTTTATCATGATGGATATAGTGGAGGATAGAAAAGAAATTTGGTTATCAGAGGATGCCAGAACTCAACTTCCTAGCACATACATTTAATAATGCAAAAGTTCTCCTTTAAAGGTCTCCTTAGAACAAATCCTAGTCATCACAAAATCCATGGAGATAAATTAAATTACATTTTAATAGCGGAGAACTCATTCCTGGGCCGGGCGCAACAGTGAAAGTATGTTCTCTCTTAGACAAAAGTAGCCTCATCTCCCATCAAAATTCTGAATGTTACCATATGAAAAACTTAATTGGAAATGAAATGCCGAAGCTCCCAGGGCAGAGGCACTACAAGAGGTTGTCATGGCTGTGGTAGCTCTCTTGCCGACATTGCAGTCACTGTAGCATTATTATTCTCCCCCCTTGTAAATGAGAAGACATCTCCAAGAAATAGCATCTCGTGTATTTGCTGGAACTGCCTCTGGAGGTGGCTGGCCACGGGCAGTTTTGTCCAGCACAACCTCAGCTCTCCCTCGGGGACAGAAGTGGGCAGCCAGGAGTGTCACACGCCATGATCCCCACAGCCCCGCCACCCCGGCCACGGCCTGCCTCAGCCTGCACCTCGGGCCATTGCTTTCTGCTCTGCCATCTTTCTACACCAGGCTCAATGCCTTCTCTTCTTCATGCTGTCATCTTCTAGATATTTAAAACATGTACAAATGCTTCCCATGCAGACATAGATATTTAACATGGGGATGGTGTGTGCAACAAGTGCTGCAGTATGGGGT
>KZ505868.1:115904-141384 GCA_002844005.1 Limosa lapponica baueri | reverse complement strand
TAGTTCTATGATTCATCTGGATTTGTTGAAAAGCTGGACTTTCATCTTGGGCAGAGTGATACATCTCAGGTGGGGCTGTGAGTGCCAGAGGAGGAGGAGCGGAGCAACGCATGGGGTAATGTGTGGGGCAATGAGCGGGCAGTGCAGGGGCCGTGGGGGCCATAGGTGGGCAGTGCAGAGGGAGCCCAGCACTTGCTGTGAGGACTGTGGCTGCCCCAGCTGGTCCTGGCACAGGGATGGAGCTGCCGTCCCAAACGTAACAGCAATGCTGGGGAAGAGCCCCAAGGCACAGGGGGGACAGCTCCACCTTGGAGATGTGAAGTAAGGTGACCTGCCCAGGGACTGACACAGGGACCGGGCAGGCGCCGGCTGGTGGGAGCAGGCACAGCTTGGCTGTGGCTGTCGTGTATAGCCCGATGACAACACATCGCAAAAATCCAGACCCAGGAGCAGGTACCAAGGGACAAAAATAATGAGGAGAAAGAAATAGCGATCCAGAATGGCCCTCCACTCTCCTGCGTGCCAGGGGATGCTGGGGGATGCAGGTGCAGCAGCTTCTCAGTGGCACCCCTGTGCCCAGGGTGCCCCCGCTGTCCCACCGGCACTGCCCTCCTACCCAGGCTCACAAGTTTTGTAGAGGAAATTTTACAGAAAAAAATTGTAGCGGCTCCTGCCTCTACAAACACAGTGCACTGCTGTCTCTGCCAGAGCTCAGTGCTGGTTTGCCTCAAGGAATCTGTGAGATCCGTCCTGCTGTGATCTGTAACAATATTGGGATTAAATTAGCTTCCCTGAGCTGCAGAGGGGTCAGTGTGTGAGGCCCCCTGGTTAATCCAGCAGGCCAAAGAGAACAGAAGCCTCCCTGCATTGGGAAAGGAAAACAACAGGGTCTGTTTGCAATCCATGGAGCTAATTCAAACAGCATTCCTTAAACAACAGGGGAAAAGGGCCTTCGAAGCAAATGAGAAAGGAGCATTTCCCAACATGCGCATAATGTCACTCCTTGGAAAGAGGCGAAATGTCCAGCCTGCACGGGGCACAGTGTCAGAAAGCCCGGCAGGCATGAAAGAGAGATCCTAAAAAGGAGGGCATCTCGCCGGGGCGCAGACGTCCACCACTTGAACTCTGCCTTCCTGCCCCAGACCGGGCGAGCAGGAGGCCAGGGGCCTGCGGACCCCTCCTCGTCTGCCTGCGGCGGTGCAGGGGATGCAGGCTGGCAGCCGGCAGGCGCCGCACCCCGTCTGGGTTGGAATGGGGCGTGCGGGTCTTGCTCTTCATCACCCACAAAGAGTTTTACGCAGCAGTAATTTTCATGGCTCTGCAGGTCGCGGCTGCTCAGCACCAAACCGGGGTGACCTCTCTGGGGACACTCCTGGTTGGAGACACGCTTCCCGGCAGCGCCATCCCCTCCCAGCGAGACCAGTGGCCCAGGCCTGCTGGCTCTGCCTGGAAAGCTGAGGGACGCCTGGGTGATCCCACCAGAGAGCCAGGTCCCCTCTCTCTCACTGCCTGGTCTCCCCGTGGACGGCGTGATCCTGCGTGCCCCCATGCCTGACCCGCCGGCGCAGTCTGTGCAGCCCGTGTCAGGAACTGGAGAGTTGTCTTTGCAACCAGAGCAGTTGTTTATGCAATAAGTTAGGCACTTGGGATAACTGTATTACCGGGGACTGAGGACTGCAGGTGTTCAGATATTATTAAAAACAATTGCCTGGGCTATCAATCATTCCGCAGGAGATAAGCCTTCTGAGAAGCAGAGCCCTGTGTCAGAGCAGGGTGCAGAGAAGCAGCACACGGCAGGTCGAGGGCAGGAGCGTCGGAGACAACTCCAGGATGTTCTTGCTTTCCTTCTGCTTTCTCGACAAGCGTCTTTTTTGCTTTTTGCTTATGCTGAGATATTATCAAAGGCTGATGAGGCACCAGAGATGAGTAATGCACCTTCTGTGCCAGCCGAGAACTTGTAGGCACTGGTATCGGCACACAGGGTTAATGTGGAGGGTGCAGAGCCCTGGGTCTGACAGAAGCTGTGGTGCTCGGTGCCGGAGCTGCTGCCCGCGCCCCGGGGACCCCCTGCCCTTGGCTGGGACCAGGGTCTGAGGGATGCGGCTCAGCCCCATCCTGGAAGTCCTGGTGGTCCCCAGGCAAGGTGGGCTTGCCATGGAGGAGAGGCCTTTCCCTGACCAAGAGAGGCAGAGGGGAATACAGGACAGGAACTGGAGAGGGATGAACTCAGACCAAAAAATGGCAGGTTTTTAATGGGGGGAGGAAGCCGGTGCTTGAACAGTGGACTGGGGGATGTGGGGGAGCCAGCAGATGAGGCTCTTCCCTTGGCTTTGTGTGGAGCAGGACATGGTCCAACCTAGACAATTCTATGATTCTGTGCAGCTGAGCCGGGAAAGGCTGAAGCTGAACGGGCAGTGTCGCCCAGGCTGGGTGATACCTGTGGTGTAGGATGAGACCTGCTGCTTGCTTTTCCACCTAACGCAACTGAAACTGGTGAATTCAGGTGGCCTTTGTCTGCTCCAGGAACACCCCGATGCCCCTTTCCACCACAGCCCAAGGGCGAGCTGTGGGCCGTGGGTGATGTTGCCCCGGCCCCAGGAGCTGGGGCTGCCACCACCGCCTGCCTGGCCCGGTCGGAGGAGCCTGGGATGCTGGGCACCTGCTCAGCAAGGACTTCTGTGGGCAGCAGGGAACATTGCCCAAGTCAGCAGCTCTGCTTCCAATCTGGAGCTGCTTGGCGTTTTTGCCCTGCGAAAATGTGGAATTTCATGTCCTTTTGTACAAGAGAGAAACAGCCTGTTTAGGATTAATTTAGGATCAGGCTCAACAGCCATTAGCTAAGGAAAAACAAAACGGTAAATTAGCTGCCTGTCAGAAGGGGAAGAAATGTGGGACGATGCTGGATTTATTGTGGAGGGTGTTAAGGCAGGATTTAGTGTGATTTACTGTCCTCTGCAATGATACCTTCTAACACCAGGGAGCTGGCAAGCGTGTCTCCTTTGCCTTCCTTCAGATACACTGCTCCGTTCGCTAATTATTGACGTGTCCGGTAGCCCTGTTCTTGCAGCTGGGTTTGTCAGCATTTCCATTATAGAGCTCTGTCTTTGGGGTTTATTGCTCAGTTATAAACATTTGCTCCAGACTGAAACTTGATCTACAGCTGTCAACTGGAGCTGCAGTGCTCTGAGAGATTAGAAAGAAAAAGGTTTGGCTTTTTGATGCAAGCATAAAATACAAGATCTTCGGTTTATGAGATTTTTCACTCTTACGGTCAACTAAGTGATTTTGTCCCAGAGCACCATTTGACGGTACTTCAGAATTTCCTAGAATAGAAAGTGAAAAACCTCCAAATATAAATAGAAAGCATCTTTAATATGGAGACTCGCACCAGCAACCACTTTGCATCTGCCCAATATTCAAAACACATTCACTAACGCTCCTGTGAGATATCAATGATCTCAGAAGATATCGTTTACAAGTAGGAAACTGGGGACATTTAACGAGGTGCCAAAGAAAATTCAGGATGAATAAAATTTCTATATACACATGCATTAACACAAACACAATGCAAAAGAAAAGCTGAATTTTCCTTCTTGCCTGTTTTGGGTTATTTTGCATCTTTGTGTTCATACCTGACCCCACACAAGTGCTGTGCAAAGCAGAGATGATTGCAAGCATGTGAAAAACACAGATCCGTGGGACTCTTCAAGCCCCAGCGCCTTTGGGGGCTGCTCCGTGCCGCGTCCCATACCCTGGCCCTCTTCTTCCTCAGGGCTGCCATACCAAGTCCCACAAAGAGCTCCAGGGCTCGTACCAGTGACTGCTGGGGATGCTGAGACCCATCTTTGGTGGTGGCTTGTGGGCAATGGGGTATCGAAGGGGCCCTGCCCTGGCCCCCAGTGAGGGACCCAGGTGGGGATTCATGAGCCACCATCACAGCCTTTGGAAGAGCCTGTGCCCTCTGGCTTCCAAGCTTGGGGAGGATCGAGTGAAGACAATGCTGCTCCTTGTTGCTTCAAGACTTTTGCTAAGCACTGCAGGGTGAGTCACTCTGCCTGACACAGGCCTCTCACCATCAGCATGTTCCTGTGATGTCCCCAGAAACACTCGGAAGCTAAGACAGAATTTTGCTCATTACAGAAGAATTATGGCATCTGCTCGAGTGGATCTTACACCTACAATAAATAGTGAAAGGTGTTCAGATGATTGGAGAATTGACCCACAAAAGGGGAAGGCAAAGATGGAGCATACAGTGCATCTCCTCTGCAGCTCCCTGACTCCGGCCCATTGCAGGTCACTGGCTTGGACTTTAAGGAGACCACCTTGCGTTATGGCCAAATAACCTTCATGTAGAGAGTTTAGAAAATATTGCCATTGATTTTTGCAGCACCCCTCAAAAAGCACAGCCTGCAAATTACCTTCAGCCAGAGAAAGCCAGAGGCACCTGGGACAAGGAAAACCTGAGAGGGGAAAGTCCGAGACTCCCGAGAGAGGGAAGGTGAACATGAAGAAGCAGCAGCCTCCTGGCCAGATGCAGAGGCCGAGAGCGTGAGTGGCTCAGCAAAGCAGGGAGAAGACATACTACATCCTCATGTACTAGGGATGATGGTCTTAAACAGTAAGGAAGGGAGGATGGATAGTCCTCTCCCACCATACCCTTGTGTCCTGCTGAGCCCACCCTTGAGTGGAAGTGAGCCCTGACCCTGCAAAGCTGGAACATGGGACCTCCCACACTTGCCTGGGTTCTCTGGAGCACCAAAGGGAAGCAGGAGACAAAGGGAACCTTCACCAGGAGGCTGCCGGGGTGCACAGAGCACGACATGCCAAGGGGCTGGCCAGTGGCTTGTGACACAGCCGTGCCCCTGGGACCACCCGCTGGGGCACCAGGGGTCTTGGCAGAGCCCCGTGGCCACAGGCACTGCATCAGCCCTGCGAGAGCCGGGAATGAGGGTTGGTCACACAGGGGACCTGCTGCTGCTGGTGGCCACATGGTGCCAAATGGAAGCAGACAGACACTGGCTCCTGTTTATGGCTTGCACAGAGACGCTGGCGCGGGGTCCAGCCTGGGTCCGTGGTCATGTGCCCCGGGGTCACCAGCTCCCCACTCCAGCCCCCTGTGCAGGGGGCACGCAGGGGGCTGAACCCCCCTGCACCTCCCTCAGGCTCCTTCTGCCTCTTCCATGGGGACAAGCAGGCTGGGGACGGCCACTGCTGAGCCAGTGCTGGGCCACTGTTCCCAGGTGGGAACAGTGTGGCGTGCCAGAGGGCTGGCGGAGGCAAGCTGCCGGACGCTGCCCAGGCCAGATCCTGCTCAGCCCACCAGGCACAGTGGGTCCCGGTGAAGGTGCCTGCGCCTCAATGTTCCCCTCTGTGCCCAGGTGAAGCGGGGGTCTGTCTTGGGAGAAGTGCTGGGCTGCGCAGGTGAGATGCAGGGCAGGTATCCCTGCGCAGCCTCCCCGCAGCCACGCTGCCTTCCTGAGCGTGAGGGTTTCCTCTTGCTGTACAGCCAGAGATCGAAAAATAACCAGGCTTTCCAGCTCTTTGCCTTAGTGCCTTCCCCCCTCCAGAGGATAATAAGCTGCTTTTAATATTTGACATGTTTATTAACAGATGCAGTTGTGACAGCTGATGACTTCATATGCCAGTTACCACTGAAATGTTAGTAATAACTTGGAATTAACTGTCATAAATAAAAAAGACTACAAAGACAACTAGATGGTGTGTCACTCTGCAGTAATTTACTGAGACCCCGTTGGCTCTGGATGCAACTCTGGAAGGTCCTTTGTGGAGCTCCAGTCCGGGTTTTGCAACAGTCACAATATTTTGGCTGGATATTGTCTTAGGAGGTGGAACTAGTGGGGTGGAATTCCCTCATGCAGGAGTTTGCACTAGATGCCTTTACAAAGCTGGATACTCTGGTAATAATAATAATAATAATAAAAACCCCTACCCGGTGGATGGGGATGGAGTCTACGGCACTGAGACCAGGATTTATTAATGTGCAAATTGCTCTGATATGATCACATACTTTCTGCTTTGCATACGCAGGGAGCAGCGTGGGCTGATGGAGTATGAACTAGCCTGGGCGATCTTTACGAGCTGAAATCCTGCACATCACAGAAGGGTTTGTTTCTCTGCGCAAAACCTGGGAAGCTGTTAGAAACCTGCTTTAAAAAACAAGTGAACAAAATCCCCAGACCCAAACGCACCAGACTGCTTCATGAACTCGCCATGAATATATTTTTCATTTTTTTTGACAGAAACGTGCATGTAACTTTCTCTGGAGGAACCGAGGATTTTTCTAGTTGGTCTTGTAGTCTTTTAAAACTGAGAAACCAGTAGAGTCTTTTCAGCAGTGATGAGGGAGTGACAAGTCAGAGGTAAGGGTTTCAGAATGCATGTTTGTTTAGATGAAGCTTTTGCAATGTGGGCTGCTAATGAGGAACGCAAGCCTTGTCAGCATCCGACTTGCGGGTTTGCCTTGTGCAATGTGGATAATGAGTTCAGACAATGAAAGCTGTGAGAAATCACAGCACGATCTGTTGGGATCCCCGTCTCCCCCACCCCCAAGGTGCGTGGGGCTTTGCAGGGAACTGGGCTGCTGCGTGCTGTCCCCTGCCACTCTTTTACCTTGCCAGACCCGGGACGGGGATACGGAGAGCTAGTCGCAATATCCATCTGTTCGCTGGAGCTCGTTGCTGATACTGGACCAGCCCCAGGGTCCCGCCGGCCCCGGCACAGACGCGGCGTGCCGCACAGCGGGCTGCAGTGCCCTGCCTGCTTTCCCACTGACTTCCAGAGCCGGGAGCGTGCCTGAGCTGAGCAATGAGGGGACAAGGTAGTTAAGTGGTTGCTGTCTCAATATTGTCCTGGCTGCGCTTAACTCAGCCTCCCACAGAGGACGGCACCCATGGGGGCATGGCAGGCACCTGGAGAGTGCGGGGTAAGTACGTACTCCCTGGGTTTTTGGATGGGGGATCCGTGGGGAAATGGTTAACAGCGATCATGGCAATAATTAGACATCCGTGTTAACACCCCATGCTGATGTGCCGGGGAAGTGTTGCTGGATCTCAGCTGGGCTGCGAGCTTGTGGGGCAGCGAGGGCTCGGGGCTCGCAGCAGCGTGTTCCCGCAGCCAGGCAGGGACACGGCTCCCTGGCGAGTGCTCGAGTCGAGGTGATGTTTCAGCCTCTGTCCTCCTGGTCCTCTGCGCCGACTGAGCCAGGATGTTGCAGGACATGGGTGCAGGCAACTGGGGACTGGTCACCCCTGGACTGCTGGGGTTTCTTGTAGGCTCAGGTGTGTGCAGTCCCTTGAACAGCGCCGGAGTCGGATGAGGGGGTGTTCAGGTGATGCGGTTTGGGTTTGAAGGGGTGTCTTACAGTAAAAGGCAGTAAAATAGGGTAAGACTGGCAGAAGCAAATGTTGCAGGGCATGGCAAGCATGGAGCCTGCACACGGGTCGGCAGGTACCAGCGCAAAAAGTCCTGTTACCTGAAGGTCTGTGAACTTGGGCCAGGGCATAGAGTGCTGCTTGTGGTGGCCGGGTTTATGCTGAGATCCTGGGGGGACCCAGGATCTCACTTGCAGTGAGACATCTACCCAAAGTGTTCTCCAGTTTGAATGATTTTGACCAAAGCCCATCCATGACCCAGACCCCGACTGCCCGATCCCCTCATCCCTGCTGCGGGGGCCGGGGCTGCGGAGGCTGGGTGGGAGGATGGTGGCAGCACTGCGGGCCTGGGAACGCCGGCACTGCGACATGCCTGGAAACCACCCTGGAAAAAAGGCTCGTTTCAGCTGGATCAGCTCCCCAGCCCCGGCGCGGCCGCTGCGAGAGCAGCAGCACCACCCTGAGGGACATGATGGGGAGCGAGCTGGGGTGCAGGGGCACCCGCTCTGGGGCTGTGGACGCACAGACATGACCCCCTGAGCACAGCCAAAAATACGCTGGCCATGCCGCCCCATGCAGACAGTGGCAGAGCAGAGCATAAACCCCAGTTTCCATTGCCCGAGCTAGACTTGAGCTGGAAGAGCAGCTCTCTGCACGTGCTATGGGGCCATGGGACTGCAGTGAATGCCAGAGCCAGAGCTGGGGGCTAGGTCAGCCTCTCCCAGCCTGCGGGGATGGCACCGGGGTGGGAAAGCGGGGACCACACAGCTGAGAGAGGCTGGGACCAGCCAGCAGAGACACCTTCCCTGGGCTGCGGGAGAGGGACCTGTCATCTCCCTCAAGGACAGAAGTGCCTGTCTTTGCCTGAGACCTTGGCAAACACAGAGACAGCTTTCCAGCCGTGCCCACCACCACCCTGCCTCTGAGGATGATCCTCTGGGATTGCAGCTTCCACACACACTTGTGTGCGGCTGGGCGGCGTAGGCCAGCTGCAAGATGTCCTTCATCACAATCCACCCTGAGCGATGCCAGGCTCTGCAGAGGTTTCCCAGTCCCAGCAGCGCCGGTTGCTGTCACCCCTCAGAGAGGCAGAACTCAGACGTTCTTGTGCCAGGTCTGGGCAGAGCTCAGGCTGCCCTGCCCGCTCCCTCCCACCGCCCGAATGCCCTGTCCTGCCCCGTGCCCAAAGCCGAGGCTGCTGGTTATTGTTCCCAGTTGTGTTTTCTTCTGCAGCTAAATCAGTGCTGCTCCTGGCTCTGCGGGGCTCAGGCTTCCCAGGTGGTGACATTTCGGTGGCAGAGCCAGTGCTCCGGGAATCCCTGCAGGAAGCTCACACTTGGCAGATGCTTCCTTTGCACGTGGCCAAGCAGAAAGCCCCAGGTGCTGTTTAGGGTCTTTGCCCTGGGCTCCGTCTCTGCTTTTGCCTGGAGAAGCTGATTAACCCAGCGGCTTGTGACTCACGGGGCTCCTGTAAGCCCTGGAAACTTGCTTTTAAAAAGTATGCATTTAGGTCAGCCGTGGAAGGTTGCTGTTTGGACGCATTTACACTGAAATAAGAGGGGAACTGGGTACTGACCTGAAGGGGTGCGTACTGGTGCAGGACAAGAGCCTCGGCAGCACGTCCTGGCTGGGCATTAGACCCCCCTGCTCCCTGCACGCTCAGGATCTCTGGGGGCTCTGTGCTACTGTGGTGTGTGTCTGCTCTGCACCTCCCAGGGAACCTGCTGAGCACATCACTGCGCGGCAATAGGGCCCTTAGGGTTATTGAGGAGCCCTTTTGATGGAAAAGCGAGGTTTTCAGTGCCCTGGTCTGCATTCCTCTGAAATGGACTGTTTTGCAACTCCTGGTCTGAAATTTGCTTTGGTTGCTGCTGTTCTAGTGCATTTTGTCCCAGGCTGGCATTCAGTGAGTGAGTTACTGAACTGTAGGAAAGCTGAAACTTACAGAAGGTGGTACCTAATAGAAATAGGTCTGATTTTTCAGTGCCTGCAGCTAAATCCCTGGGCAGCTTCCTGGTCTGCAGCACCAGAGCTGTGCCTGCCAGGACGACTCCGGTGCATCTTCGGATGCTGCTCTGTTTTTGTGGAGAAGCAGCACACAGGGAGCCTGCAGCCCGCTGCAGGGCTTCGCTGCTTCCTCCTCCTCCAGACCGACGTGCTGCCTCTCTGTGCCAGTGAGAGGGTAATGGAAATCCCCCAGTAAAAAATTTCCTGATGTTTTACAATGCTGAAGCACAAGCACTCCCGGAGAGAGGCCTGTGGCACTATTAATCGCAGCATTACTTGGAGCAGCTACTGTGCCGGGCACGGCAGAAGGCGGGCGAGGAGCCGGGGCTGAGTGGAGCGGGGCACTGGAGCCGGTGGGGGAGCTGGGGGGCTGCTGTGGCGGAGCCCGGAGCGACTCCCCGCCGCCGGGCTGGGGCAGAGGGGCGGCCGTGGGCAGGAGCCTCTCTTCGGCGTATTCCCCATTAGCGGGTCACAGCACGGCTCCGCAGATCCGGGGAATGCAGTGCAGAAGCTGGTGGAAGGAGTCAGACCTCAACAATGCTGTGGAGAACTCTGCTGCCAGATTGGTTTTTATTATTTTATTTTTTCAGTGAAGTTTATGGGTTAGGGATTTTGCAGAACTTGGCACTCAGATATAATATCAAATGAAGACCTTCTGGTTCGGAAATTTGACTTAATGCAGCCTTCTTTTATTGCCTCAGGGATTAAGCAGAACAAAGTGGCTCTGCATGTGCATGTGCAGGGATGTTTGCCGGCTGGAGGCGCGTGAGACACCCTGTGGCAGCGGTGGTGACCGAGCCCCGCTTGCATGGAACCTTCTGCCATGGAGGGTTTCACGCACTGCTCGCGCAGCGTTAGCGCTGTCTCTGCCTTCCAACAGGGAAACACCTCTCGGAAAGACAGCGGGGAAGAGAGACTTCCCCGAAGAGCTGCCCGCCAAGGTCAGCTATGGTGATAGTCTGTGTCCGTGCTGGGGTGAGGCTCCCGCTCCGCAATCGCCTCCCCAGGGCTGGTTCCTGACACCCGCATCTCCTGGCAGGCGCCGGGGGAGTGAGAGAAGGTGTGTGCGTCGGAGCCCGCTGGCTCTGCTCCCTCGCCGGGCTGGGGAGCCACACCTGGGGCTGCCAGCGTCAGATGTCTTGGGGAAGCTTTGCTTGCCGGAGACTTTTGCCAAGGGAGGGCAAGGCACACAGTGAGATAAACGCGTGTGTGGGCTTCTGCTTGTTTGAGAGATGCCTCCTCTCCTGCTGGCTATGTCCCATCTGCTGAGGTTCTGCTGCAGGAGCAGCTCGCCGTTCTTGGGGCAGGGCCGTGCTGGGGAGGGTGCGGGGAGCTCATGGTGGCAGCAGTGCCTGCCGATGTGGGGTGCAGGGTGCCACGCCAGCATCACCCCATCCTACTGCTGCGTGACACTGCCCTGGGGGCTTTGGTGGGCGCCGGGGAGCCGTACCAGCCTCAGACGGGACGGCTGATCCCGGTGCCGGTCTGCAGGAGCATGTCTCCTCCTGCCCCTGCATAGTCTTGTCTGTCTCCCCTCTGGTACCCACTGGGATTTATCCCCCTGCGGCCCAGCTCAGACACTGGGCAGAAGCTCATTGTGCCGGGAGCGAAGACCAATGCATGCCCCATGGACCCCATCCTCACATGTGGCCCTGCTCTTCTTAGCAGCCCTCTCCCCTTTCCTCCTTCTCTTCCTCCTCCTGCTCCCCTCCCAGTGCCTCCGATATCCAGGCGCCACTATCGTTATTTGATGGGCTCGTTGAAAGTTCGCACACAGGCAGGTTGGGGACTCTGCTGGCAGCGAGGAGCTGGCTCCTGCCATAAACAGCCTCCCCATGGCCAGACTCTGTCTGTCCTGGGCTGGGGAGCGCTCGGAGTGATGTGTCCTGGGTGCCGTGCCCCGTCCTCGAGCCTGGGGCGCAGGGCTGGGAGTCTGCTGGGACCAAACAAAACTCCTGCAAAACCGTGACTCTTCCTGCAGGCAAAGGCATTTCTGAAAGCTGTTCTCCTTGCACATTTGCGCCCCATGAACAGTCTGCCAAGGGGAAACTCAAATTCTCTATCCAGCTCCAGGACCTGGAAACCCAAATTCCCCTGCGCCCACAGGTGATGGCCAGCCGGCGGTTGGCAGCTGACCGGGCAGTTCCCGGGGGTTCATTACTGCTGCTGCTGTAATCGGACTTTGTCCTGCCTCCAGCCCTCGCACAAGCATCTGGTCCTTCTCTCCTGGACTCAGTAAACCTTTGGAGAGCCCGTTTACATTAGGGATAGCCTGATACATTCAGCCAGAGGCAATATATCAGCAATTTAGTTATTGTGGATTAGGTCTCGAATATCCCAGGGATATAATGTTGGTCTTTCTCACCTTGTGTGTAGGAGGACTAATGGTAAATTATCTGGATGGTTTACATTTTCTGGTTTGTATTGGAGCTCCCAAGGACCAATTTATCCTGATTGAATTGCAAACAAGGCTTACTGTCATCTCACATGCAGGGGCCGGGTCTCTCCATAAATGAATTCAGAGCAATTCAGGTTACCCCAAATTCTTGCTGTCGATGGGATAATGGCATAAATCCTGCTAATGTTTAGACTGGAAATTGTTTGCAGCAACCTGAGCTTGACTGATGGCGGCAATAGCAGAAAGAATCATAATTTGTGTCCTGAGGTGAGGGTGGGAAGAGCTGGAATCCCAGCCCTTGTGCTGCAGCCGCTGCCGGTGGGCACGCCGCAGACACTGTGCTTGCGGGAGGTTCTCAGACACGGGGATTGTGCCAGTGACCTGCCTTGGCACTGCCTTTCCAGCATCTGCGATGCCAGTAGCTTTTCTGCGCCAAGAGAGGAGCTGTGGCCAGGGGACCAGGCTCTCTTTGGGCTAGAAAGCAAGGAAACAAGGAGGAAAAAGTGTATGCTCGTCTGGTTTGTGCTCGTGGCCTCAAAGTTTCCCGTGGCACTTCCCTGCCCTTGCACTGAACAAGCCGTGAGGGATGGGGTATGTGGTGGTGGCACAGGCTTCACGCTGGCTCTTGGCAGGCTGGGGCTGGATTTGCTCCCTAGGAATATCCCTGCTGCTGTCCCCGCTCCGAGGGGACTGTGCCTAAACTGTGAGTGCTGTTGTGTAAACACTGCAGGACGCGGGTTCAGCATGTACTTCCTGCAAACGCGCTTCACCTGCAAACCCACCGTAATTAAGCACAGGGGGCAGCCAGAGCGGGGTGGTGGCACCGCGCTCCCTCCTGCGCGGCTGGCGCTCAGCACTAATTTGGGGAGAGTTTGGACCATGCTGTGCTGATGCTGCCCTGCTCACACCAGCCATTGTCCCCGGGCTCCTCTGGCTGTGCCATACTGTGCCATGCCATGTGTGGCCACACTGTGCCATGCTGTCTGTCCCGCTCGCCACTGCGCCGTGCCCAGGTCCCTGCAGGTGAGCGCGGTGCGGGGGCGGCTGCGGGGCCAGGGTGGGATCCCCTCTCCGCACAGCTCTCCGCTCTGGTAAACACTCCAACAGCCCAGCTTAAGCACTTGACAGTGTTTATAAAGCAGCTTGCAGCAAACAGACTTGGAAGTGCAGAACAAGTTGGTGTTTACACAAGTGACTAATTATTTATTTGAAAATCCTGTGGATGAGCTGTGGGCTGTAACGACAAGCACATGGGGAGCGCTCTGCTCCTGCCCCGGCAGCGCTCAGCAGAGTCGCAGCAGGGACACAGTGAAAAGTTCAAAGCCACCGGGGCAGGAGGACGATGGCAGCGCTCGGCAGTGCCCGGTGGCCTCCGGGCCTCGCTGGCACACATGGGCCAAAGCTGCTGTGAGGTGCCCGCTCCGGGACACACCTCGGCATCGAGGCACGTGCTGCCACAAGGCCCGGTGGTACCCGGGTGAGGTCTCCCTCAGGATGTTGCCATCCTGCTGCCACTGCTGGGGGCAGCCCTCTCCCTTCAGGTGCTTTGCTGCCACAGCTGTAACCACCCCAACACCGGGCTGGGGCAGGGGAGCTCCCCGGCAGGTCTCCCACCCCACGCTGGCCATGGGAGGGGGCCGGCAGCCCAGGGCCCGTGTCCATCCCGCCAGCAGCACATGGGCTGCGGTCAGGCTTCATTCCAGCACCGTTGCCACTGGGCATTTGGGGCATCGGTGATTGCGCAGTTATTATAAAGGGATTAAAACCATTTTCTCTTTCATTTGACCTCACAGAGTGAATGTGGTCGTCTTTATTCCCACACAATGGCAGCCGTTGGCTGGGCTTGGCTCTGCCAGCTGCAGAGAGAAGAGCATGGCCCTGCCTGGCAGTTCCAGAGCTCTCGGTGCTGCCCTCTCCTCCTGGCATTGCCGTCTCGTGGCCCTGTCCTGCCATGCCTGTTGGGCACTCACCGCCGCTGCCTGGCACGGGCAGCGCGGCACTTAGAGCCAGGCTGGCTGCCAAACGCCACACTTCCTCCACTGGCAGGGCCACGACAGAGCCGGCGAGCCCTGGGCAGAGCAGCTCCTGCCCTCAGCCCGGCTCGACGCTGCCTCTGCCCACGCTGGCAGCGCTGACCCTTCCCTGCCACTCCGGGGCAATGGGAGCTGGGAGGTTTGGAAATTCCCTCTGAGCAGAAATGCAGCGTTTTGGGCAGCTCCTGGGACGATCCCGCCCCGTCCCCAGACAGCCCCGTCTCCGGCTTGGGACTGCAGGCTCGCTTGTGGCTCGGCTTCTCTACCAGCCCCGGAGGTGCCCACTTGATGGGAAACATCTTGTGCGCTTGGCAGCCCGCAGAGGCCATCTGCTACTTGCAGAGGGGCGGCCAAGGGGGACTGGCACTATTTTAAACACATTACAGCTCTAACCGTATGCAGCATCAGCAGATGGCACAGCTGCGTTAGGCATTTCTACGTGTGCTCACTGTCACTGAGCCTCAGAGTGCCTGGTGGATGGGGTTGGAGGGCGATTCACTGCCTGCCTGCACCCCCTGCGTGCCACTCCTCCAGTTCGCCCCATGGCTTCCATGCTCAGCCACCGCTGTGCTGAGCCCAGCCGTTACAGCAGCGATGCCGACCGGCGACTTAATCTGTTCTCCTCTTCCTTTGCAGTTCCTGCGAGCGCACTTGGAAACTGCAAGCAGCTAACGCTGGCTGCCAGAGCCCCCAGATGGGACTAGAGCCAAGCCCCTGCGCTCCTTACGGGGATGAAGGTAGAGCCATGTTACCTGCTACCTAAGCTGGCTGTTGCTGATGTAGTTGGTGGATATGGTCCCGTACCACGCTTCGTGCACAGACTCTCAGCTCTGATCCTGCCTGAGACCTTTTAGCAGCAGCAGAGAGATCCCCAGCTGTGGAGGGGGCTCCTCCGACCACCCTGCGACGGAGGGGCTGCAGCGCTGGAGAGTTACTATGCAGCTTGGACTGTTTGTGGTGGTGGTTTTTCTAAGCTCGATGGATCTAACAGGCAGCAGCAAAGTGGTGAAGGGCAAGAGGCAAAGACGAAGTATGTATGAAACGCTTTTCTTCTCTACCTCTTCTCGTGATGCTGTATGGTTCGTGCAGATGGTGAATGTGTTTACTGACACAGAGAGCTGGGCAGAGCCTTGAGGTGCCCCATGAGCCCTCAGAGCTCCCCAAGTCCCACTCCTGTGCAGAGATGTGCCCTGTCCTGCTGGAGCTGCCACAACCCCGAGCCGCAGGCAATTGCCCCAGCGCCCGCAGGCAGAGCCGGGCAGAGACAGGGATGAGCAGCCCCACAGGCTGGGGGTCAGGGCAGGGACTGGTCAGTGCTGCTCCGGGGGCTACGGCACTGGGGTGAGCTGGTGCCCACGGCAGCGCTCGCAGCCACAGGAGTTTGCTCTGTGGAGCAGGATGGGGTCGGCCTCCCCTCTTCCCGCAGCACCGCGGCTGCCACGGCCCCTGATGGCCTTTGTCCCCGCAGGCGCTGAGCCGGCAGCGGTGTGTCCCACCGGGGCTGGCAGCCTCCACGTCCCCCACCATCGTCACACGCCTTCCCGGGAGAAGTGAGCAATAGAGGGAAGGGAATGCATTAGCGGGAGCTGTGCATCGCTCCCCACCCGCCTGCCCAGCGCTGCTCTGCTGGCAGGATCCGTCCTGCACCGTCCTCTCCCCCGTGGCCACCCCTGGGCTCCCCCAGGCTCTGCTGCTGCAGGGGTGTCCAGACGAGGGGTAGCTTGGCTGCGGTGGGACCCCAAGTGCACAGAGAGCGTGGGTTTTAATTACCCCTCCAGCCCAGACAGCCCTTGGCCGGTCCCAGCCCGGGGCTCCCAAGGGGCATCCAGCCTGAGTTGGCACAAGAGCAGCCACATGGGTCTGCCCTCGTTTACGTAAGCTGGTTTTAGAACTGTTTTACATTAAAACTGTTTTAAATTAAATTGTATAAAAATGATTTTATATTAAAACTGGGACTTCTGAGCCCTGTGAGAACAAGGAAAACTTGATGTCATGGCTAATGCTATGAAGTGCAGTTTCCAGCGAGGGCCCAGTTCATACCTTTGCCGTAGGGACAGAGCTTGGCACCACGGCCCAGCGCTGCAGGAGGGATGGGGCAGGATCCCCCGGGGTCCCTGCGTATGGGGGACCAGGGCCCAAAATGCCGAGGGGAGGTCCTGGTCCAGACCCAGCAAACCCTCCTGGCAGCCGGGCAGCGAGGGTCCGTGGGGCTGGGGACCCCCCTCTGCTCTCTGTTTCATTTCCCCAGGCTGCGGCAGCCCCTGCGCCCGCAGACCCCGTGATGGGGCTGGGACGGGCAGCAGGGGAGCTGCTGGGTCTCGGGTCACTGTGGGGGAAGAGGAAAGTTTTCCTACCTCTCGGTCTGGCATGTGAACGCTGTGGTGCTCCACACTTGCTTTTGAAGTGTAGTAAACACAGTATTTAAAAGAATACATTTTTTAAATACACAGCTTTTCTATAAACAAGAACACTGCTTGCATAATAAACTAATAAAAATAACCTGCATTCTAGCCTGCAAAGAATGCTATTGGTTTCAAAACAAGCAGCATTTTATATGATAATTAAAAGCAGAAAATTCTCAGGACATGGGACTAAGTATTTTTCTTGGACTGAACTTAGGAGCTGAGAACACATCTCTATTTTGGGGGCAGTGAAATCTCCTGCACTGCCAGATAAAGTTAACATGAGTGGGGTCAGAGCAAGATGGAGCCTGGGACGCAGCCTGGCCTGAAGCGCGGCGCAGGATTAGTCAGACAGTTTTGCTCCAGTGCAGCGGGAGTCTGGTCCCCGCTTGTCCTGCAGCGTGCCCGTGCTCGGCGGGGTGGCACCGCCAAAGAGGGGACATGGCGGGGAGTCACTGGACCACCCGGGCTCATGTCCTCCGTGGGTGTCAGCAGGGCTGATGGTCGGGACTGGGAGGCAGGGGGCTGACGGGGAGACGGCACTGGGACTCTGTAGAGTTGGTGGCTGCTTCTGGGTCCTGCTCTGCACTGCTGCCGCCGTCATGACCCTCGTGCCTGCGCTCGGCGCAGTGCTGGTACCTGTGGGCATTGGGCACAGGGCCGTGACGCCCAGCTGGAGCTGCAGTGGGTGCGTTGGTGCAGCAGCACCCCAGGCCTTGAGCTGCCTGGGTCCCTGCCCTTCCCACAGGTGCTGCCAGTGCTTCGGGGCTGAAGCCGGCGGTGCAGAGCCCGGCCACGCGGCGGGCACTAACTGCTGCCTCTCTCCTGCTCTTCCAGTTAGCACCGAGCTGAGTCAGGGCTGTGCCAGGGGCTGCGACCTGTGCTCCGAGTTCAATGGGTGCCTGAGATGTTCCCCCAAACTCTTTATCCTTCTGGAGAGGAATGATATCCGGCAAATTGGGATTTGCCTGCCATCTTGTCCACTGGGATACTTTGGCCTTCGCAATACAGACATGAACAAGTGCATCAGTGAGTACGGGGGTGGGAGGGAACTTTCCTGTGAGGGTGGTGAGAGCCTGGCCCAGGTTGCCCAGAGAAGCTGTGGCTGCCCCATCCCTGGAGGGGTTCCAGGCGGCTTGGAGCAACCTGGTGTGGTGGGAGGTGTCCCTGCCCAGGGCATGGGGTGGCACTGGATGGGCTTTAAGATCCATTCCAACCTGAAACATTCTGTGATTCTGTGATCTCTAAGTCTTTTGCTCACATCAGACTACGCGATGACTTTGTGGTTTTTTTCCCCAGAATGCAAAATTGAGAACTGTGAGTCCTGTTTCAGTCGAAACTTTTGCACAAAATGTAAGGAAGGTTTGTATTTGCACAAAGGGAGATGTTACGTCACATGCCCCGAAGGCTACTCTGCTGCCAACGGCACCATGGAGTGCAGCAGTCCTGGTAAGCCACGCTCGGGCACCTTTCACTGGGCTTTCTGTGCGTCTGTCCGGCCCAGTCGTGTGCATTGCGACAGTTTGGTTTAGATGAGAAAACAAACCCCTCGGAGATGATGGCTTATCTTACCTGTGTTGAGTGGGTGATGGTACGGGCCAGACCCAGCCCTTCAGAGGGCAGAGCCCTCTGGACACCACCCGAGACGGGGAGCAGCTCCCCAGCGCTGTGTGACTCAGAGGGTGTGCGGTTCAGCAAGGAAGGGGTGCCTGGAAAACTTAGGAAGCTGCTGGGGAAACACACATACCCTTCAACCTACCGTGGGGGAGAGGGGCGATGGTGTGCAAGGGCTCCAGGAAGTCCTGAAACAGCAATGGAGAAATGAGAGTTACCGCTGGCCTCTCTTGTTATCTGGCAGCACAATGTGAAATGAGTGAGTGGGGGCCCTGGGGGCCCTGCTCCAAGAAGAGGAAGCTCTGTGGCTTCAAGAAGGGCAACGAAGACCGAACGCGGCGGATCCTGCAGGCTCCCTCCGGAGACGTGTCCCTGTGTCCTCCCACCACAGAGGTGCGGCGATGCACCGTGCAGAAGAGCCAGTGCCCCGAAGGTGAGCAGACGTGGGATATCTCCTCATCCCTCCCCAGCACCCTTTATTTGCCAGGCACCAGTATTTAGCCAGTTTTCCACTGTCATAAACACACTGCGCATCTCAGTACCCCCTGTGGTATAGGGGACACAACGTGATGGCAGCTGGAAAGACCCCTGGGTGGCACCGACACAGACCTGGGTGGGTGATGCTCAGCACGGCTTGCTGTGTGTCCCACAGGCTTTCAGATATTTTAGCTTCTTCCCTGGCCGGAGAGCAGCGGGGCAGCTGAGCAGCCAAAGGGGCTCATGGTGCGCTGCCATGATGGGAGCTGTCGGCTCCTCCACCAGAATGCTTAGGTCTGTGTTTTTCCCAGGAATTAGAGTGTCTTCAGGATGAATGGTGGTTTGGTCATCCTCTTATGGGATGGACGAGGGTTGCAGCTGGGTTGAGTGTTTTGAGGGAAACCGGTTCTGAGCAGTGAGTAACAGCTGGGCAGGGGGAGACCACGGCCACTGCGTTCCTCGCTGCTCCCAGCGTCAGGGACGGGCTTGGTGTGCAGCCGCCGAGAAACGCGAGCATTATCGCTCCTGCTGGAGACCAACACTTACACAGATAAATCCAGATTTTATCCTTCTTCCCTGTTTATGTTTAGGCAGCACACAGCCCTGCCGGCAGATGGGGTTGCTCTCGGGTACCTCTGTGTGGGGAGGGCACGGGCCCTTGTGGCCACCCCCGGCAGCAGTGGGCACGGGCCAGCTCGCTCCACCGGGGAACCTCATGGTGCCCCTTTGCTTTTCTGCAGGAAAAAGGAAGAAAAAGGAAGAGCAAGGAAAGCAAGATAATGCGAATGGGAACAGAAATCGGAAAGACACCAAAGACGCTAAGTCTGGCACCAAGAAGAGGAAGAGCAAACAGAGGGGGGCTGCGGTCCCCGCCACGTCCGCCAGCCCTGCCCAGTAGCTGCCCCTTTCCGTCACCTGATGGCAAGACTTCATTGCTGCTATGTATATGAAAGCTTTATTGAACCAGAGCACTGCTACACAACACGTACACACGTCCGGAAAGACAGACATATACTCCCAGACTGACCCACAGGCCCGACAAACCACATACACAATACTTAAGGAGGCTGCACCCCCCCACACCGCTCCGAAGCGCAGGAGGAGAGGAGCGGGAGCGCGCATGGAAGGGAGCCCACCTCCCCTGGGCTCCGTGGGGGACGCTGCGGGGAGGAGAGGTGGAGTAAGAGTCGGCCAAGGACCCAGACGCGAGATTTCATGACCAAAGGCCTCAGCCTCGAGACCCGGCTGCAGCCCCGGACCCACACGGCCGCTCTCCACACCTGGGACCTGGACTCACGCGAAGGCAGTGGCCTCTTTCTCTCCGCCTCCCCCTCCCCCCCCCCATTTTGTGTTTTAAGCTGTATGACTTTATCATTGCGAATACATGTTAAACGTTTGTGGTAAGAGGTCAGTGGTATCTGCCCTGAATCTGCTTCAAAGAGTTATTTCAAATTAAAAAAAAAAACAAAAACAAAAAACAAAATGACAACCAGCTTCCTGAGTGTGTGGTTCATGCCTTGGCCCCTATGGAGGCTGGTGTCCCACAGGACAGAGACTCACTTGTGGAAGGGAAACTCACCAAAGCTTTAAGAAAATCCCAGAAAATGCTGCCAGCTGCACTGCAGCCACAAATCCGCCGTCCTGCGCTCGCAGGACCCCAGCTGTGCTCCGCGGAGCCCCCGAGGAATTTCCCACTGAAGGATCCATTTAACATGCAGCAGATTGAGAAAATGAGAGGTTACAACAAACCACAGGTTGCCGGAACGTTGTGACTCCGCTTGCACAGACACAGCTGCGGGACTCCATCCCGGGCTGGGGACACGCTGGCCCGGCCACCCCCGGCGCGTGGCAGGAGGGAAGGCAGGCGGGAGGGGGAAGGCACAGCTCGGGCTCTGCAGAAGAGACAAAAACCATTGCGTTCGGTGGAAACTACTGGTCTGTATGCCACTGCCTGGAATTCCCTGGATTCAGCACAAGCGCTCCTGCTCTGTGAGAGCCAACACCTGGGCAGAGGAAGCGGGACGAGGAGCCTGCGGGATGGAGACCCAGAGAGACCCGCGCGGGCGCAGGAGACGCTGCCTCCTCTGCAGGGAGAGCTTCACCCTCGGCAGTGTCACAAGGTGGCACAGCACTCAGTTCCCTTCTGCTCTAACACGTGCTTCCTCCATATCAATATGTGCAGACATTCAGTTCCTCTGGAGTTCAGCAAAACCCTCTGGTCCTGATGGGGCCAGGGGAGGTGCCGAGGCTCCCAGAGCTGTGCCCATGGCGGATGGGTGACACGCTGCTGAAGTTCCCTGGGCAAAGTAGTGGACAGGAAAAGCCCACCCCAAAGCTAAACCTGGCGGATACAATCTCTGCTGCGCTTGCTTTGGTGCCATCCAGGGTTCTGGGGGGCAGAGCGAGCCAGTGAGTGTGGGGGAATGCCTGCGGGAGAGCCCCAGCTTGCCCCAAGGGCCTTCTGCCTGCACCCCGCCGTTCTGGGCCTCTCCTGGGAAAAGCGGGCATTCCTGGTACCCGGCGAGGACTCGGCCCCGGCAGAGGACACCTGAACCCCCTTTCGCCCCGACCGCGCTGCGGCTGGTTTGGCTCAGCGCGGGACGTGGGAGCTGCACAGTTGTTTCGGCTCCGGGGCTGTACCAAGCTCTCCGTGACTGCTCTGCTGGCAGCAAAACCTTTCAGTCCATCATCCACTTTGTGTTTAAGTAAACAAGAAGCCGTTATATCTTTTAAAGGGGATTCCATTTCAGCACAATGATAAACGACCAGCATACCAACCAGAGAGAGAAAGAGGTTCTTGAAAGTCATCCTCTGAGTTGTTTATGGATCGCGTTCAGACGATTCCTGAAAGCCTCCCAGCCGAAAGATCAGATCTCACTTTATTTTCTAGCCTGTGAGATAAGTATTTGTTTGTGCCACGGCGTTGCATGTAAGCAGAACCGTTTTTCCCTTCCGCTTTTTAGCAGCAATAATCAGTAACCCTTTCACCAACCTCAGCTTGCGAATTCCTCCCCGACCCCCCCGCCGCGGCTGCAGTATCTCCCTCCCGTCCTCAACAAGGGTTAGAGAGAGGCGAGAGCACGTGAGCCAGGTCTCTCACGGGGGCTCCGGCGACCGGGTTCCCCGCGGTAACTCATGGCAATACGAGCACAACCGTTTCACGTCTCAACTGCACACAATAAATCAGCACCACCTGCTTTATAGAACTTTCTAGAGTTTTTTAGAAAAAACTGACAAACTTCTCTCTCTCATAGCCTTTTCCCTTCTTTCTTCCTTTTTCACAGGGAAATGGGAAGAAAAGGGGAGAAAGACAAAAGTTTAAAATGCATATTAAGAAAATCCAAGATTTTTCAGTATGGGTGATTTTAAATTTAAATTGTTTTAGAAAGATTAGGAGGAAAATATAAAAAACAAATCAAATTTCTTTTCTTTTTTTTAATCAGCTCGAGAATTGTGCTTATTCCCACTCCCAGAGAGCTGGTCATTTATGAATTTAGAAACATTTTGCCTTTGCCCAACGTGATTTGCGCGCTGAGCTCCACATCCACGCCGGAGACTGCCTCAGGCAGGGAGATGTCACCCCAACTCACACGCACGTGAACGCTCTCTTTCCGCCCACGAAACGAAACCTGTTGTGGTGTTCTCTCCGTGGCATCACTGTAAAATACACTTCTTTAACCAAATCAATAAATAAATGGGTTTGCTGAACAAGCTTTGTTTGCTTTATTCACCGAAACTGGAGTCAAACCCCAACTGACTGGAAATGTCAAAAAGCGGGAGCCTCTCTCCCTCTGAAGCCTCAGCCCCCTCCAGGAGCTGGGGGCGCCGCGGGGGGTGACACGGGACCGTCCCGCGCCTGGGCTCGGGCTGCGCTGGGGCATCGTCCAGGCTCTGAGGGAGAAGCAGGTGCTGGATGTACAGACAGAGGGACAGGCCCTTTGGCAGAAACTCCGCGGCGCAGAGAACGTCGTGGTTGTCGCTGCTGAACAGATGGGTGTGTGTTCCCTGGACTTTGACCCAACACCTGCGGTTTGTGGGCGATTTACTCGGCTTTTGGGTAATTCATCCCACAGAAAGGGAACAGAGAGTGAGGAGGAATATGCGCTCAGCTCATGGTCCTGCCTTTGGAACTGTTTCATTTCTACCTCATTTGCTGAGATTTAGGAGGTAAAGCAGACAAATTTCACCGTGCACAGGCTGGTTGCATTATATTCTGATCCTCTCTGTGTAATATAAATCTGTATTTTTCATCAGCTGCGGTCAAGTTAAATGTGTGCACACCCCCCCTCAAACAGCTCTCTGGCTTTGTCCCCCCAGGGAGACGAAGGCCATGGATGTACTTTTTAGTTCATGTTTACGTTAAAAGGATTTCTCACTCAGAAGAAATCTTAGCTTTGATTTAAGGAAATCGTGTGGGATTGTGTAAGGGGTTATCCCCAATATTCTCACTTGGATGACACTGTCTGGGGAATACTTTATAGATATTTACAGACTTCACTAAGTCAGTAGTCTTCACAGAGAAAGATGCTGGCATAACATTTTAAAAAAGAACTTTATTAAAGTTAGAGTCAGCATAAATAAATCACATCAATGGCATTTATATACATGAGAATATTTTGTACCCAACTGAATGCTAACGCACAGTTTAAATGGTCAGAATCTGTGATTTTTGAAGAGCAGCAGGATCTTGGCAGAAAAAGAAGAGGGAAGGGGGTAGAGAGTACGTTGTTATCTACAGCACCAGCTGAAAGGCCTCGAGCCTCCTGCTCCACTGAGCGATCGCCCTGGCCCGCGCTGGGAAAACGGCTGTGGCCATAAACCATCCACGGCGTCCTCTGGCCGCGCTGGGGATGGTTTGAAGGTCAGACACGAAGCCCACTCCTGTCCGTGTGCTCTGCAGGGAATCCCTGCGGCAGGGAGAGCCAGGGGCTCGGCTTGCCTTTATCCTGTTGAACAAAACAAAGTAGCTCGACACTGCACCGAAAACGCGCCCCGAGTGCAAGTCCAGTCTTGTTCTGAAGTCTTGGAAATCTACTTTTCCTTCATTTAATTGACAAAATCTGTAGATCGTACAAGGAAGCCAGTCCCTGCCAAAAATCAACCATCACTAGTTTTTAATAATACAATGGGAATAACCCCTCAGAACATATGTAATTATGGGAATGAGTCATTCCCATGGCATCGCACAACCACAGTCACTGGGATTTTGACAAGGAAGAGGCCACATAAAATTGGCAATGATTTCACTCCAGCAGTGGCCAGGCTGGGCCTGTCAATGCAGCCGTTTGGCGGCTCCCACAGCCTCTGTCACAGCCCCCCTCTCCCGTCCGCTGCACGGGGGAACAACGTCCCACTGCAGGAAATTTAAAGAGAAAAAGAAAAAAAAAAAGAAAAAATGCAACAGGAGGCTGCATCACCAGCAAATGAGAAGCTTATGAGTCACACAGTAACATAAAATTAGTTTAGTGGAGTAAAATACGTGAGTGGTGTGTTATCAGACACACACGCAAAGAACCCTGGCTGCAGAGACACTGCACGTGGAACACCAGCCCCAGCAATGTCCTTTTGGTCAGGAAAGACATGAGAGGGAGGAGGGCGCAGCTGAAAGGATGAATTTATTCCTGTTTGGATGCAATTCCCATATGTTTTCAGTGTAACCTCTTCTTATGACAGAAAACGGGACTGTAGCCCCAGCCAGGGGGCTCCCCGGGAGCAAGGCCAGGGGAGCGGAGCTGAGACCTCCCTGGGAAAGGGCTCGAGGTGGGAATCCAGCGTTTGCCCAGACACGTCACCAATAAAAGTCCTCCACGACATAACCTCAGGTCTAAAGCCAGCTATTTCTATTCTTTCACAGAAAGAGACAGCAATTTTCTGGATGCACTCCAAGGTAACTTGCTAACAATAAAAAAGAGTGTTTTCTTAAGGAAAGGGAAGAAAGAGTGGGGATGCACCGTTTAATGGAAAAACTATAGGTGTGTTTAACTGATTCACCTCAATCGCTTCCTCCTGAAAGGGAAGAAAGAGTGGGGATGCACCGTTTAATGGAAAAACTATAGGTGTGTTTAACTGATTCACCTCAATCGCTTCCTCCTGAAAGGGAAGAAAGAGTGGGGGAGAACAGAGTAAGGATTACTCAATTATTTAGTCTAAAAATTTGAAAATCAAAAGGATCTTCTGACAGATTGATATCAACTCTAATAGAAAACACACTTGTCCTGGGAAAACTCTTCTACATGAGCCTCAAGTCTGATAGCTTAAACAATTATCTGCAATTTGGAATTAATTTTTCATGCCCACATCAATGTGTATTTTTTAAATGCCCAAGGCACAGATAATTCCATTAAAAGAAAAAATAGAAATCACAGGCTTAACCAAAACAGACTGAAAACTGAAGACCGCCATCTTACAAAACATCTCATGAGTCTGGACTCATTAGGGCTTTGTTGTACAACAGGGATCATGCACTACCTAAAAGCAAAATGCTGAAAATCATTAAAAGAACAAAATCTCAGAAGCTCTGTTATTGTTCTGGATTTAGAAGAGCACGAGGAGAACTAGAAGGAAACGGAACTAGCTGTGAACGCTCTGCTGCTAACGAGTACTCGGAAGCAATGGGCCAGACCCTCGTTTGGGGAGAGATTCCCGAGGTGCTGAGCAGTTGGGCCCCAGCCCAATCTCTGCCAGAAATTAACGCCGTTTCAGTGGAGTTTTGTTCATTCCCCCAAGGTGAGGATCTCTCCAATGTCTATTAAAATCTGGCAGTAACATAATGTTGGCTTAGTCTTAAGACACATAATTTGCCTAAATTTCATTTAGTTTCTCCACTGTCCGTGCAATTCTTTACATGCACACAAAAACGCCAGTGTTGTTATTTCTAATTTTAAAAAGCCATTGCTGGTAACCCCGAGCACCCAGCCCTGTGTGCCCAGCGCCGCCCCGCCGCCCCAGTGCACCCCGGCTCCACCACACCAGTGTGCCGACCGCAGGCACCCATCTGCGAATGGGGACGCGCAGCCGCCAGACTCCCAAACGATTCTCATTATGTCCCTGTGAACAAACAACATTTCACAAACAAAGAGGGCTCCTGTGCCAGCACCCTGCTTATTCCAGCCCTCTCCCCCATGAAGCGGCCTGTGCTCCCCGTGCTGCCGGGGCCGG
>KZ505868.1:101261-115673 GCA_002844005.1 Limosa lapponica baueri | reverse complement strand
GCGGGGCCGGGGGGGACCGGGGGGAACCGGGGGGGAGCGGGGCCGGGCCAGCCCCACGCGTTGCCATGGCGACCGGGGGCAGACGTGGTTGTCAGGGCAACCCGACGCGCCTGCGCAGCTGGCAGAGTGACTCGCCGGAAGTGCGTCATGCCGCTCACCCTCGCGCCGGAAGTGCTTGTGCCGCTGCTTCCTGCCCGGTGCGGCGCGTGTGGCGGAGCGGCCTCTCGGCTCTCCCCGGTCCGGCCGTGATCGCTGCCCCGCCCCGCGCAGGGCGCTCCGCTCAGCACCATGGTGAAGCCACGCTACAAGGGCCGCAGCACCATCAACCCCTCCCGCGCCAGCACCAACCCCGGTGCGTGTGGGGGCCGCGGGCCGGGCCGTACCGGGCTGTACCGTACCGGGCCTGGCCTGGCCTGACGCTGTCTTGTCTCCGCAGATCGCGTGGGGGGCGCGGGAGGAAACAACATGCGGGACCGAGCCACCATCCGCCGCCTGAACATGTACCGGCAGAAGGAACGCAGGTGAGCGCGGGGTCCCGGTACGGCCGCGCCGCCGTTACCGGTGCGGCGGGGCTCAGGAGGCTCGGTTTGCCCGCCCGCAAGGAGGCGCCGGGGGAGTTGCCTCGGGCCAGGCCGGGGAACGGGGCCGGGCTCCCCCGGGAGCGGCGGTGAGCGGGTGCCGGTGCCTGGCGGCGTCGGTCACGGTGTCGGGCCGCGTCCCGCGGGGCCGTGCGGTGCCGGGAGCGCCTCTGCCGGTGCGGAGCAGCAGCGTTCAGCCGGTGAGGGCAGGTGGGACCGCGCTGCGGGAGCTGGCCTTGCTCTGCTGGCAGAATGCCCGTTACCGGCGCGAGGCTGACCCTGGGCGCAGGCAGCAGCGACGTGTGTCACTGTCCTGGGAGCCACGCGGTGCAGAAGGACTGAGGTGATCCCCCTGGAACGTCATGAACCCAAAAATGCCCAGAATTCCTTCATTCCCCACAACAGCCTAGCTCAAAAGCTCACCTCGGGATGTCCTAAGAGCCTGCCAGCCCTACAGCCTCTTCTCTGAGGGACCCCTTCACTCCTCGGGAGCATTGCTGGCTGCGGAGCAGCTCCCGCCTTGCAAATGCGTGTCCCTGCCATGTTGTGGATGCCGCGGGGGTTTCTGAGAGTCCTGGTTCAGATTAGCAGTTTTGTTTTGTTTTGCCAGAATTCGCTTTGTTTTGAGAGCAGGCTGGGGAATACGTATTTTTAAAAATTACTAAATTTAAGATAGGCCTTAACTTGGAAATTATTTTACCATGAGTGTTCTGCACCAGCTGACGGGGAGAGCTGATTAAAAATTTCCACGTGAGCCCACGGGAGAAGAAGCGGTGCGTCCTGGGAAGCGGTGCTACTTTGTGCAGCCCAGGGAGCCACTCCTGCTCTGACATGAGCCGCCCCCATCAAGAGTCTGCTCAAGCTGGAGTGAGAGTTAGGGGGGTGCATGGCTGACGCCTCTTCTCTTCCAGTGTTTGCTTTAACGAGCCTTTACAGTCAGCACTGTCTCCGGTGACAGTTGCAGGGGCACCAGTTCTTGATTAAGGGTCTTTCTAAGTTTTGTGGAGGTACTTCTGGGCTAGTGAGCAAAGGTGCTAGAGGGGGGAGCACTGCCCTCGCATATTTATGTGTGTTCTCGTTTTTCACTTAGAAACAAACATGGCAAAGTGATTAAGCCTCTGCAGTATCAGTCAACAGTGGCCCCAGGCACAGTTGCAAGAGTGGAACCAAATATTAAATGGTTTGGTGAGTTGTTTTTTTTTCAATTCTTGGACTCAGCAAGCTTAAAAATTGTTGGACTTTGTGCGTTTGGAGGGTGTTTATTTCCGAATTTTGGTCCCAGCACTGTGTGGGGCAGATACTGAAAAGGCAGCGTACCTGGGATCTGGGAGGGAGTTGAGATGAGGATTGGTTCTGTGCAATATTTATTTTTATATGCAGGAAATACTCGTGTGATCAAGCAATCATCCCTACAGAAATTTCAAGAAGAGATGGAAACTGTCATGAAAGATCCTTACAGAGTGGTCATGAAGCAAAGAAAGTTGCCGATGTCGCTTTTCTACGACCGGATCAAACCCCACGTGAGTACTGTTCATGGGCACAGGGGAGGGCTGGGTTATGCGCACGGAGGTGCCACGAGCATTATTTCTCTGTGAGCGACGGTGCTGGCTCTGTTCAGCCTGGGGAGATGGTGGGTTCTGGAAACATCGGGAGCGGCTCTTGGAGCAGATGACCTGGGGAGGGATGTTTTTGAGAGCCTACTGCTGTGGACATTGAGCATGAAGGCAAACAAGCAGTGTATTACTTCCCTGTAGTTTGTGGGAAGATCTATTATTTATTAGAAATTCTCATTTTCTGATAGGAAACTTACCCTAAAAGATCCTAGGTCAGAGCGTGAGCTTTGGGTGACCGCAGCAGTTTGCCACCTTTTCTTCTCATGCTCCTGTGGCACAGGCACCTTTTTTGGGGGAGGCTTCTCACTGCGGACATTCTTCGTGTGATGAATTTGAACACAAATATCTGCTTTTTATATTGAATCAGAAATTCTTGTGCCTGCAGCCTTCATTTCTAATACAGCAAGTTTTAGTTATTATCAGGCTTCTTTCCTGACAGCTGAACTGTTCTTTTAGACTCTAGCTTGCTGTTCTTTCATATGGAAACTTTCCAGGTTTGTGTCATAAAAATGTTACCTAAATTAAGGAAGAAGTCCCAAGAAACTAAAACATGCATTAAAAAAACAAATTACTTTTCAGCAATGAGTTGAATGCTGTTCCAAGAAAAGTTGGCATTCAGTATGGGCATTAAAATCTACAGTTTTGATTGTAATTGTCCCTGACAAAACTCTGTGAATTTGGCGAGATTTGTACACTTGTTAGAAGAATAAGAAATGATCAAAGATAGCAGCTGAATTTTCATCATTGTAGCTTTAATTACATTTGACATCGTTTCTAGTGAAAGAACTGAAGCATAGTTCTTTGGCAAGTGCAGTGCGTTTTGTTGCTTATTAAATACCCACCCTTATGTTTCTCAAAGATTAAGCTGGAAAACTCAAACATTATTAGGAAAGTGCCCGTAACTTCTGTCACAGGTTGCAGAGTTGCATTGAACTAAGGTCTTGTACTCTGTGTGTCACAAGAGATGGGAAGAACAGTGTTTGTGGGGTTTTTACCAGCCTGTTTTTCCTTAGACCTCCAGAGTTCACATTCTTGACACAGAAACATTTGAAACGACATTTGGCCCCAAAGCACAGAGGAAAAGACCAAATCTTTGTGCAAGTGATGTGCAGTCTCTGGTGGAGAATGCTGAAGCCTCCTCAGGAGCTTATGATCAGGGCAAGGACCGAGACCTGGTGACAGAAGACACTGGTGTAAGGTAAACAGAGAGGAGAAATCACTCATTGTTCACATTTCTGAAAAGCCAGCTTTATTTTTAAAGAAGTATCCAGTACCTCCATCGATGCTGTTACTGTATGAGGAGTAAGGAAAGTGAAATTAGCTGAATTTGGGAATTTTTTTAATCGTATATATTTAACCAAACTGTTGCTTCCATGGGACCCTTCTGACTCTATTCATAATTTGTTTTCTGTTGCATGTCAGAATATCTCCAAACTCACGTTTTGGGTTAGCAGGGAACTGGCCAGTGGGCAGAGGGGAGTCTTTGGAGGAGTGTGGGTTTGTAGGGTCTTTCTGCAAATGGGTGGGGTGAAGGTGAGGACGGGGAGGAGACTAAATCCCAGCTGCCTGGTACTTGGGCCTCATCTGCCCTTTTGTCTGTAACTGGCTTAGAGAAGGCAACTCTCTAACCCTGTTCCTGTGGTTGCTGATGTCTCTGGTAATCCCCTTCCAGGGATGAAGCACAAGAGGACATATATAGGAAAGGACAGTCCAAAAGAATCTGGGGGGAGCTCTACAAGGTAAGCAGCGTTTATGATTTGCAGCAGACTCATGTCTGTCTTTCAGTCTTCACAAAGTCGGGTGCTTCGGCACAGCCTTGGAAATCCCATACAGCAGCAATCAGGAAAGCTCTGAAAACTGTTTATTGCTGCGTTAGGGAAGCTTTGATGCAATTGAATTTGCTGTGAAGTTTCTTAGAAACGTTAAGACAGTGACTTTCTTCATGCAGAAGAAACTCAGTGACTGGTAGGTGTGAAATTGCATGACTTTTTGCTCTGAATTTCTGAATGTAGCTTAAAACCTTTTCATTTAGATCTAAAAGCACTGGGAATGATACAGCAAAACAGATTTCTGTAAGACACTGCCAAAAATGCAGGAAATAGCTGTGAAACAAATTCACTTGGCTTGAAGCAAGTCATAAAATGACAGCTCCCTGCTGTAGATGCTTAGTGGACTAACAGCAGGTTCCTGCTCGGCTGTGTGTTTCATATTGATCCAGAAAACATACTTTATGTCCTGTTCCTTTATGAAGTGGCAGAATTGAATTGCTGCAGAGTGGATGGCAGACACTGTTTTTGTCTACTGAAGCAATTAATTTTCCTGTTTGGGCGCAGGGTTTTCTTTCCCAAGCGCTGCAGCATCTTCCTGGTGCATGAGAACAGATAGAAGCTGTTCGTGTGTCCAGCCGGAATGTGGGGGGAGTGAGGATCACTGGATGTCAGTCTGAGCTTCACTAGGCTATGGGGAAGTAGCAGTTGTTCGTGAAGGATACGAGTTTTTTTAAATTAACGGTGTAGTTTAGAAAATTCCTGGTTTTCATTCTGGAGCTACAGATGTCTTGCTTTCTGTAAAATCCTTTCCTTCTCTGTGATTTTTTTTTTTTTCAGGTGATAGACTCATCAGATGTTATCGTTCAGGTTCTTGATGCCAGGGATCCCATGGGCACTCGCTCCCCTCACGTGGAATCTTATCTTAAAAAGGAGAAACACTGGAAACATCTCATTTTTGTCCTGAACAAATGCGATCTTGTTCCTACCTGGGCTACCGTAAGCACAGTCCTGTCTGTTACTCCTTGGAGCTTCTTTGTTCCTTTTGTAGCCTCTGCCTTAATTCTGTTGCCAGTCTTCCTGCTGGTCTCAAAGGGCACAATGGAACTGGGGCAGTGGGAGCTCTCTGCTTGCCTGCTTATAAAAGTAACAATTACAATGTAAATCTGTCCAAGTTGGGCTGAGTTGAGCAACGCTTACCAGCCACAAATTCTCTACTTCCTCTGTCTGGATTTAACAGTTCAGCTGATGTCTCCAGAGGATGCTAAATGTTAGGCCGCTTAAGATCCATATCCACTGCAGCTGGTTTGCTTTATATTGTTAAACTAATTAGTTTTAGCTAGCAGTGAAGGCGTTTTTGGGAAATTGTCTTTTATAAAAACAATACTCGGTCCTTTTAGCTGTTGGGTTGGTGAAATGCTTCAAAGGTTCCTACGTAGCTGTTTTCATAGGCGGTTGTGTTTGTGACCCAAGTGAAGATGCCGTGTGCTTCTGCTCATAACCAGAGGGTTTCACCACCTCCGCGGCACCCGGTCCCTAACCCTGTCCTGGTTTCCTCTTCAGAAGCGCTGGGTGGCTGTCCTTTCCCAGGAGTATCCAACACTTGCTTTTCATGCCAGCCTCACAAACCCGTTTGGCAAAGGGGCTTTCATACAGCTCTTACGGCAGTTTGGAAAGGTACAGAACAATTTGGGGATCGGTGATGTTATTTGGGGGGTGCTGGGTTTTAGCGGGGAGGTTGTTTTGGTAGTGTTTGGGGTTCAGTATGTTTCCCCATGGACTTTCTGTCAGCAAACGACTCCATCAATAAAGCTCCCTTCTCTGAAGAGAAAATGGAAAATATTCTTTCAAATATGTTCAAAGTGATTGTCAAACTGAGGAGATCCAGAAAGAGCTGGTTTGAATCAGTCTCTGGCCTTGGTTTCTTGTAGACAGAGTATCCCATTGACACTCCCAGGTCTCACTTGAATGTGTAGAAGAGCCAGAGCAACCGGGAGTGCAAGGGGTTCACATCTTCCTTTTGAAGTAGCAAGTGCTTTCTTTAGTGCTTGGAGTTCTTGGTGAGTTGGCTGTGCCCCTGTAGATCTCTCCTGATTGAAAAGAGCTGATCTCATTTTTGACCTGGTTCTTTGGAGTCCCCTTTGCTTCCCAACACCGTGAGAGCAGTAGCTGCAGAGATGTTCAGAACTGTAGTAGTAATTTCTCTATGAGGTGCTAAAAAGATGTGTTATTTCTTACCAGTTACACTCTGACAAGAAGCAGATCAGCGTGGGCTTCATCGGTTATCCCAATGTTGGCAAGAGCTCGGTCATCAATACATTGCGGTCGAAGAAGGTCTGCAATGTGGCCCCTATTGCAGGTGAAACAAAGGTAGGAGGAGATCCCTGCGTTAAAGGCAAAAATTAATAATGTAAGTGCATTGTCGAAGACAGAATGAATGTAAAATTAGTGCAATGACATTTTTCAAGCCTAGCGCTTGAGCTGCACAGGCTGTGTGACCCCTAGTCTGAGGAATGGCTGATCGACAGTCACGGCTACTGGACGCGTTCCCGAGCTCTCACTCTGCCCTCGCTGTAGGGCTGTGATCTGTGCTCAGCTGCCCTGCCGCGGTGTCTGTGCGCTCCTGAATCCCTGCTGGGGGTATTTGTGCTGTCAGGCTCTGTCAGTGCTGGTTCTCCAACTGTTCTTCAGCAATGGGACAGTGAACAAGAAGAGAAAGTTCCAAGTTCTGTTCTGTCTCTGTAGGTTAATACCAAGTTCCCAAGATGACTCCTGTGGGTTAGAACTGGGCATTTGAAGAGCAGAAGAGAGGAAGGAGGTAACCTGGGAACTGCTGGTCTCTTTCAGGTCTGGCAATACATTACCCTGATGCGGCGGATTTTTCTCATCGACTGCCCAGGTGTCGTTTATCCCTCTGGAGACTCAGAAACAGACATTGTGCTGAAGGGGGTGGTACGTATCTGCTCTGAGTGCTGGAAAACCTTTGCTGTTGTCCACATGATGGGTTCAAAGGAATGAATGCACACTTTCCAAAGGGTTGATACTCTACCATTCCTTTTCAGGTTCAAGTTGAGAAGATAAAGAGCCCTGAAGATCATATCAGTGCCGTGCTGGAAAGAGCCAAACCAGAGTACATCAGAAAGACGTACAAAATTGATTCCTGGAAGGATACAGAAGAGTTCCTTGAGAAACTTGCTGCTAGGACTGGAAAACTGCTAAAGGTGTGACAGCTTTCTGCCTTTGCAGGCTGGAAGAGCATGTGGCCTGTTAATGAATACGGGAAATAGGGATGTTTCTGTTGCTTACAGGTAATAGAAAGGTGGTTTGCTCTGTAAACATGACCTTAAGTTGTTATTGGGTTCTTTCAGGGTGGCGAGCCTGACTTGCAAACTGTGAGCAAGATGGTTCTCAATGACTGGCAGAGGGGCAGGATTCCCTTCTTTGTGAAGCCACCGAATGCAGAAACAGGTCCCCAGGTGAGAATGTGATGCTCGTGCCTTTTCTTCTCACATATTGTTCAGTTTTCCTAATGGCATTCACTGGTGTTTTTCCCAGAGTGCCAGGTAACTTGGGCAGGGCGTGTCTTGGGCTCTGCCCAAGTCTGGTGATTCAGGTGACACTTGGATTTGGTGAGGACCAGGAGCAGTGCTCTCTACAGAGATCTCTGAGCCATTTTACCATCATCTGACTACCAGAAATGTGGTAGCTGTCACATTGTTAGCCTCTCATCTGAGGCTTTTTTCAAAGAGATAAAATGGAAATTGCTCTTGGAGATGGTGGGACAGACTTAGTGGATAATATATCCGTTATGCTCTTTCTTGTAGCCTCCTGCGTTGGAAGTAGCTGTGACATCGAGCCAAGATAATAATGAGGAGAAAATCTCTGAGTCAGTGGCATCAAGTGTGGAGCCAGCCCAAGAGAAGAATAATACAGACAGTGAAATTAAGCAGCTCATGTCACATGTTCGGCAGAACTTTGGGAGGATTAATGTGGCACCTCAGTTCTCGGAAGAAGACCTGGTTCCTGTAGATGTGCCAGGCTTTGAGGAAACAGACAGTGAATCCTCTGGAGAGGAGGAGCAGGAAGAGGAGAAAGAGGAAAATGAGCAGCAGCAAGATACAGTGGAGGAGGAATCGCCGTTGGCTGTGCCAGGTGCCAGGGAGAGCTCTAAGGCAGTTCTTCAGGCTTTGGAGGAGAAGATTGCAAAATACAAAAAATTTCTGGATAAAGCCAAAGCAAAGAGATTCTCAGCAATAAGGTATCGGAATCTGTTCAATGCTCAAGTATTTCACAGGAGGGAAAAGGGTTAATGTCGTTCTGCTGTAGTTTCACTTCACTCCTGATTGCTTGACTGGTTCCTCTGTGTTGCCCCACAGAGTTGCTGCAGCTTATCTAGTTTAGCTGTAAATATTTGAGCTTTGGCTAAGCAGCAGGTTGGTTTGGAAAGGTTGTTCCAAGAAGTCCTGTTTACCAGCACAACTGAAAATGTTCTCGCTTTTGGAAAGCTGCCTCTTAGGCGATGGATCAGAAATCTGTCCCCGCAACATCGCATCTTTGGATCTCTGTTTGATGTTGGGTTGTGTTCTCCCTTGAGCAGTGCCAAGGCTGACGTACCAGCTGGTCTCCCTGCGTGTACGCGAGTGTCCTCGCTCGCACAGCAGGCCCAGTTTCAGCAAAGCTCATCCACCGGCTTTGTGAGGACTAAGATTTCAGGATTAGGTCTTATATTGCACCCCTTTGCGCAGCGCACAAGCCCAGTAGCTCCAGAGACAAGATTACTGTAATTGGTTTATGAGGTGCAAAGGTTGTGGCTTTGCTGCTGACAGGCTACTGGGATGTACTGGGGACTGATCACTTCTCAGAGATGGTTACGTTTTTGTTGTGACATTCTTTTATTGCTTATTTTATCTTTTGTAGAATCCCTAAGCAGCTGAGTGAAAAAGTGTTTGCAAAATCCATGCCGAAGCCCGAGGAACCCAAGGAAAATGAAGACAGAGGTAAAATAAGATTAGTAGATGTTCTTAATCTGCATTTGGAAATCCCATGAGCAAAAGAGAGGGAGTTGGAGGAGAAGCGTTGGTTAGCTCCTGATTGCAAGTTTTTTCCCCTAAAGCTATTTAAGTCTCCGTAGCTCACCTCAGGGCTGGCTGTGACCTGGCTGTAGCCTTTCTGTAGAGCACCTGCCGTAGGGTGAGATGGCCCCCTGTGACGTGTGAGTGAGTGAGTGAGGGGAAGTGAAGACAAATGGTGTATTTCTAGAGGAACAGTGCTGTGGACAGACTGCAGGCAGAGCAACTTCCCTTCCTCGTGGTGTAATGTTGCACAGAAGGGAGTGGGAGGGTTTAGATGCTGTAAAAGTGCAGAGATACTTCAGGCTATAGGTTTTACTGTGGTGACTTGGACAGTCTGTGGCTTCGGTTTCCATAGTAAGAGCAGTTAAAGGCAGAATCGTATGAGAGAGCCCTATTTTGACAAATCTGTGAAATTCTTCTGGACTCGCATGGGGCTTGAAGCGATCTGCTTCTCAAGAGCAGTGTCCATAGCAATAGCAAGCGGTTCTCTGGTAAGGAACAGGCTATTAAAATACAACCAAAGGGAAGCTTTGATGAAGTAGAGGGGGTGGTGACCCCAGTCTTAAGTTCTGCAGACAGATGGGTGTTTTGGAAGATGCCCGAGTGTGTGATCTGTGCTGTTTGCAGGCAACACAGAGAAGAAAAGAAAAAGGAAAGCAGAAGATGATGATGATGATGAAGAGGGTAAACAGCCTTGCAAGAAACTGACATCCAAAGAAGTAAGTGTGATTTCTTGTGGTACGACCAATGAGCAGGGCAGTGGAGCTGCCTTTTTTTATACATGGATTGCCCATTCTCAGGTCAGAGATTTGAGCCTGGGCGCTGGGAGGAGGAGAGGGCGCAGGGGCAGTAGCTGAGGCATGTAGAGAACAGGGTGACTCGCTGCTGGTGTGAGGCGTGACAGTACATGTCACCCAGAGAAGGGCCCTGCAGGTAACCAGGACAGGAAAGCGAAGGGGAGAATCCTTTGTGGGCAAGTGTCCTGTTTTCAGCGTTTGCCCACGGCTGGTGCTGTGAAGAGAGCAGGGACTGAACGTTGGGAGGTGGGAGAATTTGGAACCAGATGGGCAGAACTATTCTGTCTTCAAAGAGCTGTTGCTGCTTCTTTCTGTTCATGTTAGTCAAGCCTAAACAATTCTTGTAGAATAACTTAAATACCAAGTGAAATAGTCTGTCTGTAGGACTTTGGAAGTGATTTGTAAGCAGACGTGCAGCAGGGGCTTTGCCAGCGCTGCTGTGGAGCGTTTGGACTGTCGGGGGGAGCAGCAGACTGAATGTTCTGTCACCTCTTCTGTTAAAAGACCTCTGCCGTGACTCTGCAGCTCCGGTTGCTGCTTGCATCTTCTTTACTGCTTTTGTAAAGATTAAAGCATCAGTAACATTTTTAGAGCGATGCCCATATATTCACATCAGTAATGTTTTGTTTGACATTATCTATTTTACTTAAGGCATAGGGAATGCAAAGTGAACAGCATTTGAAAGAATGCAAGTAAATTCAGGCCATGGCCACTGTGGATGTGCTAATGTGCTCTGTGTGTATTTACAGAGAAGACGAGCTGAGAGGCAGCAGCGCTCCAAGAAAGTGGGAGTCCGGTATTATGAAACTCACAACGTGAAAAATAAGAATAAGAACAAGAAAAAAACTGGCTTGGAGGAACAAAGATCAAAGCACAAGAAATACAAACATAAGCAATAACTGCTTATTCTATTAAATTTTACATAAACCAGCTCTAGTATGCAGTGGCTTTTTTTAATATAAAACTTGTAGTTCCCATTCAAAGCCTCGTTTGACGCGTCTGTCTCGTTCCCAGGAGCAGCATCTCACTCTTTGTTTCTGCATCATCTGAGAGTTCTTTATGCAACTGGAGGTCGCGGTATTTCCACATCGCTGTCTGAGGCCAGTAAACACCGCATGGGCAAAACATATCCTAAAGTGTCACCCAGTGGTGTTGGGTTTGGGGATTTTTTTCTGGAAATGAGCTTTATGGAGTTTTCATATGACTGCAGCGAATGACCTGTCCCACGCTTGTGGAACAGCTGGTTACACGGGCACCTCCAGTGGAGATTTCTTTGCTTTCACTGAGAAGTGCCCCTTGGAATGGTGTCCACGCCTCTGTCCCGTTAGAAATAACCATGTAGAGAGCCCAGGTTTGCTCATCCCGGGTTAGCACCAACGGTTCTGAGGAGGATTGCCATGCGCAACTCACAGCAACTTGCACGTTCTCAAGGAAACACCCGTGAGACACCTGCCTGGGGGTTACCTGCAACTTGAGTCTTAGTGAACGTGACTTACACAAAGTGTCTACGAGAAATGTATTGTTTCTGAATTTTCTACAACAGTTACAAAGTAATAATATGACAGAGATGCTTGCATATAAAAGTGTTTATTAGTTTATTGCTTTGAAGGTCGTTAACGTATTACCACCAGGCAAGTCCTAACCAGGTTCGCTGAGATTGCGTTGAAAGAGGGTGCAGTGACTAAGTCTTGAATTTCAACTCTTCAAGAGAAAAAGAAAGAATGCAATTACGCTGCCTTCAGTTGCCGGTAAGTGAAAATTCAAGATTGTTTTATGAAAGCAGATCTTTGTCACTAATTGCAAACTTCTTACCCTGACAGCTCCTCCGAGCGCTGCCTGGAGGACAGTGAAAAAAGCTACTTGTTTGGTGCAATGATGCTTTCAAGTTGGGCCTGAAAAACAAATGAGACAGTAAGTCAAATTAGATTCAACCTAAAAAATAAACGCACGTTGCTGAAAAGTGATGAATTGTCTGTTAGATATTCAAAGCGCGGAGCTGAGGGATGCTGCAATACTTGAAGAGAAGCAGCCAGGGTTTTTTCCCTCGCTGTTCCATTCCTTACTACATGTTTTATAAATTAGCTTTCATTCTTGGCATACACACTTGTTGCGTTCTGAGAAGAAAAGAGCTGGCCTCGCTTCCATACAATGAGACTCGTTTTATAATGTAAAGCATCGAAGAGGAAATTAAATAAAAGCTGTTGAAACAGTGGTCTGAAATCTCTGATTTCAGGCTGGACTACGTTACCCAAATTAAATATTTGGCTCTCTGGCATTTGGAACACAAACTCTGACTCTGGGACAAAAGTAGCTGGGAACAGCAAGTTTTTCAGTTCCTGGGACAACCCAATTAGACGCCCAATTAGCAGAGTGATGGGAGAGCTACCCGTGCTCAGGGAGCGTGGGGGGCAGGAGGCTTCAGGACTCTCAGGTTGCCTCTTCCAGAGCTGCAGCAAAATAAACCACAGCGGTGGTTCACGCCCAGCTGCTAGGATATGTGTATTCCAAGGGAGAAACAGATTCAGTGGGACACGTATTTGATTGAACGGTTACTCCATTTGGTGCCCTAAAACACTTCAAGATGCGCTGAAGACATTAATGGTTTAGAAAGGAGAGACTGTAGGAACAGTGAGGATAAGGAGAGCCGCTGGGTGTAAAGGGAATGTTTTTAGCTGTAGCCAGAAACGCTTAACGTTGTTTATGGTAACGGTTTTTCTTTACTCAAAAGATGTGGTTTTTTTTCCTTTCAAACCCAAAGTAACAAGCAGAAGCTCTGTTCTCACCAAAGCACCATGCACAAAACTAACATGAATGGAACATTAATACAAATGCATTATAACATAACGCTTCTGAAACTACAAGGAGAAAGTTATTTTTGTACCTTTCTAGTTACAAAACAACAAGTGTTACCATTGCTGTTTGGAGTTGCGTTTATTTTACTCACCTTCAGCTGCTGATTTGTTCGTTTCAGGAACTGAACCTCTTCACTGTGTTTCTTCTCTTCTATCTGGCGCCTTTCGGTCTCGCGTTTTTCAATAGCTTCACATTTAGCTTTCTCTTCACTCACTTGTTTTTCCAGCTCCCGCTTTTCCTCTTCTAGCTCTGCGATCTTGGAAAAGAGTACAGATCACTCAAGTTTTGTTTGTTAGTAATCAATTTTCAGTTAAGGTGGGACAAAGTTGTATGTTGTACAGCCTTTAGAGTGTTCCGGATACAGTAACAGATAATTTATGAAGTGCCATTAAGCCCTAGGACAACAGCAAGACAAGTATTTTTATGATCTCCACTGCCATCCAGTGGAAAGAGAAATAATTTTGTCTCTACTATCCCTGTGCTGTGTCCTGTGCAGGAAGCTACGCCAAGGGGTGAACAGCCCCACTTACTCTCTTTTCCATGTCAGATTTGCCCTGCTCAGCTTGTAGTGCCTTCCGCATGCCAAAGGCCACGCTGCTCTCGTACAGCGTCTGGTACGCGGCAATCGTCATTTGGATTTCGTCCCTGACGCGGAGCAGCAGCAGTCCTCGCTCCGCGCAGTTAATGGTGGTTTCACGGATCAGTTCGTCTTTAAAGAAAGGGCACAGCAGCCTAGTTAGAGAAGGTGCTGGATACACAGAGGTGCTAGAGCTTGCTGTCTTTTACCTGTCCTCTGCACCTCAAAAGCAATGTGGATGGTCATAATTATTATTTATTTTTTGTTACACTACAGCTCTATCATCAAGTGCTAGCACAGAAAAGCAGAGTGGGGGTACAGAACCCGTGGTGATAACAGTGATACTGAACCACTGAAGGTAACAGCAAATACCTAAACATTTGTGATGATTTTTTGCAGTTATGGGGAAGTCTCCAGAAGAGTCAAGAGCCTCCCTCCCATCTCTTGCACTTGGAAGGCCAGCACCAGGCGCCAGTGTGTAAGGGCACTTGTCGGGTAGATGGTGGTGTCGGTTACTTTAACTGATGGGTTAAGTACAACTAAGGGGATTTTAAGCTTCTCTGTGTCTTTCACTGTTATGTGGTAAAGGGGTGCCCGCACAGACCTGTCTTTAGGGTGTCCGCTTTGTGCACAGCACAAGACTAAAAAGCGCTGTATGGAAGCTGAGGGCTTGGGGGGGTGCCGAGGGCTGGAGCCCTGGGGCTGCTGGAGGAGGGGGACGGTGCCGGTGGCGGGGGCAGCCGCCCTCGGGGTCCCGGCGTCACTGACCAAAGCACTGCGAGTAGAGCTCCCTGCGCACGGGGCAGATGCCGGTCTCCCGCGCCTGGCGCTGCTGCAGCCGCAGGTCCAGCTGCTCCTGCAGGTGCACCACGTCCAGGCGGGTGCTGGGCACGCTCGACACCTCCTGCACCCACAGCCGGTTCTCCTCCTCCCACTCCCTAACGCCAAAAGGACCGGCGGTTACGGGGCGGGCCCGGCCGGCCGCTGCCCGGCGCGGCTGGGCCCGGCCCCGCTCACCGCGGCGGCAGGATGGCGTTCAGGATCTCCTGCGGCTGCTTCGCCGACTCGGCGGCGGTGGCCGTCCGAGGCGGCGGCGGGACGGGCCCGGTCGGGGCGGGTGGCGGCGGGGTCCCCTTCAGCGGTCGGGCCTGCGGAG
>KZ505868.1:84492-96383 GCA_002844005.1 Limosa lapponica baueri | reverse complement strand
GCGCCGCGCTGTGCCCGGCAGGAGACGCTGGCCAACCTGGAGCGGCAGATCTACGCCTTCGAGGGCAGCTACCTGGAGGACACGCAGATGTACGGGAACATCATCCGCGGCTGGGACCGGTACCTCACCAACCAGAAGTGAGTCCCGGGGCCGGCCCCGCCGCCCGGCCCGGCCCGGCCCCCGCCCCGCCGGGCCCCCGCCATGCCGCCCCTCTGCCTGCCTGTCTGTCTGTCTCTGCTTCAGGAACTCCAACAGCAAAAACGACCGGAGGAACCGCAAGTTCAAGGAGGCTGAGCGGCTCTTCAGCAAGTCCTCCGTCACCTCGGCAGCGGTGAGTGCCGGGACGGGCCCCGGCGGGGCCCCGCGGACCTCCCTGTCCCCGTTCCCTGATCCCATCCCTGTCTCCCTCCATGTCTTTGTGTCCCCTTCTAAGTTCCCCTCTGTGTCCCCCGTCCCCTGCCCTTGCTGCTCCCCGGTGCAGCAGGTTCCGTGGTGGTCACCCCAGCTCCTGCAGGGCCACTTTTCCATTTAAGCTCCTGCGCCTGCCTGATCCCCCCCAGCCTGAGCATCTTCATCCCCATCACAGCCCCTTTCAGAAACCCTTTTCCCTGTGCCTGGTGAGGCGGAAGGGAAACGCAGGCGAGAGCCACCCGTGCCTCACGCTTGTCACTGTCACCCCTGGCTTTTTCCTTGTCCTCCCAGCCCTGTTGAGCAGTGCTGGGCTGGTGCTAGGGCAGAAGCTCCTTCGGGCAAAAGCCTGATGTGTCTTTCTCTGTGGGGTGTTCTCTGTTGTGAACGTTTGGAAAGCGGTGAGTGAGTTCCTGCTTTCCTTAACATCCCTTTCGGTTTTCCAGGCGGTCAGTGCATTAGCTGGAGTTCAGGACCAGCTCATTGAGAAGCGTAAGTCACTTCTTCATTTCTCTCAGAATTTGGGAAGAACTACACTGCTCCCCACAGCTCAGCTTTGTCTCCGGTGGTCGGGATCGCTGCCGCGCTCGCTGCTCCCCATCCCGGTACCCGCAGTGGCTGCTCCGCGGCTGCTCCCCAGTGCTCCCAGCACAAGGCAGTGCTGCGGCACTGTGAGAAGCAGGATTAAAGTTGAGCTTCCTTTCTCGAGTAAACTTTTGTGCTCAATGAGATTTTATTATGCATAAAACTTACTTAAGTGGATTTGGTGCCCTGAGGGGAAAGGGGCTAGAAGGGCTGAGGCGTTTGTTTGTGTGTGTCAGCTCCAAGTGACATGGGGAGGAGCCATGTACTTTCAGGATATTTAAAAACGTTTCTTTAATCAATACCGAAGCAGATGCAGTTCTAGTGTGCTCCAGTCGCTGAGGAGGTTTAGCTGCTGCCCTTCAGAAGCGTTTCTCAGGTTCTCTCATTAGCTCCCGGAGCGGTGAGGCTCCTCCTGTCCTGCTGCCCCGGGTACCGTTGCTGGGCTGTGCCGGGGCAGCCTGGGCCGGGAGCTGGGAGGGGTAACCGCGGTGCTGCTCTGTGTTTGTCCTGCTCTAGGGGAGCCCGGCAGCGGCACGGAGAGTGACACTTCTCCAGACTTCCACAATCAGGAGAACGAGCCCAGCCAGGAGGATGCTGAAGAGCTGGATGGGTCTGTGCAGGGGGTGAAACCCCAGAAAGCTGCTTCCTCTACTTCTTCTGGGAGCCACCACAGCAGCCACAAAAAACGGAAGAACAAAAATCGACACAGGTTAGTGGTACCAGCAGCCTTCTCCTCCTGCCCTCTGGATGGGCAGCTCTTGCTGAGCTTACTTCATTATGTGTAGAATATTTAATAACTTCATTATTGTTAGAATGACAAGCAGCTTGGGTCGCTTGGTTTGGCAACTCCTCCAGGTTTTAGTTGTACGCTCCCCGTAGCGTTCCTCAGGACCCCACTGCCCCCGGGGGGAAGGTGGCTGGGGGGGTCTGGGAGCAGTCGGCGCAGGGTGCTGGCTCTGGCTCTGGTGGGGCTGGGCTTCCCCCGGCCTTTGCGGCTGTCCTGCCTGCCCCGGAGAATAAACCCAGCTTCCTGCCAGCAGGGGAGGGTCGCGGTCCTGGCCCCTGTGCTTGCTTCTTGGTTTCTGCACAGCCAAGTACGGCAGGAATGTCGGTACTGTCTTTGGGAAAGAAGGGTGAAAAAGCAAATTGGAAGGTTTTGGGGGTTGTTGCCACTCTTTGCTAGGGTTCCCACTCCCTAAGCCCTTTCAGTGTCCCAAACTGAGTCTCTTTTGCTCCTGACACAGAGGACTGGCTTTGTCACATTCACCTCAAAGTGTTTGACATTAAACTGGCCCGGAATTCCTGTGAACCGAACCTTCCCTGAACTCTTCATGGCTGAATTTGGGTGACTGGTTCTGCCCCTCCAGGCGCCCCCAGGGCACGGGGCAGCACGATGGGCTCACGGCTCAGAAATCTGGGATAAAGTCCCAGCCATACCGGGCTGCTCTCCACGGGCCACCTAACGCTGCTGCTTATAGCCATGGCCCAGTGCCCCCGGCAGAGCTGGCCCGTCCAGGGTGCGGTGGGGCATGGTGGAGCCAGGTCCTACGCAGAAAGGAACGTGGAAATCCCTGCTTTTGGAAAGAGGGGACATTTACTGAACTGCCTCTCTCTGGGATTGCTGGAACCGGTACTGGGAGATTATTACAAGTAAAGGAGCTTTTAAAAAATGAAATGTTCCTGCCAACTTTGAGCTCGTTAGCTTTGTGGATGGGCGGGCTTTTGGGGGACTTTCTCATACAATTAGAAAAAAGAAATGTTTTAAAGACCAGTGGTAAAACTTTACCAAGGTTGCTGGAGAGGGGCTCGTTTGGGAGGTGCAGAGGTAGGTACAGTGCCTGAAGAATGCCTAACTCCTCTTTCTCCTTCATTAGGCTTTGAGTCATTAGCATGTCTTTAATTCTTAGATCAGAATTTTCTTCCTCCAGCGGCCTTAATTGGGCCAACTCTGGGCAGTACTGGTTGGCCCTTTGCTTCCTCAGGAGCTGGGTTCCAAAGCAGCTCAAAACTCTCTTTTTTGCCTGTAGACACAGTTGGAAAGAAGTTCAGGAATAACACAAGACACTACGTCTGTAAACAAGTTCAGAGAAACAATCTGTAAAACTGAAGTACAGCTTAAGAAAATTGCTATTTCAAACAAATTCTAAAGTATTCTCTGCGAGACGTGCCTGGAGAGCACCACGGCGCTGCGGCTGCAGGGGGTGCCATCCGGGCGCTGTAAATAACGTCCCTTCTTTCACTCCGGGGCACAAACCGAACGTTAGCACCCGGAGTCGGGAAGAAACTGCCCCTCTGACAGGTTGTTGCTTTGGGGTGTCTTCTGCGTTCCCCCCAGGGAAGCAGCTGGTGGTGGCTGCTCCTGGGGACGATACTGGACACGAGGAGCCCTGGCCCGACCCGGTAACGGCAGCTCTTCTCCTCCCAGAGAGACGGCGGCGCAGCTGCAGCACGGTGGGCCTTCTGCAGTTAGTAATGGGCTGCTCTGTAAAGCTTAGCCTGGCCAGGTAGATAATTAAAAGAAGATGATAATTAAGTTTGTCTGTAATAAAAACTACGTTAAAATTGTGATTGCTGTTCCTGACTGTCCCCTAAATTCTGGCAGAAAAGACCAAACCATTTTCAAGTCTATGTAGGTATAAACAAACCAAACAACAAACCAGTCCCCGGCCACCAAAGCGCAGCTTAGTGCTGGAACCCGCTGCAGCCCAGAGTGCTCCCTGGGAAGAGACCTCCCTGGCTGCTGCTTGCGTGTCATGGAATGAAAAAAAAAAGATAAAAATAAAAGAAACACTGGCATTTCTTTTTGATCAGAAGCTCTTCCGTTTGCCAGCGTACGCTGGAGTTCTGCTCAGCCGTGCCCAAGGCGCAGGGAGGTGTTGGGAACGGGCACCTGACGCTGCCCTCATTCCGCTGGATTTTCTGCTTCGTGTGCCACCGAGCGGTGCGGGAATTTGGATTCAGACTGGGCAGAACCGGTGTGAATGGGCAGAGTAACTGCAAACAGCTAAAAGCAGAGAATCAGATGGAAGTCGCAGTGTCTTCACTGAACCCACCCTGTTCCCTCGGAGACCGCAGGAAGGCCACGATGATTATTTTCTGCGTGCTCAGCGATTTTCAGGGCTAAAAAGCGTTTCAGGGGAACACAGTGCTGTTTCCTCTTAGAAATTCAGTGCTGAAAAGCTGCTCAGTTACAGCTGATTTGACCCTTCCAACAAATCCCATTTTAGCTTTGGGGCAGAACCGTTCCTGGAGCGGGTGCTGGGGACCGGGGAGGGGGGATGCTGGGACTGAGGGAGGTGTCACCAAACGCTAATTAGTGCTGACCCAATGACCGTGGTCTCTGTGTAGCTCCTGGAAAGGGTGTGAGTGTGCGGGGCCGTGTGTGTGTGCGTGTGCTGTAGAATACTCCAAAGCTGCCCCCCAGCTCTGTGCCCCGCTTTCCCGCAGTAACACCCCCTGAGCCCCCGCTCTCTCACCACCCGCTCCCTGGTTCCTTGAGCAGCCCCATTTTTCTCTCGTCCCGCGGGCTGGGCTGGCCTTCGACTGTCCGAGAGCTGCCTCTTTCAGCCTAAAACTTCCAGAAATCCACTCTGCCTCTGCTCTAACACCTCTTTTTCCCAGAAATCCAGTTGGGGAGGGGGATTGCCCAGGCTGGAGAGCTCTCTCTGCCCGGTTCTGGTTAAGAAATCTTAAGAACTTTATGGCATTTGAACACTGGCTTTATTATTTATTTTATTTTATTTTATTTTTTAGTAATCTCGCTAGGGTGGCTAATCAACTAATTTATTTAATTCATTAGTATATTAATTTCTATTGCTTTCTTCCTTTCAAATGCTGCCCCTCAGCCCGTCTGGCATGTTTGATTATGACTTTGAGTAAGTTTGACTTGAATTAGTACTTGTGCTGTGTTGTTAGTGTGTAGACACCAATGTGCCTTTTGAGACCTTTCTAACCCATAGTTTATCTGTTTAATTGTAGGTATGTATATTAGGTTAGGCTGGGAAGTTTTTTTTAAAAACAGAAAAGCGTGATGGAGGTAACATTTTATTTAATAACTTCAGCAAAATTAAATTAACTTCACTCTTCTTTACCTTTCTGTTTCATTTTTAAATAGATAAACTTGTTAACTTAAAAACTTAGTTTAAAAACTGATTCTTCTGGCTTTGCTTCTTAAGGAGATTAGTGTAGACTTGGATATTTCCTTCTGGAAAAATGTAATGAACCTCAGTACCTTTGACTCTCGTAATCCCTGTCATCTTAAACTCCTGTCTCTATTGCTAGTAAATAACCGTTACCGCTCTGTCTGAATAACCCCCGTGGCACAGTTGCACTAATACCGAATTAACATAGAGCATGCCTATTTAACCTTAGTCCTGTATGCTGCATAACTGCCCTGTGATTTTCATTATGAGCCTTTATTAACTCTTTTTTGGCGTGGACGGAATATGCATTTTGGCAAATAGTAAAGAATCCACCCTCCGTCTGCGCTGCTCTTGCCCAGTAACGCTGGGGCAGGGACTGGGCTCAGCCCACTGAGAATGTGGATTGCATTAACCAAATAGTCTCTGTTGTAGCCTGTGCCATGTGCAGTAGCTGGTTCTTTGAACTCTAGTCTTGGTTTCGTGTATTGAAATGGACATTTCTCTTATCTTTCCAACCACAGGATTGATCTCAAGTTAAACAAAAAGCCAAGAGCCGTAAGTATCAGCGCTCTGCATTGTTTTCATTGCTGCCTGTAGTGGCTGACTGACTCCTAGCCTTAAAAAGCCTCCCTCTGCTGTAATTTAAGACCTTATTTTCATGGTCGAGGAATACCATGGTGTGAAATGAGATTGTCTTGTGCGTTTAATGATAAATAAGCCCAGGTGGGCTTGTTCCGAAGCTGGGTCACAGTTAAGTCCTGTGCACTTTCTATGAAAATAGCTGGTTTGCGTCCTGTTACCTTGGATCTGGAGCACTAAAAGCACCTGGGTTTGGTTGATGTGTTCTTGAACTAAGGTTTTGAAGGGTCCTTTCTTTTGAATGTTTAGCTCCAAGAAAAATATCTCTCTCCTGTTTTGCCTGCAAGTAATGGTATGTAGAAGTGAGAGAAGGCTGAGAATCCCAGCTCTGCCAGCAGAACTGGAAGCAGCAGGATCTCAGTGTGCCCGTCCTCTCCTCTCTCTGCAGGACTACTAGGCTCATCAGCGCTGATGCTTCTGGGATTTAGGTCTGCGTGAGTCCCCGCTGAGAAAACTGCCCGTCGAGTGGATGAGCACGACGGCAGCTCTGGCCACGCGTCGGCCGCCAGGAGTGCCTCACCCTAAAGAACTCAAGTGGGGAGAAAATCTTGGACCATGTTCTTTGCATCATTTTTAAACCACCTGAGTTGCAGGAAGACTAAGGTGTAGGTGTAGTCGTAGTCGTAGTCCTGAATTCCTGGCTGTCCTGGGCTTCCACCTCAGTCGGGAGCTCCTTAAAATGGGCTGAGCTTGCTGCTGCCCCCCCTGTCACCTGCGGACCCACGGAGCGGGGGTTCGTGTCCCACTGGAACTGGGGTGTGACCCAGTGTGTCCCATCCGTGTTGTAAGACTTAGATTACTTCTGTTGCTGATACTTAGCTTTGTAGTTTTGGGCTTGGTTTGGGGTTTTTTTTGGTTTTTTGGTTTTTTTGGTTTTTTGTTTTAAAAACCAAAGTGTATAGTTAACAATTTGACTTTTGGTTTCTTTGTTTTAATCCACGAAGAGTGGAAAGTTCTTCATTGTGTGGAACAGCTCTTTTTGATTTTCGCTCAAGCAGAGAAGAAGGTGAATAACCCTTTTCTCTAATTTTAATTTTAAACACCATCCCCTAAAATTTACACGGTATCTAAGGATGCAGGGACGGCTGGAGCTCAAAGCCATCTTGCTCTTTGCGATCTTTGAGGTTGGGTGGATTCTCTTTTTAATACAAACTTCTGTCATTTGTACATAAACAATAAAGTTACATGTTTGTCTTCTCACGTTTTGTTCAGTCCAAAATGTGACTTCTGGTACTTTTTATTCTCCATTGGCTTTACGAGGACGTGGCTGGAATTGGTGCACTTTGGGGTCATGGCTGTTCCTTGTCTCCCGTGCTGCAGGAGGTGCCGGTGTTTGTGTTCCCCTCCTGTAGGTGACACTGGGCACTCGGAAGCGTGGCCAGGCCCCGCTCTCCAGCTGTGTTCAGCTCGTCCCGTTCCAGGCGGGACTGGCATGGAAGTTGGTTCTTGCTGAGGGTGGGGGATGCCCCGAGCTGAGAGGGGAGCAGCCGGGGCTGTGACGAGGGGAGCACACAGAGGGTGAGGGCTGGGCACAGCCAGGATCCCAGCGCTGATGTTGGAATCTGCTCTGCTTTTCCCAAGGCAGTAAATTGCCCTCGTTCCCAGCATCATAAGGTCTTTGTGTGCGCTTGTGAGAGCTCAGCGCTGTCCTGCCTCTGTGTTTTCAGTTACAGAGGTTAAATACAGGGGGGTGGAAGATCTAGGAAATAAACTCCTAAAAGGCCTTGCTTTTCCACAGTTCTGGAAAAAGGAATTCTTAGCCGATGTCTTTTGATTACTTGGCCTTGGTACAAAAGCAGTTTTTCTCTCGCAGCTGCTGTTCCAAAGCAGGAGTTGCAAGAGCACCTGAATTTCAGAGGGTAAAAATCTTTGCTGCAGCACTTTAACCTGGAACAAAGCCGCCCAACCTCTTCGGCCAGAACGGTCGCCTGCAGAGAAACAGCAAAGGGCTGGTGGGGCTGAGTCCTGTGCACTCAGACGTGTTTTGTGGCAAAGCATCGGTCAGCTCCGCTTTCCCTGTGATGCACATCGGGGTGCTGTGGGGACAAGGGGAAAACACAACCTTTCCTGCCTCCGGCAGTGTTTGTCACTAACGGAAGGGGACAGCCTGTTCGGATTGAGGACAGTGATGGCAGCAGCCCCGGGAGGCAGCGCATTGATCGGGGCAGAAAGCTGAATGGCAAATGCTCCCTTTGGATAAAGGCACCTCGTTCTGCTGATCCATGGCTCTTCCTCCACCCAGGTCCTGCTGACCAGCCACGGCCCTTTGGCTGCCCCCGGGGCAGGGGAGGTGAAGAGGCCACGGGCCCCATGTGCTCCGTCCCAGCAGAGGGACCCGTCCCTGTCCCACGACAAGCACTGATGGCCACAGCTCCAGCGTCCCTGCGGGGTTACCCTCAGGCCGGGGGGACAGCGTGCAGGGTCTTTGATGGCTTTGGGAACAACCACCATCATCTATGAAAGGGCTGTGAGGCGGGTGCTGGAGTCTGACTCTGGCAGCTGTGCCTGTAAATTCTATTTTTTTTCTGAAGACTTCTATTTTTCTCCCCAAACTGCCAGAGTGACTAAAGATCCCCAGGAGAGCCAGTGCCTGCCCTTGGACACAGGAGTCAGGCTTTTTCCTAAATGCCAATGAAAGCTAAAAGTAGTAGTTAAAAATAAATCACAGCTCATTTTCTTGCAGAAGATGAATCCTGAGCAGAGCAAATGAAGGGTGGCAGAGCAGCAGCTGTCCTTATGGCCACCAAAGGTGGAGCAGAAACAGTAATCCCCTGCACAGCCTCGTCACCAAGAGGATTAGGCAGGAGTTTATCGAGCCCAGGGCAGCGGCCGAGCGGAGCTGACGTGGGGCAGGAGGAACAGCCGCCGCCAGGGAGGGTCTGCGTGTGGCCCAGCGCCGGGTAAGGGGCAGAGCCGGGTGGGAGCTGGTGTCCCTGCTGGGCACGTGTCCCCCTGCACCAGGATCTGGCCCCACAGATGCTCACCTTCTCTTTGGCGAGGCTGGCCCTCGGCGAGCGGGTTGGACACCGGTGGGTGGTGGTGCTCTCTATGTCCCTCGGGTGCGCCCAGCGCGGCGGGTGAGCGAGGCGGCAGCTCCCGGGGGTGCGGGCATGTCACTGCTCCGTCTCCTGGTCCGCAGGGTGCCCATGGGCAGGCAGCAGGGCCCGCGGGGGCTGAGATGGAGGCAGCTCCTGCACGCTGGGTGCCGGTGGCTCCTGTCGCTCTCTGGGATGGTGCTCCGGGGGCTGCGGTGGCTCTGGAGACTGGCGTGGGTCAGTACCACTGGGTCCCATCCCCGAGGTCCTTCACGTGTTCGTGTTAGCTCCAAACATGGCCTGTGTCCAGACCCAGGGTTTGGGGCAAGGGGTGGGAGCATTGCTGGGGCTCCATCGCCAGTCCTGGTGGTGCTGGGGCTGCAGGGTGGGTGTCAGCACCCCATCCAGCAGCACGGCTGGGGGATCAGGACACTCATCCTCAGGGGTTGGCTCTTGGCTCGAGGCAGAGTCTGGTTCTGCCCAGGAAGAGCTCTGGGGATGTGGGGACATTGCTCCAGGCTCTGCGCTCCCTGGGGCGGGTTTGCGCCCACCACCCTCACCACACGGCCACCATCCTCTCCTCCAGTACCTGTTGATCTGCTACAAGAGCTGCTGGGACGGCGCCTTCCACGTCACTGAGGAGGTAACTCCCCAACATGCCCCCACCTCGTGGGGTCTGCAGAGCTCTCTGACCCTTGGGACATGGCTGAGCCTGGTGATGCGGTCTGTTGGGTGGAACCAGCGGGGCTGTAGGTCCCCAGGGCACAGCACAGGGGGGTTCCCCAGTCAGTGTTGGTGCCAGGGGCCATCTGGGCTCGGCTGCCCCGGACGTGTCAGTCCCCACTGTCCGTGGTGGCTTTCAGCTCGGTGTGGCGCTGCGGGGGAGGCTGGAAAGCTGCAGCGAGGGGAGCGAGGAGGAGGACGAGGACTCCATGTCTGCGCTGGAGCCTGGGCGGGCAGGTGGGTCCCCAGCACGGCGGTGCGGGTTGGGGGGTGTCCCTGGAGCAGGGGACAGGATGGACGGGTGTCACGGGGCGCTGGCGGGAGCTGAGCTGTGGTGCCAGGGCAGCGGCGGCGTGGCAGCGGCGCGGTGACGCCAGCGAGGCTGTGCTGGGAAGGCTGGAGGCGCTGGAAGCCGACATCCGCTTCCTCTGCACTGAGCTGGGCGCTGAGAAGCTGCTGTGGAGCAGCCGGTTCCTGGAGCTGCTGCGGGAACAGCAAAGCCTGCGCCAGCGGGTGAGTCCCCTGTGGGACCCCCCACCCCCTCTGGCCACCCGTGGGCCCCCAGTCCCCTCTGGTACCCCTGACCCTCACCTCCCGTCCCAGCTGCAGGAGTACCCGCGGCGGTGGGACAGTGGTGACAGCCCCGAGCTGCTGGGGGAAGCGGAGGACCAAAGTGCCAGTGGGAGCGAGGGAGAGAGCCCGGCAGGTAGCGGCTGGGGACCTGGGGGGCATGGCGGGGACAGGGATCCAGTGGTAGGGGAGGGAAGGACCTGCCACCTGCAGCCAGGGCTGGGGATAGGGCAATGTGCTGAGCTCTGCCAGCGGCAGCCCACCAGCTCCCACCTGGGCACTGGGAGGTACTGGGGAGGAGAGGATGCCAGGGAGGGCTCCCAGTCGTCTGCATCAGTTGCCACTGGGAGCCTGGCTGGGCACTCCCCGCCTTGGCAGAGCTCCAGCCATCGCTCCTCTCTCACCCTTTTGCTCCGCTAAAGGTCGCCAGTGGATGGAGCCACCCTGGCAGCCACCCCCGCGCCCGGGCGGCCTTTTGGGGCCAGCGGCTCCATGACAGGCAGAAAACGTAAGTGATGGTGTAAGCAGGGCGTTGGTGAGACAGGAAGGAGCCGCATGTCCTTCCCTGCCCAGGCACGGCAGGACACAGGCCAGGACAGCACAGTCCTGGTCATGTTCCCGTGTCCCTGTTTGTGCCTCCATCCCTCAGTGCCAGCTGGGCCCTGCCCCGTCCTGCCCTTTCAGCAGAACCACACCGTTTCACAGAAGAAGGAACAGCCAGAGGTGGCTCAGGGCTGCCCAGGGCAGGTCACAGCCACCCCTTGCCTGGGGCCACCCCCAGGGCTGACTGTGCCCTGGGCAGGTTGCCTCTGGTGGAGCCCAGCGAGGAGCACCTTCCTGATCTGCCGCAACTTGTCGGGAGCTTCCAGGAGCCAGGAGTAATGTCACCACCAGCTCCTAGTCACCTTGCACAAGCTGGAGACACTGGGGCCACAGACAGATTGCAAAACCCAACTGCTGCCCTGTTCACTTCCTTGTTGGCCAGAGAAGTCCCCTCCATCAGAAGCTCCACACACGTGTTGCAATTCTCAGCTGGCTCCTTGTGACCACACTTGGGGGGAACCAGCTCTCCTGGGGTGGCCGAGGGGCCCTTGTCCCCAGAGAATGGCTCATCCAGGGATGCTGTGCTGCAGGAGTGCCAGCCCCGAGCGGAGCAGGCTCAGAGCTGCTCCCACCCTGCCATGGGCTCCCCACGGCCACCGCTCTGCTCTGTGAAATACAGGGGGACACTTTCCACATGAAGGTCTTTGCTTGGTCATTCCACTGCACAGCTCTTCAGGGAGGGGGTGCCAAGATGACCCAGGCAAGGAATTGTTCGCTGCAGAGGTGACGGGTGCTGCCGAGGGGAGTGTGTGGCAGCAGCGCTGCCCACCCGGGAGATAATCCTGCCTCGTGCGAACCAGCCGCTCCTTGCCGAGAGGGGCAAACTCTCTCCATCGCTGCTCCCACCGCTTCAAACGTGTCTCGCCCCTTCCCTGCAGGCCCTGGCACTGCACTGTCCGCCCCCGCCGGCTGCCCCCACCCTCAGCAGCAGTGACCCCACAAGTGTCTGGCACTTAATAACTCCCAAAAAGTGCCAGGTAGAGGGGGGACGGAGCAACTGGCTGTAGCTGCCCCTGAGAGAAGGCAACCGCTGGTTCCGGGGCATCTGCCCTGGGCCACGGGCAGCACAAGGCTCCTGCCCACAGGACTCACAGGCCCAGCTCGCTGGGAGCCCACGATGCCACCACACACATACACCAAGCCCTGGGCCAAGCATTATGGAGGGATCAAAGCACCAGACAAATCC
>KZ505868.1:43614-61413 GCA_002844005.1 Limosa lapponica baueri | reverse complement strand
GGGCGGAATAAATACGGGAGCACTAAAAATCCCAGAGATCAGAGAACAACCCCCCAGTGCACAGAAGCCTCCAGTGGCCTCAGCCCCAATCGTCCACTTCTTTCTATCGAACATCTGCTCCCCAGCGAGGGGCAGCAAAGCCGACGGTGACACACAGTTTGCTCACCAGGGACATGGCCAGCAGCCCTCAGAGGGTCCCCCCGAGCAGCTGGTGAAGGAGCCTGTGGGTGCTCACAGACCAGGGCTGGAAAGGGAGGTGTTGGTCCCTCTGCCCGGTATCCACTCACAAAGCCACAAACGTCCCTCTGCCCTTCTCACTTTGGGCACCAACTTCCCCCTCGCCCGTACGACGCCAGGGCAGCTTTGGGACTGACCGGGGGCCACGGCGATGGTTTCGTGGTGCCAGCCCTCAGCAGGGCTCACCGAGTGCCCTCGCACCTGGGCAAAGGGACCAGTCTCCCTTCGGCAGCGCTCCTGCTTGCCAGGAGGGGACAGCACGGCCAGGGATGTGGCCAGGGACACGTGTCCCACTGGGTGGCTGGCAGTGGGTCCCGGGCACAGCAGCGGGTGGGCGGCAGAGCCCGTGCCCTCCTGGGAGAGGAGCTGTGGCTGCGCAGCCTCCTCCCGGTATCGCCGTGGTGCAGCCTCGCGCTGGATTTCATCCCCTACAATACATGGGATTTATCTCTCTCACTTTCATGTGCCTTTAAGGAAACACCACTTTTTATCTCATTTCTGCTGCTTTTTTATCATCACAAAGAGTTTTTAATGAAATGAGAAAGCGTCTGTTTCTGCAGGCCGCAGCAGCGTGGGTAATTTCAATATAAAACAAACAAGGCAGCTTTCAAAATTAAAATTTTATGTGTGGCATTTTCTCATTTAACAGAAAGCACAAAGATGGGCAAAACCAATTAACAGGACGTTGAGACTCAGCACTCGGCAAAATTAAACAACGGGACTCTGCAAAAGGAATTATTTGTTCAAAGGGAGAGAAAGGGATGGAGAGGAGGAGAGGAAGGAAGGCTGCTCTCGAAAATTCACCACCTCTTAACAAAATAAACACAAACAAACCTGCATCCTACCTCACGTTCCTCAGCCGGGCTTCAGGGCCCCACAGACCAGGTGGAAACACTGGGGAATGGCAAGGAAAATGTCTGGGAACAGCAGCTGCAGGAGAGAGCTGGGGAAGTCCCAAGTCAGGGCTCTGATGCTGCGGGCGGAGGGACAGGCTGGCCCCCAAAATGTACCCACCCCAGGCTGGCAGCTCATGCAGGGCTCCTCCAGGCACCATTCAGGAAGGTGCTCCCTCCTTCCCCAGATTCCCCTCTGCTTTTATATCCCCTCCCACCAAGAAAAAAAAAAAGAGTTCCAACAGAAGTTAAGCTGGAGACAACAAGGAGACAGAGGTGGGGAGGCAGAAGGGCAGCGACGCTGCCAGCATCGCCCGGGCACTGCCCTGCTCCTGTGCGGGGCCGTGATTAGCAGTGCACGTAGTGTCACCGTGATTAGCAGTGCACGTAGTGTCACCGTGATTAGCACTACACATAGTGTCACAGTGATCAGCAGTGCGGGCAGTGTCACTGGGGGAGGGGGGCTCCAGAGGAACCGCCTTAAAAGAGAGGAAGAGGTGGAATTAAGGCTAATCACTCCTTATCGACCTGGCCCTGCAGAGTTGGAGATTTACAGTCCCTGGGAGCAAGTCAGAGCTGGAGTGATTGCTGCAATCACTGCAAGGCAGGGATGGGGCTTATTTGCCTGCTTTGCACATAATTTGCGGGGTGAAGTGCTGAGTTCTTTCAGGTGCCTGGACATTTAACCAGTGATTTAGCCCTGCTGGGCCAGAGCAGGGGCTGTGGGTTCTGCCTTCCAGCATCACACAAGTGAGTCCAGCATTTATCTCAGGTGCCCTGCACCTCGCTGGAGTAGCAGGGGTCACAGTGAGAGAGAGTCCCTCTGCCTGGTGAATAAACCATGGGGCAGCATCATTTACTGAGCTCCCAGCTCCGGGTTCCACAGAGTGACCACAGAAGTCTCCTTAACGAGGGGCAGCAGCAGCCCAGCCCCAGGCAGGAGCTTCTCCAAGCTCTTGGCTCATGTCTCAAAGGAAGAGGCAATTCCTGGGGGAAAGAGCTCAGGGAAGGATGTGCTGAGGAGCTGTTTGGTGAACCCACAGCAGCCTGTGCAGAAAGATGTCATGAGCTTTTTACACCCACTAATGTGGGGAGAGAGCTGATGTAGCACTGTTGCAGCCCAAAGCTATTCAGGACTGGCAGGTGGGGGTTCAGAGGGGGACCCCAGCTCCCAGCCAGCCTGTTTGCTGGCCAGTCTGGCATGGCAAGTCCCTCGCAGAGCTGCTGGTCCAGCCTGGCCATGGGAGCACCAGGAGAGCAGCACGGGGCTCCCAGGCACGCCAGGGCACGGGCACAGAGTGGGAACCCTCCTGTGTCTGAGAAATGAGACTTTTCACTGAAAGGAACAAAAAAGCCAGGCTGTGGAAGGAGAGGAACAAGCTGCCAAGCCAGGTAATCCATCTCAGGAGCGGAGGCGTCAAGATGATTCATGTCTTCCAATTTACTCCCAGCTCAAATCTAAAGTAAATCAGCCCAGACTGTTCCCCGCCCCGTGCGGTGGGACAGGACGTGGGGTGCGAGGAACATCCCGCCCATCCATCTCCCTGCTCCCACAGCTCCTGACTTCAGCGCTTGTCCCATGTAATTAGAACCAAACTGTTTGTTGATAGGTGAAGGGAGGAGAGGAGGTGCCCTGGGAAGGGAGATGGGATGTGAAAGGGGATGATGAGAATGGATTTTTTTTTAATATTCTGTTCAGTTGCTTTTCTGCAGCAATTCCTCTCACAGGAGAATAGCCCAGGAAGAGCACTATCAATATTAGTTCCCACCTGTAATAAGAAAGTTGTATGTTGTCCAAAGTCTTAATTACCTTTTTAAACTACTTACAATTCTCCTGCCTCCTTACTGTGGCCTTTCTGCCAGCCTGGAGCGTCCCCACACCGCCCCTGCCAGCCGCTGGTGCCAGCCCCTGGTGCCAACCGCTGGTGCCGCAGAGGGGTTTGGTCCATGGGAGTGGGAGAGCCGGAGGGGAGCAGCTCGGTGTGCTCGGGGCACCCTCTGCAGAGCCACTGGTGGGGAGCTGGACGGCACCGGCACCCCTGCACCCCAGCACCCCAGCACAGACTCCCCGGGACAGTGGCCGGCTCTGGCTCCGGGGCTTCTGTTGCACATGAGGGACTGACACCCACTGGCCAAACCGTGGGGCTCTGTGCCCACTGTGCCCCGGGCGCAGGAGGGGGTTCGTGCAGGCAGAAGGGTGGGAGCCCAGTCCCAGCAGCTCCCCTGCTCTCGCCTCCCCGGGTGACTCCGCTCCATTTCCAAAGCGCCCGCAGAAAGGAGCCTCCTTCCCAAAGGACCCGCTGCCGAGGGGATGTCTGTGGCTCAGGCAAGCAAATGCAGCCCCTGCGCAGCCCCAGCCCCGCCGCCTGTGTGTCCCAGGAGATGGGGTGGCCTCTGGGTGACACGGGGCGCAGGACACGCCGTGGTGGTGGGGCAGGAGGGCATGAGCAGAGAGGTGACACAGGGGAAGCCGGTGCTGCTGTCCCAGTGTCCCGTTCCTGCACAGCCCTGGGTGGAGATGCCCCACTTTGGTGAGAGGCCGTAAATCCATCCAGGGACGTCGGGGGAGGAGAAGCTGCAAAACAAAACAGAGCAAGGCAGCTGCGCCATGGCCGTCCCCTTCTCTTGGCATCTCATCTTCGTTACAGCTAATTGCTGACAAAGGGCTGGGGCAAGATTTTGAAGGCCAACTCTGAGGTGCCCTGATCCCACCTTCAGACTGGTCAGGTTCATTTTTGTTTATAATCAGTTCGAGGGCAATTTAATTTTCAAGTTACTGATTTGAATTTCATGGTCTTTGAAAAACATTGGAAAAAAAATTTTCTCTAAGAAAAAACTGTTGAAAGAATGTGTGCCTTGGCCTCAGGGGGGTTAAAAATAAGTTTGTTTATATATAAACTAGCAATTTTGGGCTAAATATGAACTGACTGTAAGATGGGTAATTTTGCAGCATGCCAAACGTAAAATGGTGGGCAGAGACCCCCGGGAGGGTGACATGCACCCAGAATCTCCCAGGTCTGTGGGGGGTGACAAGGACCTTCTGCCACCCTGCTGCAGAGAACCGAGGGAAAGACAAGCACCAGAAGAGGGTTTGGGGGATGTAAGGGACTTTCAGCTTCATCTTCTGAACTCACCTCCGCTCATTTAAGTATAAAAAGTTGTAGGTCCGAGTGTTTCTTGCCGGCATGAAGCGCCAGCCCCGCCAAGGCCCGTCGGGCTGCACGGGCACAGGCTGGAAGGGTGGAAGCCACCAGCCCCACCGCAGCAGCCAATTAACAGAGCGTGTTAATCCCACCTCAGTGTGGGACTGAGGGTGACCAGCCCGATGGCAGCGCAGGGGGAGGCAGAGCTGGCCCCGGCCCAAACCCACAGGCCATGGCCTGGCAGCGCTGCTGGGGGGGTTGAGGGGCTGTGCGTCCCCCGCTCTGTGCCCCCCAGAACCCCTGCGCTGGAGCTGCGGGAGAAGGTGTTGCAGCTCGGCTGCAGCTCTGCCCGGTTCCGCAGCCTGGGGGAGCTCGGCTGATGGGCTCCACCGAGGATGCCTGTAATTACAGGGTTTGGCTGGCAGTCCTGGAAACGGTGACAAAGTGCAGTAAGGCTGCTAATGAGCCAGACACACTTTAAACACTAATTCACTTTATGATGAGAGCGCTGTTGCTGCTCAGATTAAGTATTTATCTACTTGTTTAATACAAATCAATAAGTGAATAACAGTTCGATGGAAGTGACATTTGTGGAGCTCTGCAGTCATTTGTAACTCGTGTTTTAATGTCTCTCCTAATGAGCAGGATGAGCTCTGTACAGCTCGGGCCATGCACGGGGAGCATCCTCGATTGCTGCCCTCGGGGGCCCAGCCCAGGGACCGGGACCATTGCTTTTCCAAGCTCCCTCCTTCCCTGGGGCAGGAACAAGCCACGGGGCTGGGACAGCGGCCAGCAGGAGCCGGGGACCCAGCCAAGCTCCAGTGAGGTCTCAGCCCCGTGTTGACACGGGCTGGGAACTCTCTTGACTTGTTCCCTACCAACTCTGCTCTTTGCAGGCGCTGGAAGAGTTATCCCTAAAGCCGCCTTTTCATCTTGTTTCTATTATTTTGAACCAGTGGAAGTTCTTGGAAAACAGGATTTGCCTGCCGGGATAAGCTGGGACTCTGCAGAGCCCAGTCGCATGTCGCAGGCAAGGCCAGCGTCTGGGTGGGAAACGCGAGACAGAGTCCAGGGATTTCACACCCGGGGAAGGGAAGGCCCCCAGAGCACCATCTCACCGCTCCTCCTGCTCCAGTACGATCCACGGAGGAGCTTTTGGCTGCTCTTGGCCATCTCCTCTTTCTCAGCATCCTGCAGACGTGGTTTCTGGAGCTGTGCCTCTGAAGTGTCCTAGAAAGGGTCCCCAGAAGAAATCATTTCCAGAAGGACTGGACTTTATGTACTCCAGCCATGTTTAATTTGCTGAATATTTCATGTTGTTGTGTTTGGTAGCTCTTCTAACTCCTCAAAAGTGAGAAGGCAAACTTTTAAATCTATTGTCTTGGGCCATTTTGCATCTGTTACCCCATGGCTGCAGTCCCAGCGCTGGAGGCACCATATGGCTCGCATTGTTATTGGAAAAGCAGCACACACAAAGAGCAGCAGGGCTGAAAAAAAATGGTCTGGAATTAAAATTCACCTTGTTGCTAACTGCAGACTAAATGACTAAGCCAGAGGGACCGAGTATCTCGTTGCAGTGGTTAGAGCAGCGTTGATTTCTCTTCTGAAGGAGCCCTGAAGTATTTCTATATTGTGTCTGATTTCAAAACACAGGAGTCACTTCCACTCTGAGCGCAGCACAACGCGTCCTCCTATTGCTAATGAGAGTTGCACAAATATGAGAGTGGTAAAACAGGCCCTAAATAGTACTTAAATTTTTCATGCTATGGGAAATAAGAGTGTCCTCGAAGGGAGCAGCTTCTGTTAAGTATCGGCATGGTGGAAATAATCCATTCATGGAGCAAACCCACAATTAGATAGATTGCTGCTGGGGTGAGCCGCCCGTTATCCGCCGGTGGAACTGCCTCAGCCCCGCATAACCAGGCTGCAAACAGGGGGGGCTCCACCGCTGGTTCCATCAGTGATGACTGTGCACGGCAGCAGGAACACGTCCAGCCTCTGCCCTGGGCACAGCCCTTTCCCGTCGAGCCGGGGGTCCCCGTTCAGCCTCAGCCGCGGGGCAGCACGAGTCCTGTTGGGGGAGCGGGACAAGGGCTGGTCCCAAACACCCACCCTCTCCCAGCACCGCGCCGGGGAGACGTGCCAGGGGCTGGAGAGCTGTTTTCTGACCCAGGGAACAGAAAAAACCCCTGTGACGTGGGGCTATGACTCACGCACCATGACAGCTGTGCCCAGGTTTCTGCTTCCCTGGGGGGCCGTTCAGAGGGGCGCAGGGAGGAGGCAGAAATGCTTTTGTGCCGAAAGGCAGGACGATGCCCAGCCTCTGCTGGGCGGTGGGTACCGACAGGCAGCTCTCCATCTCGCAGCGAGGACACAGGCAGCCGACTGCCGACACCGCTCCGCCTGTGCTTGGGTAAAACTACAGCCCAGACCCCTCCTGCTGGGGGTAATTGCATCTCCCCGGCCCAGCCCGGCTGCAGCGCTCCCCTTTGTGTGCAGGTCCACATTCTCTGTGCTTTGGGTTGAATGCTTGAGCAGACGGGGGTTCGACAACCATAAGGCATCAGTCGGAGGATGCTTCCTGCTAATGAGATCTCTGAGGGTTTCTGCTTTCACCTTTCTCCGCTCTCCTCCGTATTTATAACGGCAGCCAGGCTGGCACCGCCATCAGCATCTCCTGCTGCCGCACAGCTCCCCGGCGCTCGCAGGGGGGATTTGCTGCGGAACTTGCTCTGCAAGCTGAAATTTGGCATTAAAGGGTCTTCCTTCCTCTTTGAAGTTGAAGCTAAGAGCAGACGAGACACGTGGTGGTTCGGGGAGGGAGCAGAGGAATGAACAAACCCCTGAGGTGTGCCGTCGCAGCATCCCCGGACCGAGCGGGTCCCTGGCCCCGCGCTTGCCCGAGACATCCCGAACTTGTGCCAGGCGCAGACACCCTGGCAGGGGACCCAGGGCCGCAGCAGCCCACCAGGACTGCAGGGCTCTGTGGAACCCACCAGAGATGCTCCCTAGGGAACAACAGGCACATTGGCTCGGCTGGAGGTGACAGAAGGCCTCTAGCAGCCGCCAACACCCAACTTACCCAGGAACAGGAACTGCTTTCTGCAGGGGCTGTGCTGGCAATGTTACCTGCTCCCTTTGAAGAAAGAAAACACCGCTGGCTCCCTGCTGCCTTTTGATGGTCCCAGCGGTGTCCCTGCAATGCTGAGGGACCTCTTTGTGTCCTCCCCTAGCCAGGCTCTGTCCGGACAGGACACGGCAGGACTTGGATTTCAGCTCTGATTTCCTCTGCTCTGTTTTATCCCTCTGCATGGAGGTTTTTTCCAAGACCTGTAGCCGTCTTTGATCTCAGAATATTGATGTAAATATTGCATGATCCTGCCTCAGCCTCCAGGAAACCCAGATGTTCAATTGATTAGATCTTAACATAGAGTTCAGGAACTCTGAAAAGCACATGAAATAACAACCTTGTTCCAGTGTGAAGTTTCGCTGTTCAGGATCAAATTCAGGGTTAATTCATTATTCTTGACAGCTATTGCAGGAGACAGAGCAGTTAAGTAAACTAATTGTGGGGTGGATTCTGCAGGAGCTGAAGTCAACAGGTCACATACAATTAATATTCAAATCAATCTGACACAGAACGGAGTAGGACGCATCTCATCTGTGGCCTGTGAGGAACCAGGGAGAAGGACTGAAACATCTCCCAGGAGGAACAGGCAGGACTTGAGGACTGAAGCAGGAGGCTGAGATGACATCCACCTGCAGCAACTGCCCACGGGCATCCCCTTCCACCCACCAGACCTTCTGCTGAACAGAATTACAGAACGGCTAAGAGCTACAGCCATTTGCAGTAAAGCCCAGCCTGGGAGGATTGTCTTCAGGTGCGTCGCAGGCAGACGGGCAGCGAAAAAAAGTGTCCGCAGCTGCAGCGGGTGCAGCCGATAGATCTGTGCCAGATCCTGGTGATTACAGGATCGGGAACCAGTTGACACAGAAAACAGCATATTAATGAAAGTCACCTCTGGCAGGTGACCTGACGCGGGCAGCTGCCCCCTCCTGGCCCTGAAGCTCTTTCCCTGGGGCTCTTCCCATCCCGTCCTCCCACCAGTCCCCCCAGTCCTCCCCCGTCCCCCATGGGGTCCCTGGACCTCCCCAGCCTCTCCCAGCTGCTCAGTCCCCAGCCCTCCCCTGCCTTTTCTGCCCTGTGCTGGCATCAATGCCAGCGTGTGCCCCGGCAGGAGCCTGCCTGTTGTTTGTTTAAATGTCCAGGGTCAGGATTTGGGTGCTGCAGCCCCATGTCCAGGTGCCAGGGTCCCAATGTCCTGCTGCAGGAGCGAGGTCTGGGTCGGGGCAGCCGCAGCGGAGCCGGCGTGAGGCTGGCATCCCCGGCCAGCCGGTATCGCGGGTGGAGAGCTGGGTAAGGCTGAGCCCAAGTTTTCCTAGGGTTCCTCGTGCTGTTGTTTAGATAAGTTTAAATGAGCTGTGATTAAGCTAATTTCAAGCTAATTAACTCAGAAAGATATCCTCCACTTTTTAAAATTCTAAGTGGTTGTTCATTAGGAGCGAGCGAACGGGTAAAGGCTGCGTCACTGCAGCACGAGGAGCTAAATGCAGAATGAGCAGCAGAGTCATTACTGCAATATGAATATTCGTTATCTAATTAAATGGCATAATTAATGGCCTGTTACTGTACTGCTGTGGGATGCGTGCCCTCGTGCAGACAGGCAGGGGGGAGCACGGGACTCAGCTCCCAACTCCACTGCCCTCCCAGCCACTCGGCGCGGTTCGGTGCTGCCGGATGCGCTGGAGCTCTGTGTGCCAGCCCTGGGAGCCACCGAGCCCGGTCCTTGGCACCCCCCACCCAGGGCACAGCCAGGAGCCTGCCTGGAAATACTCTGGGGGGGCTGGCTGTGCCGGGGGCAGGAGGCTGCCTGCACTATTCCCACCTCAGCCTGACCAAAAAACAAGGCACAAAAACCTGCAGCAGCCCCGCTCCTGCGACGGCTGCGACGTGGCATCGTCCCAGCGCTGCCAGGGCAATGAAAAATGGATGGAAACAAGATTGGGAGGGGAAGGCACAGGTCCCCGTGCGGGGAGACAGCCCTGTCTGTGGGCTGAGAGCGACGGGTCTGGTGGTGGCGTTGCTGAGATCTAATGGCTTTTACGGCTCGGGTTCTGGCTCAGTGGAGCATCCCTTGATTGAATGCTGGGAGGAAGGGCTGGCCAGTCCCCAAGCCCTCCTGCCTTGGCTCCGGCTGGGCGAGCACAACCCCCCGTCTCCCAGAACGGTGGGGAGAAGAGGGAGAAAAGGAGGGGAAAGAAAAAAAGGAAAAAAAATTAGGGTTTGAGATAAAGACAGTATAATAGAACAATAACAATAAAGGAAAATAATAACGACATGAGTCACTCTCACTGACCACGAATGGTGAATTGGCACCATCCAGAGCAGTGATCATGGTTCCCCCCTGAGCCAACCCCCATTTATGTAATGAACGTGATGTCCATGGTATGGAATTGGCCATTCCATCGTTCTGCCTGTACTGCTTCTCAGCTTCTATGGGAAGCTGAAAAAAGTCCTTGAAAAATGTAAACATCACCTGGCAACAACTAAAACAATATGTATTGTTGACATTCCTTTCATACCAGATGTGAAACAACATCGACTAGAAGGAAAATTAACTCTGTCTGAAACCAGGACAAGGCCTTTGGGTGACTGTGGCCTGGAGAAGGCACGACCCTTTGCCCATCCCTCCTGCACGCTCCTGCTCTCCATCGACAAATCCCCTCCGGAATGCGGCAGAGGAGCTGTGGCTGTGCCTGGCCGTGGCATCAGCCCTGCTCCCGTGGCACAGGGGCTGGAGCGAGGGCAGAGCCTCAGCAGGGGGATGTCATGAGCACCAGCAGATGCTCAAGCAGGTGACCCTTGCATTGAAAAACACAAAGCCGTAAGAGCATCACTGGGTGCAGCAAAGGTCTAAACTGTCTATCATCATAACTCTTGAGTTTTCCTTTCCTGCCCGGGTCATTCTGTGTAGAATGGAAACCAGAGAGCTCTTTCCTTTATTCTTACGTCCTTCTCTCCACAGCTCCTGTTCCTTCAAGTGAAAAACCTGAAAATCCCTGAGAAGGTCACGAGATACAGTTACAATGGAGTGAGAGGCATTAGATTGAAGGATTGATCCCGGCAGCAAAGCCATTTCCCTCTGTTGTGCACATATAAATAAATCTGGATTGTGTGCTGAGTGATGAGCTGCCTCCGCAGACAGGCTCTCAGCACAGGGAGGGGGCACAGCGTGTCCTCGGGCTGCTGGAGTCGGCCGTGTCCTTGGCGCGCTCCGCTCTTGCCCCTCGAGAAGGGCTGGAGGGACCAGGATGCTCCTGGCAGGACAAACTGCTCCTGGTGGGTTCTGTGGCACCAGGTGTCCCACCGCGGCACCAGCCCGGGCCCCTCTCGGCTCCGTTCGCACCCTGTGGCGTTGGACGGGGCTTGGGGAATCACCAGTGCTGGCACCGCTGCTGGAGACAGTGACCCCGCTCAAAGCCCCCGGCAGGCTGGGCTGGAGGAGGCACCTTCAGGGGCTCCTGCAGTTTAAGAAAGGGTTTTGTAAAAGAGACCTGATAGTTCATGTCTGATTCATGCATAAATGAGCAAAGGTCATGAGAGACTCTGTCTCCCTGCTGCTCTGAGCTCTCCTGAGCACTCTCGTCCCAGCTGCTCCATGGCCGTGGGTGAAGGAGCTGCACTGGGGATGTTCTTCTGCTGGGGAGCACCGCAAGGAGAATTCCTCCAGGATTCAGTACTGTGAAGCCAAGTGAGCAACCGACATGGAAACAACCTGGTCTTGGGACCCTTGTGTAAATTCTGCCCTGAGTTTTCCCAAACCTACAGAGAGATCCCCTGGGAACCTCTGTTTCCCAGCCCTGTCTGGACTGATTCAAGGACTCGTGCTTCTTCACTAATGCCAGGGCTCAGATCTCCCTCTTCCCCACAGCTCTCTGAAGCACGTCCCCCTGCAGCCCCGCTGCGGGAACCGTGGTGGCCCAGCTTTGGGCTTCCCACTGCCCTGATTCCTCCCAGCACCCTGCCGTGATATTATTGAAATTTCACAGTCATCAGTTTCAGAAATTATTTCTGAAGTTTCCGCTGCTCTTGGAGTTGTAATAATTTATTCACACATTTTCCCCCCGGAGCAGGGGAGCGGGAGCCACCATCCCTGTCAGCAGCTCCTTCCTCTGATGTCCCCAGGTTGCAACAGACCTTTTTTCTTGACAGGTGCAAATAATAATAATACTATCCAGGGCCTGCCCGCCCCTTTTCTGCTTCTCTCAGGGAGAGAACATGTACCACTGAGGGAGACTTCCTCCCTCCCTCCCTCCCAACCCGGCTGAGGACACACGGCCGTGGGGAGGGACAGGGCTCCCAGGCCCAGGCTGCCAAGCTCCGTTTAAATGGAAAACCACAGCAAAACGTCTTTCCAATGGGGATGATAAATCAATGCTAAAATCTATTTTGCCTAATAAGGCAATGATACGTTCTAGCAGGAGAGAAGACACTATTCTGAATGCGGTCCAGCATGAGCTGTTCCTCTCCAGCCTCGCTCCCCTCCCAACCTGCTCCGACTAATCCCATGGGAGCCGCCGGGTTTGAACAGCTCAGGTCAGGGCTCTGCTTGCGAGGCTGTGTAGTTTGATGCTAATTTGAGGTAATGAATTGAACTTAAAAGTCATAATCTGCAGTTCTGCGATCTCTCATCTGTGGCTTCAGAGATTTACGAAAGGTTTAGTGCAAACTAATTCTTTGTGAGAGCTTGCTCTGGTGATTAGTTAGTGATGAAGGGAAACACCGCATGATTATTTCATAACTCTCAGAAATGCAAAGAGTTCTTTCCCCCTCTGTATCCTTGCCTTCTTTAAAGGAACGTAGAAGCAAAGTGGTACGGGAAGAGCAGAAAAACCACCCCAGCTTTGGGGCCTGGCGCTGTGCTCCAGCTCCCCCCGCACAAGCAGAGAGGGCTGTGCATCGCTGTGGCTCCATCCTGCTGCACCCGCATTTACCGCCCGTGGGACCGGCCGTGGCGCCCAGCACTGGGACACCCTTGGGCCAGGCCATGACCGAGCCCAGGGACTCGTCTGCGAGGAGGCTGCGACGTTTCTGTCCTCTGCGCTGAAGGAACAGCCTGTCTGAATTGCTGCTCTTCTCAAAGACACAGAGACTCCAGCCGGGGGAGGGACGCCCCGCAGCCCCGCGCAGGCAGGGTACCGGCAGCGCTCCCCTCCCTTCTCCCAGAGGGTTTTCCGCTTCTCTGTGCTGTAGTTCAGCTTCCTTCCCCCACGACACTCTTTTACTCTGATGTTCCAACGCTTCTTGTAGGCAGAGGTGGATGAAAGGACTCACACTCCAGCAGGTCCCAGCCCAGCCCCTCTCCAGCCGGCATCCCCAGGGCTCCTCAGCCGATGCCACCAGCTGGGGCAGGTGCGGAGCGGATCCCAGGGACAGGGCAGGGGAGACAGTAAATCAATAATCAGACCTACAAACACATGATATTGCAGGGAAAAATGCCCTCTCTCTGGATTATGAGGTCTGAATCCTCCCTGAGGGAGCCGCTCCGCTGCAAAGGACTGGAAGGGTTTCCCCGAGCACCAGGAGATGGAGGACTCTGCTGGCACTGCCCAGCACCCCGTGCCACACTGGCACCCCGATGTGCTGGGTGCTGCTGGAGATGGGCCACCAGCCCTGGCCAAATCCACGACCCGATCTCAAAGGGACCAACTCAGAGGCTGAAAATGAAGCAGGTGCCTCGCTGGGCAGGGATGGGATTATTACTGGCATTTAAACCAGGGGCTCTTTTGGCACCCTGTGATGTGCAGAGGTCTGGCGCTACAGATCTGCGAGAAAAAGCTCTTCGTTTGAATGCTGTTCATAATAATAATGGCAACATATGGCAAGTGACATTTCAAAGCATCTAAATCTCACCAAGGCACAGGTAGGCTTCCGAAATGTACAATATTCAGCCTTGCTGCATTAGAAAATGTGAGAGGCAAAATGCAGCGCTGCCAGCGCTGGGAGTCAGGAGAGAGTCCCCGGAAAATGGCTCCATAAATGATACAAAGTTCACAAATTAAGTGTCTTAAGAGCACGCTTTCCCGACAGCTGAACATTTCCTTTAAGTCTCATCATCTTGTAACAAATTAAAGACAAACAGGCATTCATCAAAAGGGAATATTCTCAATTGTTACAGCAAATTGACTTTAGATTATTGCTGGGGATTAAGCATGTGGTGGGGAAGGGGCCCTGGGCTCCGCTCCCCGAGCAGAGCGTGTCTGTGAGCGGGGAGGACGCCCACCCGCGCGGGAAGGACGGGTTGAACACCCGATGGCCACCGCTGTGACACCTCTGCAACCCTCTCCTGGTCCCCTCGCACCCCCATTCCCTCCCTGGGAGAACCTCAACCCTCCCCTGGTCCCTGAGCATGCGGCTCCAGGAGAGCCGTGCCCTGGCAGAGACCTGGCCACCAGCAGCAGAGTGGCCTCAGCAGGGACCCCATCACCCCTTCAGGTGCCAGAGCCTCCCCACCACACTCCTCCTCCCCTCTCCAGCCTCCAGCACGTCCCGTCCTGCCATGGGAGGGACGTGGCCACCACGGGATGTGGCCAACGCTGCCCAGGGAGAGGGGACACGGAGAGGAGCCACCGGCTCTGTGTCTGCTTTGCTTTGATTTCTCTGACTCAGCCCTGGAGTTTCTGGGGCTGATGCTGTTCCCGAGGTGCTGGGACGGGCCCTGCAGAGCCAGACGGGTCCCCGGCATTGCTCCCTCCGTGCAGCTAATTGGGGATGGAGAAAGGCACAGGGAGAGCGTCCGAGCCCCCTTGCTTTCCACCCCCCCTCTCTGGCCCTGAGTCACCACTGCCTTACTCCAAAGTAAATCGATTGCCAGGGAGGAATTATTTATATCGCCAACTAGAACCCTTAGTTTTTAATTACACAGGCAGTAAAAATGTCGAAGCAGGTTCTGCTCTTCTATTTTCACCGTTGAAACTATTAAAGGCTGTTCAGGAGGCGCGTTGCAGCCCCAGCCCTGCTCCTTGGCATATAACCCCCCCAGTATAACCCCCCAGCCCCTGTGCTCCCCCAGGTGAAACGCTCCAGTCCCTGGGGTCATCACTGCCCCATCCTCTGTCAAAGAACTGTTGGGAAACCTTTTGTGGTTCCCGGTCATTAAGGAATTGTTTGGGCTTCCTTCCCCGGCAGCGAGGGGCTGAGCCGGTGCTGCTGCCCGGCATTGCCCGGCAGAGCTGCTGCGAGTGACCCCGCTCCAGGAGCCCGCTGCGAGGTGTCTGTCTGTCTGTCTGTCTGCGCATCACCGTCTCCCCTCCTTGTCAGCTTTATGTTTGTTAATGTGGTTGAGCAAATCAATAGTGGGTTGTTTTTTTTCTTACCATTATAAACCAGCCAAGATATGAGTGGGTGAGAAATGACAGATGAGCGGAAACAAATCCTCCAGAATCATAAAAAGATACCAGAGGGGAAAAAAAAAGACTTTTTACTGTGATTGTGCAGAAAATCAATAAAGCACCACTACGAGGCGGTGCTGCAGATAACAAGCAGATTATATCAGTTTTCACGGAACATATTGTTTGGCAGGCAGAATGCTCTCAGAGGCTGTAATGGTGCATCATCAAGTTTAAGTTAGTGTTGTTGGCTAGGAGCTTTAAATAAAACCTAAACGCTGACATTTTTGATGGTTATTATTTATTCAATAGCCTGAGATGTCAAACCTTGTTGTCTTCAGTGTTCTAAGCGTGAGAAGCCGCGAGCAGAGGCAGGTGGTCCTTACCTGGGTGACGGATCGCCGTTCCAGCCCGCGCTCCGGCAGGGTCCCAGCTGAGTCTTCGCCCGGGAGCGGGCTCGAGGGCAGCGGCAGGGACACGGAGAATCCCCCAGCAGGAGCAGCTCCTGTGCCCGCAGACGTGCAGCCGCCCCGTCCCGTGCCCACCGGGGTCTGTGCTGGCTGGACCCCCCAGAGCATCCTTGGGGCAAGCAGGGGGCCAGCAGCCAGGGCTCCCGGCCACTTGCCAGCCCCGGCACCCCATGAGTCCATCTTGTAACCGCTGTGGGAGGTCAGACAGGCTGAGCATTAATGGGATGGGCTAATTACTGCAGAACTCCATGGCTCACCCCGCAAATCAAGCTGATCGATGCCATGCCGATGACAGAGGAGAAATAAGTTCGCCCCGAGCAGCAAACCTTCCCTGCCCACCCCTAGATCATCCGGGACACTGGATCAATAGAAGAAATATTATTGGTGCTTAAAGTCAAACGGTTTCAATCTACCCATCTGAAACGCTATTATTTTTTCTCCACAGGACGCGTTTTTAATAGGCCCACTGCCAATTGCAGGCAGTTGCAGAGCGCTCACTCTTATGCTAATTGCAAAGCTAATTGTTCTTATTGCAAAACCCATTATATAGTATAGTTATATTGCAGTTAACGAGATGTTTGGATTAAATGGCTCACTAAAAGTCAATAAAAAGAAATTTGCTTGACTATTCCTTTAATTTTTTAGATGCAGTGTTAATACACTGTTAATTCTCCCGAAAGGCCTGGATTCATTAAACTGCTTAAAGCAGGACTAATATATATATATATCTGTTGTGCAAAGGTATTAAAGCAGAATGCCACTGCAGCAAGCTCAAGGTGTCGGTGGGACGGTTCACAACACAGATGCCAATGGGCGAGTGGTTGCCCAGCGGAGCTGACCCCCCTGACGGCATCAGGCGCGTCTGGTTTCCCGACACGGTGCCACCCGCTGTGCTGCGCCCAGAAATGGGGCGACCGGCACAAATCATAGAATCACAGGATTGCCGAGGCTGGAAGGGACCTTTCAGATCACCCGGTCCAACCGCCAACCTAACACTGACAAAAACCACCCCTAAAACTTATCTCTAAGCACTATGTCTACCCTTAAGTGAGGGGGAGAGATTGCGGGGGGGGATGTGCACCAGCCACGCGGGGACTCGCTGCTGGGGGAGCTGGAGACACGGCTCGCTCTGGTGGGAACCTGGGCGGTGCGGGGCACAGGGTGCGGGGGCACAGGGTGCGGGGGCACAGGGTGCAGGGCTCCGGGTGCAGGGCTCCGGGTGCTGAGCTGCCGGCAGAGCCTGGTGCAGCCCCTGCATCGGGTACAGCTCCCCCATCCCCGAGGCTGGTCCTGCTCTCGGCACACGCCAGCATCGCCCGTACCGTGGAGCAGCTCAGTGATGGCTCACCTCCTCGGGATCCATCCTCCACGTCTGCCCTACAGTAACATTTTATTTGGGTTTACCAGCATTTTGCCTGTGATTTCTGAGAGCAGCTTGTCAGCCTTTCGGGACACAGCACAGCGCAGCAGGAGCAATATGAATTTATCTCCTTTCCAAAATTAGATGGAAGAGCTCGTAGCACATTCAGAAAGAATCCCAAGCATCTGAACTCTGAGCAGAAAAGCCTCGTTTCACCTGTAATGAACTATACAGAATGAATAAATGCCTTTTATACTAACTCATCTTGAAAAAAAGCCTTTCCTCCTTCATTTGTCTCGTTGTGTGTGCTCCATGGGATGCTGCCCTCAGGTTTTCACCTGCTACTCAAGCACGGAGCCGGAGCCACCCAGAGACCAGTCAGACCCCGCGTCCGCTCTCGGGGAGATTGGGGCCAGGTGGGCAGGGATGGGTGAGGGATCTCTGCACAAGGAACATTTCAAGGGCAAAAGCAAAACAATCTGGTGAATACCGAGAATATTTTAAATAGAAGTGAATGTGTAAAGGAAATCCTTTAGTCTCACTTCCCACTTTGCCTGGCACGGGCTCCTGACATGCTGCCAAGCAAGATTTGACAGAGAATTAAGCCTTTAAATATGAACAGAGGAGCGAGAAGCTGAAAAGCAGGATAAAGGGGCAGTCGCACGCCTATTGCCTGAAACGGGGCTCTTCCCAGTGACACAATGGCTTCATTAGCCAACCCGAGCGCAAAGAGAAACAGGAGAAACGGAGGATGCTGGTACCCAAAAAGGTATTATTGCTGTTTTTTAAGAGTCCAGACGCCAAGTGCTACCTTTCCCTTAGCAGAGTCACCGGGGCTGCATTGAGCATCTCAGGCTGTGAATGTCCCCAACCACGCGCTGTCACTGGTGGGGCTGCACGGGCTCCCGCTGCCACCCCCGGCTCCCACCGCAGCCCTTGCACGTCTCAGGGTGTTTCGGGGCCCCTTTGTTCTTGGACAGACTTACTGTAGTTCTGCAAATGTGCTCTTAAAAACTACCAAGGCTAATCCCCAGCTCTGCAGCCCGTACGCAGCGAGGGACAGCGTGCGGCACCAACGGCTCCGTTACTTCAAAGTGTGCAGCAGAATAAACAAGATGACAAGGAACCATGAAAGGCACAACATGAAATGAGATTTAACGAGAGTTCAGCGTCATTACCTAGATCAAAGTTAGACAGGACACAGGCATATTCAGAAACTGGCCGTAAGAGCCGAGGGAGGGACATTG
>KZ505868.1:30756-43315 GCA_002844005.1 Limosa lapponica baueri | reverse complement strand
TCGCTCCCCCTGCCCCAGCCTGGCCTCGTGCCCTGGCCCCAAGGACTTTCACAGGACACACAAGGGTTGGAGGGACAGCAGAAGCCGTGCTGCATGGGCAGGGTGTGTTCCGGCAGCAAATTACACTACAATTAAAAATCAAGAAATAACAGTAGGGATCTCCAGCACATACTTCTGTGTGCACAAGAGAGAAGGAAGGGCGGTGAAGGAGCAGTTCAGCTGCTTTGAATACGCTGTAAATCAATTTAAACCCCAGAAACCAGGATCTCGGTGCACCTCGCCCTTCAGATTCATGATGGAAATTGCTGCATTTTGCAAGTCACTATTGTTTCTCTGAGTTCCAGGGCACCATTCAAGAAAGCCAAGCTATGAAAGGCTTCCCACCATGTTTTACATTTTACTCTGGAACTTATTCCAATAACGAGAGAAAGGAAAAAAAAAACCCAACTTCAAAATCCCCCAAGGTTACACTCAGACTCCACCGAAAACCCTTCCCAAAGCCCCGGTTCCTGTTCCAGCTGGGAAAAGACAGGGAGCAATAAATCACGACCGAAAGGCAAATGGCAGCAATTAAAGTCCTCTCGGGGAGCCTGCCTGTCTCCAGGCTGGGCTGGAGCGTGGCCAGTGCCCGCTGCCCACTGGCACGTCTGCTCCGGCGTCTCCCACTGCCGGCAGCCGGTGCTGCCGTGGGGAGGGGGCCGAGTGCCGCCGCGGCCGCCAGCAGCCTGGGGGCGAGTTCTCGGGCATTGCCAGGAGCGACACGGCCCCCCGAGCCGAAACGTCCTTGTGGAGCAGCTCTGAGAGAGGCAGGACCCTCGGTGTGGGGGCACTGATGGATGGCTGCCCCCTCCCGCGGGCCGGAGTGAAACACAAAGGACGGGTGTTCTTTGTGCTCACTCGTACTCACGGCTCACTACAGCTGGATCCCTTCTCAATTTTTAAGGAGCAGACTTCTGTTCGGAAGAGAGAGGGCAGGAAGGAGGGAAGACTGCGAATTGCTGCAGTGAGAGCACCCTGGTTTTGGGGTGGGGATGGCCAGGCTGAAATGAGGGAACTCTGAACGCACGAAGGACGCCGGCAGCATCCCCAGGGACACGCTCATGGACAGACGTCCTCCGTGTCGTGCTCCGGATGCTGCACCCGCTCCCGGAGGGCACAGGGTGCGGTGGGGACACAGCCTGGGCCCCTGCCCCCCCACTGACCCTGTCACTGCCTCTCAGCGAGGGGTCCCATCCAGCTGATGGAAAACTTCTACAAAATACCTCTGTCCGTCAGCCAAGAGCAGCGTTAGCACAACCCCGACGGCAGAAAGAAAGCAGTGCTCTAAGAACCAGCCTTAATTATGGAGCTTGCACTTACACCTTGCACAACAGCTAATTAATTAGTTAATGCTGACAAAGTGCTCTGACCAGCACGGTGCAGATCAGCCACCAGGGTCAGAGCCAGGCAGGGCAGGAGCCTGGGCTCAGGGCACCCCGGGGCAGCTGGATCCCATGGGGGGTCCCTGTGGCCACAGGCACCAGGAGAGACCCCCGCAGCTTCCCATGGGCGAGAAACCTCCCCGCCAGCGGGACTTCGCCGTGCTATTTGCATTTCCCCACCTTCACATCACCAGTCGTTACTGCCTTGCCAAGAAACAAGTTTCTGTTCCATAGGACTAATCTTCAGTTTCATTAAGAGCAGGGCTTCATTACTAAATTTTTAACCAGGGGAAGCTCCCTAGTCCATTACTGCCTCCTTCCCATGTTTATTAAAGCAATAACTTTGTTTTTAAAAGGGACATGTTTCCCTTGAGCTCTCTTACACTTTGGTGCCCTGATTAAAAAATATAAATTAGAGATTGAGCAGGTCTCTTGCTTCAAAGGAGCGTAAATTGGGCGGCTCAGAATCCGGGGGAAAGTCAGAGCATGAAACGCTCCGAGATGGGTCTGCAGACGATCGCGCGTGAGATGAGAAGAGGATGAAGGTGTAGGTGGAGCAGCACGACGAGGCCCTTATATACAGCTCTGTACACTTTGTGGAAGTTCTGATTAAAATTTCATTACCTCTTTCTTTCGCAGAGAAGAAGTGCTCTGCGGGATGCTCTGCGGAGGGCAGAGCCTTAGCCTCTGCCTTTGAGGAGCAGCTGCTCCTGCCTCCCCGGGCCCCGTGTCCCCTCCGAGCTCTGCTCCATGTCCTGCCTTTCAGTTTTGCAGCCCGAATCCGAGGGACATGGAGCAGGTTGGGGCGCAGGTGGGGGGGCTGGGGCAAACGGGGTGACAGCGGTGCCGATGTCCAGCAGCTGTAGCTGTCGGAGCCAGGCTGCGGGGATAAACCTGGAATAAAGGTGACGGGTTCCCTGAACTCAAACCCAAGGCAGAGAAGGCACGTTCTGCCGTGGGGGCTGGGGCAGCCACAAGATCATTGTGCCTGGGATTCCTGCATGGCCTCACCGGGCAGCAGCTATTTCTGACAAAGCTCTTCCCACCCCTGTCAGGAACACGTCCCTCTGGGTGATTACAGCACCAGATGCCTGGCTGCCCTGTGGGGGGGCTGCAAAGGGCTCCTCTGCCCGCGGGAGAGCGGGTCCTGGCACGGCTGGAGCATCCTTCCTGCTCACAGACCCCTGCGACCCTGTCCTGGCCCAGGGTCTCCGAGACCCGCTCTGCTGGGACCCAAAGGTCCGGGACCCCTCTGGCAGTCCCACCCATGCCCAGCGGCGATCGCTGCTGCCTTGTACATAAATATAATCCATACATAATACATATCTGCCTCCTTCAGCGGAGAGACAGGACCGGACTTCTCTCTGTTATCTTTCTGTTTCCATGGTAATAAAAGTAGCTTCTGATTACGGCTATTTCCTAAGTAGAGTGAGGTTTGGTAATTTCAGCAGCATTATAGCACAGACTTCAGAGGGTCGGTGCTGCGCAGGGTGGTTCTGGCTCAGGCTTTTAATTGTGGGTGGACACAAGCAGGTCCCCGGCATCCAGGGGAGGGTGCGGGGCTGAGGTTTCTCTGGTTGGCTTATTCCCAGTAACTCTCTTCCCGATGGCTAAAGCCCCACGAGTGATCCACACAACTTTGCTGAGTCTCGGGCACTCTTTGGGACTGGCGCCTTCCACGGCGGCTGGGGTATCCCTGCAGGATGCCGTCAGCTCGTCTGGCACCTCAATGGGCCTCGATTTACTTATTAGCGTTAAAAAGAAACAATGCCTTGTATTTCCCACAGCCTGTAATACAACTGCGTAAAAGTGATACCCAATTAATGTGCTGCAGGACAAAATCCAGCTCTGCCTGGATCATAAAATGACTATCGATTTCTGTGCTCTGCTCCCGGCTCCCCCAGTGCCCGGGGGCTCCCTGTCCGCTGCCGACCGGCCCCCAGCGCAGACACCGACCCGGATTTTCAGTTGCCAAAGGAGCCCTGTGCCCGGCCAGGGGATTTCAGGGGGCACAGGACCAGGACCCCTCTCTTTCCTAGGGGGCTGCAGCTCATCTGCCTCTTCCCATGATGCTGCCAGAGACTGCACCCCACAGACCCCCTGCTTCCCAGCAAAACAACCCTGGTATGAGCAAATAATCCATTTTTTTCACATTTTCAGTACCTGGGTTGAAGATTTAGAGGCGATTCAGCTCCTCGAGCAGGCGGGTGCCAAGGCTGCAGCCTCACTGGGGGGCATCGAGGCTCTTTCCACACCGTCCCCAGGGACCAGGCAGCATCTTAATGAACCACGTGGCAGTGTGTAATTTAATCAACAGATCTGCTGAGAACAATTCTGACCTGTAGAATCAATTTTCCCCTACCCTCAATAAGCCAATCTTTAATATGAAGTGTGAACCTTCTAATTTAGTGTCATATCAAATAATAACTGTCGTGTTTAAACTGTTGCTAATATTAGTCAAACAATCATAGATAAGAGCCAGAGGCTCCTCGTCTTTCTCGTTACCACATACTTGCAATTAATATTTATAAAGCAGGAAAGATTTTTTTTTTTAAAAAAGGGAATTTTAAGTTGTCCTTTGCATTTTCAGAGACAGGCTGCAAAATTTATAGGCTCTCCTTCACCTCCACTTTCAGAGAACTAAGCTTTTCATCTGACGCATTTATAATTTTAGCCTGTAGGGACAGATAGGAAGCAAATCACGGCCAGCGGCTGCCGGGGGCTGGGGAGGAGAAGGGAGAAGGCAGCAGCCCCAGGGTGGGGGACTCGGCTCCCCAGGGGATGCTGTCACCCCAGGTGACAGGCAGAGAGCTTGGAAACTGATGGTGACGCGTGGCTCTGCCAGGGGCTGGCTACAGAGCACCGGCTGGGCACTGGGCTGGCAGCGATGGGCACCGGCAGCCATGGGCACCTCCGCAGCGCACCAGCACCAGCCCCTGGCCACGGACTCGGCTCCACAGGGAGAAGCACTGGAAGCGCCCCTGGGTTTGGGGACAGGAAGATAACTTTTGGAGCACTCATTAAGAACACCCAAAACTCTTTCACCCTCTGGTGAAAGTTTTAATACTCTTCCATTGCTTTATGTGAAGTCTTTATAATTATTTATTAACGATATTCCTGAATACCTCATTGTGAAAATTAAAATATCCCAATAGACTATGGCAGAAACCTTTGCATAAACCTGATAGGATTTTCCCACAGTAATAAGTCCCCAAGGTAAAATAAATTACAGAAGAAAATGTTTCAAAATAACTGTTCCCAATTAAAACTTCACCCAGGGTTTACGCTCCCTGCGTAGTTTTTTTTTCAACACGATAAGCATAAAAATGACACATGCCCAGCCAATGAAAACGAGCCAGTAAATCAAGTGATTTATTCCCTCTGCCTGTTTAAAACACGGGCCCCAGGGACACGGCCCCCCTTCCCCTTGCCTGCAGGATTCGCACTAACACACGCACACGCTCCTGCTGGGAAACTCCTTGTGCACGAGGAGGCTGGTGTGCACATACGTGCCCAGAGCAGACGCAGGCACTGACACGCGTGCACTAATGGCGAGACACACGCCATCACGCCATACGCGGGGATGCACGAACGCGTGGGCACCAGCAGCCTCTCCCCAACGCAACTACAGGACGAGGCTTTTTCTGCAAAACCCCCCTCCCTGAGGAAAGAGCCAGACGGGACGAGGACACGCAACGTCCTGCCTCCTGCAGGGAGAGCAAACGCAGCCGCCGGTGGCCCAGGAGGGGACCTGGGGGACCCTGCACAGCACCTGCCCGGCAAACACGGGGCAGCACCCGCAGCGTCCCGTCCCAGGGGAAGGCGAAGGAGGAACAGCCCGACGCTGGTCGCTCCTAACGACGGGGGAGCGGGAACCGCACGCTCTGTACGGGCTGCCGAGCTGGAATGGCCAAACTCCCTCCTGTCATTTCTCACTTCATTATTCCCTTGCATTTTTTAAAATTAATATCAATAAAAGATACACTAGAATTGCAGAAATCATGGAAATGTCAAACATCTCTCACTCGCTTTGGTAAGAACTTTGTTAAGTACCAAATGCAAATGTGCAGCTGGTGCCTCTGACATTTTGGTTCCTTTGCTGGCACAGGCTAATCAATTCAGCTTCTAATTTTAATTTTATCAGCAGCAAATCTGTTAGATTTTTAAGGCTCTGATGTAGGCCAATTAATTTCTAATCAAATTACCTACGTTCTGATAGGTTTTGCCTGCTCTCCCAGCGGTGCCTTCAGCCCGTGACCTTGCCGGCGGCAGACGGGAGCGACACCGCGTCCTGCTCAGGGTGATGAGGACACCATCCTTAACCCATTCGTGGTGCTGAAGGGGCACGAACGGCGGCGCTCACCCACGGGATCCGCGGTTATCAGCTCAAAAGCGAGGGGTCCTGCCCAGCGTTCCCAGGGCTCTGTGGTCCCCAGCCTCCCCCTGCCTGGTCACCGCCCTGGGGAAGGTCCCTTCCCTGGTCCCCGAGCTGGGCAGGTCCCTTCACACCCATGACCCACAGCAGCAAAAATGAAGCCCCATTTTCTGCCAAAAAAGGGACCCCTGAGCTGCTCTTCGAGGGTCCGAGGACACGAGCACACAAGCATGAGGTGCTGGGAAAGGTTCTTAGTGATAAAAAAATTGAGTTTTTAGAACTGCTAGAACAGGGAATAGAATCAGAAAAAATACCCTTCCTCTCAGTGTCAGCCAATTTGCTATCTAGATGCTGGTTTTAAAAAAATGTTAGCAGGAGTTTGTATTTATTGCCATTTTAATTTTTTAAGCCTGCAAGTCTCTTTGACGAAGGGTGTTATTAGCGCGGCAATTAACCAACCCGGCTATCAAACTTGTGCAATGCAGCATTAAATAAATCTCAGAATTGATTGCTTTCCAATTTTGAACAGATATGTATGTGTCTATGTGTGCATATATATATATGCAGAAATATCTGCGCCTGTGTCTGCTTGATTGTCAAGTGGGAATGAATCACAGCTAAAGCTTGATTTTTCTTAAAGATACCTTTAAAATGAAACGCTCCTAAATATCAACATTATCGCTTACAAGAAGTATTTCCTAGAAAAAATATTAGCCATTTGAAGCAGGGTGGCACGCCAGGACAGAGAGACGGGGGCTCCTGCTCAGGTCACACAGGTGGCTACAGGGACCCTGCCCCAGGACTGCACCCACCCCCCCCTTTCTGACAAGGGACCCGATTCTGACTCTTGGAGAGGATTTTCTTACATAAAATGGAATAATTTCTAGGCCCATTTGCCTGATGAGTGCCAACAGCAGGAATACAGAGATTTGTTGGCTGATGGGCTAAACCCAGGCTCGTTACACGTGCCGAGCACTCAGCGTCTGGTGTCCCTTACATGGGTGTCACGGGATGTTTGCTCTGGAATTGGCTTATCCCCAGGTCAGCCCACATCTCCTCCTGCCACGTCCCTGCAGGAGGGATGCTCTGGGGAGCAGTGACAGTGACGGCGCAGAGATGTCCCTGGGGCTGCGGAACGAGCCCCAGGGGCAGTGCGGGGAAGCACCGACCTGCTACCGGGGGGACACAGCCCAGTCTTATGCCACAGGCACCGCTTTTCTGCTCCGCAGCCACCCTGACGAAACGTACCCACTGCTGGGGCACACACCCTGCCGCCCTGCCCAGCAAAACCCCCGCAATGGCCTTAAATCGGGCTCTCCGGCTCCTGCAGTCATTAAGCGGCTTGAAAAGCATGAGCTTTATTGTTTCAGGCCCAGAGGGAAGCAGTCAAGAGCGCATCTTACCACTGCTCCAGGTTAGTATCTGGTCCATCATTATCTGTGCCTGTAGTAATCTCCAATCTTTAGACTTTAATTTGTAAGTCAGACAAAGAGATTTTTCAGCCTTTCATGTGCTGAATGACAGGCTCAGCTCCCTCCCCCAGCACTTCCTCTGTGACTCACTCATTAGAACCTATTTTAAAACGTGCTACTGACAATAAATACGTTTTTGATCTTTACTCTTATGAGTAAATAAATTCCTCTTTGGGGTGTTTAAAAGGGTTTTTTCCTCTTCCCACCCCGTGTCCGTGGGCCGCACGCTGTGAGCTGGAGCCGGGAGGTGATGCCCTGCTCGCGGGGCAAGGCGCTGGGCTCCGTCCCTCGACCTCGCACCCCCCAGGTAACCCCCGGCTGCTTCTCCTTGCGGCCGCGCTGCAGGTGGAGGGAGCAGCAACGCTGCCGGGGACACACCGGTTCCCAGCTCCTGCACCCCGTCATCCCCCCAGAGGTGAGAGGGCAAAGCTCTGGGTGGGCGAGCGCGGGGCAGCCCCCGGCAGCCGCAGAGCCAGGAAGCACCGACCCTCGCAGAAGTGGCTGTTTTAACGAATCGCCTTTCCCAGCGCGGGAGTCAGTGCAGGGGTGGGGGGGCCTGACACAGCTCTTCTCTGCAAGAGGGCTTTAAGTTTCTACACAGCGACAAGCAAGACTCACCCAAGCTACTCACACAATAAAGTTTTCACTCCAACCAAGGTTAAGGGAAGGAAACCCAAACAAGAGAACCGAATGACTGATTTTATCACTCCACGAGGAGTTTTTGCCCCTTTTATGAGCTGTCCTGGTCAGGGACTTTGCCCTCCTCCCTCTCTGTCTACAGCCACAGAGGAGGTGGAAGGAGAGGGAAACCTGTTTGCATCTCCCCAATTTGCCAGATAAGTAAGTGGAAGCACCGGAGCCAAGATGCTTAAATCCTGCATCCTAATGCGATGTTGCCGCGCAACCGGAGCAGAGCAGCCGCCGTGCCTGCGAGCGCCCGTCCCGCGGGAGGACAACCCGCAGCACCCGAGTTCCTCTGCTGACGGCACCGATCCCGCGCCAGCTCCTTCCCCCTCCCGCGCCTTTCCCTCCAGGACGGCAGCTGCTGCTGGAGCGAGCCCAGAGCGTTTTTTGCCTCATCAATCTACCCTGGTGGGCCTTCCGTACATTTCTTATTATTCTGCCTGACATCTGTTCACAACTTGTTTCTAATTCCTCACTCTGCTCCTCCTTGTCTGACTCTGGCCGTGGAGCTGAGATGAACTTCTTGGACACATGCAGTTTGCTGGGAGGAAACTTCCACTCCAGCCGCCTGGCCCCACCGCGGGAGAAGCTGTTTCTCTCGGGAGGTGAATCCCCGCAGCGCAGCCTTGCAGGGGGAAGGGGGCCAGGGCTGGTCCCCACGGCAGCCTGACACCCCGCACCGGGCAGCTGGCCAGGGATGTCTGCATTTCAACGGATAGATAAATAACCCTTAACATCAGCTCTCTAAAGGACAAAGTCAGCTCTGAGTTATTGTGGACATCTGCAGGTGCAGGGGAGCGCCAAACATTGCCCAAAGTTTGCAGGATGCTTTGGATCCTCTGGAACGAAAGGGATATAAACTCATGGGTGGATGCCAGCTGGTAATGGTAAGCAGATGGCAGGAAGACTGCTGAGATAGGACTGCTTTATTTACTTGCTTATTCATTTATAGACCATATTTTAGGAAAAGAAAATTAACCTGACTTTGTACCACCCACCTGCGCTCCGAGAGAACGGGCACCGGCGTGTGCCACGGCTACCGAAGGCTCTCCCTGTCCTCCTGCTGAGGGTTCCTGCTCTCTCACATTTATCTGCTGGTGGTTTCTGAAGGCTGGTGGACAGGGATCGGGTCCTGCCGGTCTCCTGCATCATTCTGCAAAGCTGGGCCTGCTCCTAGAGCGGGGCTGAGATGGGAAAACTACGAATGAGCACACCACAAACTACAGAAAAGCACTGCGAGGGGCCACTTGCCTGCCTCAGGCGAGAGCAGCTCCACTCCGCCGCTCCTAGAGACATTTATTTACCCTCTTCTTAGAAATAAAGAATCCACATCCTCTCCAGCAACCTGTTCTCATGCTAATTGTCCTTAAAGTTGAAAATCTCTTTGGTTACAAGCGAGGACCCTGCCCTCTCCCAGCTCCGAGCCCCACTCTGCTTTTGGCCGCGACCCCTCAACCTCATTCTGCAGTAACTCCTCTATGCCTCAAAACATCCCCAACCTGGGAAACGCTGTCCCACCCCAACTGCTGTAAACCTCACCTCCAGCATGGGAGGCTTCCTAAAGGAGCCGGAGAGCAGAGTGAGCCCAGACACAGTAAATCCCACACAAACCCCAGGGCGACCCAGGTGCTCTGGTGGCAATTGGCCCCGACAGCACACCCCGACACGGGTCACAGCTGGTGTTGAGGGACCTGCCCATAACAACAGCCTCTTTTGGGTGGAACCTTCACAGCACACACAGCTGATGCTGGAGCAAACCCACCACGAGTGCCTGACCCAGCTACAGCTCGCTCCCTCAGAGCTGCTGTCTTCGGTGGCAGGAATGCTTTTGCCTTTCAACTTGAATTTAATTACAAAATAATTAACTCAGCAAAAATTCAGGAGTCATTTGGCGTATGTGCCTGTCTCACACGCTACTGCAAGCGCTTCCTTCAGTCACTGCACCGCCTCTTGCGAGCTGTGCTGAGAGGTTGGGAAGCTCCACATCCCTTCCCGTTCTCATCCCAGCTGCATTACGTTTCTCACTCGCTGGATAAACCCCCCCGGGTCTGATCCTGGGTCCAGCCATCTCCAGCCTCAGCAACCCTCCGGTGCCTTCAGTCACCGGGTTCCAGGGAGGAGATGGCAGAAGGGACAGACCCAGCAGCCCAGGCTTCCCCAGCCCTCCCGGCAGCACGGCGCTGCTGCTGGGTTTTACTGGGAACGCCAGGGAGGAGGGTGATGCCTGGCCCAGCCCTGGCACCACCGGGACCGTGCTCACCATGGCTCAGCAGCGCTAGGCCAGCTTCGTTTGCATTGTTGCTAATTGAGCTTTTCTTCCTCTTTCTTGTTTTTGCTGTTAGTAATTAGCATTAATCATCCCCTTCCCCTCCACGGGGAATATGAAACAAATCCTCCCCCGAGAGCACACCGCCCCCGTGCCGCTCGGCCCCGCTCTGGCCCCACAAAGCCAGGGCAGCCCTCGCATCCCCACACCGTGTCGGGGTGCGAGGGGAGGAAGGGAGGGGAGGCAGAGCCTCCGGGAAGGAGCTTGCCCAGAAACTGCAGAAAAGGATTTTGGGAGCCTGGAGAGGAGGAGCGCGGGTGGAGAGGAAGCACAGAGCATGATGATGGCGAGCTCGTGGCCACACGGTGCCAGGCATCGCTGCGGCGAGTGCCTGAGCCCCCCTCAGCCCTGAGAGATACCTGTCTCCCGCCCTGCGTTTGCTGTGTGTTTTTCCCCTTCTTGATGAAAAGAAGTTCTTTTCTGATTGAGCTAATTATGCTGATTGAATTTCCTCCCTCTCTCTGTCTCTGAGTGTGAAAGGTTTCCTTAATTTGATGGGGGTAATTGTTATGCACACACTGTCAGATGTTAATGCAATTCCATGATTGACAGGTAATCAGCACATCAGTTGTACAAAAAGAGTGAATAACTCTGTAATTTTATTTCCCCTGATTCCACTGTGTGGGATGGCAGGAAAATCTAAATTAGCAATCAGGGAAGGCTTCCCTGCTCCAGCACGAGCGGCTAACAGCCCGGCCGATGGCTGGGGCTGCGAGGTCCCACTCCGGCTCTGAGGCCTTACCTGCAGACACGCTGCTCACTGCTGAGCTCCTGTGGCTGCTTTTCTCGGGGGGTCCTTCGGGGCTGAGCTCTGCTCCCACCAGTGCCCGCGTCTGTGCTCCCGGGGCAGCATCCGCATGCGCCGTGCAGGGCTCCAACAGGGGTGGGAATGCGCTTCCTGCAGAGAGAGGCAGAAACATCCTGAGAAAACGGAAGGTTTTGGTACCCCAAAGTCCCCCCGAGGAACCTGCGAGCAGTGGGAAGCCCCGTGGGCTTTGCTAAGCTGGAGGATGAAGTCGCACGAGGATGCACCACGGCTCTCGGGCCATCCCCAGGCGAGAGCACCGGCTGCTGATAGCTCTCTCCAGAGAGAGTAAGACAGGGGTTGCTGATGAGGTAATTGCTGGCCGGGGGCTCCCCTGGGCTCCCCACCGCAGCAGGGGAGGGAGGGAGGCAGCAGCTTGCAGATTCCTGCTTTGCACCTTCTGCTGGGGCTGGCGGAGCGAGTGACAGAGGGAGAACTGGCCCGGCGCTGCCTCCCGACACGTCTGCCCATTTCATTTACTGCTCGTCAGCTGCTGACAAGCCCCAGACAGGCAGGAGGTAGGAATGCCAAAACATACATTTCTCCAGAACATTTTCTGAGGCTTCTTACATTCTTGCTTCTCTTTCCTCGGTAAGACCCTGATGTAATTTTTTGCTCGTCTCCCAGCTTGGACCCCAGGGTACCGCTGTTTGCACAACAGACTTGAAATGCAGAGCAGAACCCCGCGAACCCGGAGCGATGGCTGCAGAGGCTGGGGCTGGTGCCGGCACACGCTCCGGGCATCGCCTCGTGTGCCAACCGACAGGGGAATCGCACAGTGCCAGCGGCCCCAGGGCACCCAGCCAGCCTGGACCAGAGAACAGCAGGGTAAGGACCAGCGACCAGTTGCAATTTGCCAAAAAAACGGACCTATTCCTCCCTCCTCTCCCCTTTAGCTAGACGAGTGGTTCTAGCCAAACCCAGGGAGCTGGTGCTGCTGGTCCCACCTGCCCCGGGCTGGCACTCCATCCCCAGGAGCTCCCGGAGGCCAAGGCCCCACACGGCTGCCCCCTCCCAGTGAAGGGACGAGCCCTCGGGCACAGGCAGGGCTGGGGCTGGGGACCTGGGACCTGCAGCTCAGGGCTGGTGGCGGCTGATGGCAGACAGTAGAGGAAATGGGGAAGCCAAACAGACTGTGAACAGCATCCGCTGAACACTTGCATTAACATAATAAAGGGTCAAATCCCATGTATGAAGAGCCGGGAGTGAATAGCTAGATTTACCATTAGTGAGATTTATCTGAAGTATTTAAAATCCCTTTTGGAAGGATTTAGCGAGGCTGGTTCTCTTCCCCAGAGCATGCATAAAACAGGCTATTCAAGGCAAAAAATCCGTGCTGATTGGGATGCACAGCCCTGCCCTGCACTTCATAGAATCATAGAATCATAGAATCATAGAATGGCTAGAGTTGGAAAGGACCTTAAAGATCATCTAGTTAAAATCCCTTTTGGAAGGATTTAGCGAGGCTGGTTCTCT
>KZ505868.1:13791-26991 GCA_002844005.1 Limosa lapponica baueri | reverse complement strand
GCAGAAATAAAATAATTTCCTCTGAAATGATTTGGAGTGGGTGGCCAAAGACCCTGAATTCTTCATTCCCCTTCCCTTATCTTGAAGAACGACTGACATCGAACCCACAGGGAAAAGCAAACGCCCAAGTCTCTGTATCTCCGAGGCAGAGGAAGCTGCTGAGGAAAATACTGGCTTGGAAAAGTGCCAGGAGAAAATCTCCCGTGAGCGAGACAGCGCAGTGTTCACGTGCGACAGACCAGACAGAAATGCTGGAAGGAGGGGAGAGCCGAGAGCAGCCATGGGGCATCCTGGCCGGAGCGGCCCGGAACCGCAGAGGCGTTTGGGCAATAAAAATCTGTGTCCTGGGGCGGCTCTTTGATTTACTGGTGAACAGCAAAGAGCTGAAAGCGGGCCAGGGGGGTGCTGCCGGTCGGTGGGAGCTGCCTCCCAAGGGCAGCATCGCCGTTTCGGCCCTGGGACCCCCCTCCGTCGGGGCGGTGTGGGTCCATGGGGCTGGTTTGTCCTGGCTGCGAAGATCTTACCACACAATGTGCTGGGCTCAGCAAGCCCAGCGTGAAGCAGCAAAGGCAGGGGAGGGTGTTAAGTCCTTTCCTTGTATTTTAATAGCATCACAACACTTCAAGGCATGGATAAGAGCCTCGGGTGAGAGTCGAGTGTCATCCAGCTGATTTTCTCTGCCCTGCAGCACCTCCTGCCCTTTCCCTGCCTCGCCCCCAGCCCTCTCCGAGCTGACTGCCTTGGGCTGCTGCTTCCACTGGAGGCAGCTGCTTTTTGCTTTCCATTTCCCCAGCAGGAAGCCGTTTACCTCCCCGGTGCCTCTCCTCCCTGGCTGGGAGCAAGGTGCCGGCTGTGGCCGACTGCGGGTACCGGCTCCGAGCATCCTCCAGGGCAGGGCTCGGTGCCGACCCGCGGGCTGAGATGGCTGCCTTCGGCACCGACAGCGTGCTGCACTCCTTTGTGCCTCGGCTCCTGCGACTCACCGCGCGCAGGCTCTGTGCAGCCCTGGCACTGGCAGCGCTAAGAGTGACTCAGGCCAAAACCACACTCAGATCTTCATTTTTCCACAACGCTTGAAAATCAGCACTGGGTAAATCAGAGGCAAAAATGCCATGCCAATAAAAAACCAGAAGCAGAAGCGGAACGGCAGACCCTCTTCTCTAATCACCCAATTGACCTGCCCGTTCTCAGGGAGGCCCTGGGCAGCGTCCCGGCCGTGGGAGCAGCCGAGCCCCACTGAAACCAGGGAGGATCTTCTCCTGCACAGCTCTCATGGGTCGGGGCACCTGTACGGCTCCCGGGGGGGAATTCTGGGTCAGAACTCAGAGAAACGGAGCTGCTCAAAACAGAAATTCCTGGAAGCTGTCCCCTTTCTTCAAAATATTTAGAATTTCTGTCAAAAAAAAGGCTGACAACACCCAAACTGACTCTTTTGGACCGGCTTCTCTCTCTTTCTGCAGTTTTCAGCCAACGTTTTTCAGTGGGTTTTGGCAGAAAATCTTTGGGTTTTGACAGTTGTTCTTTTCTCAACGACAAGCTGACACCTTCCGCTACATTTTTTTAAGAATACTTCTGAGTTTTGGCTGTTGGAATTTGATTAAAGAAAAAGAAACTGATTTTCACAAAGCCTCTGATAATAAAAGTGAAATTATGGGTGGGTCCAGGACGATCTCCATGGGGCGGGTGGCTGTTGGGAGAGCTCGGGCAGGTGTCAGTGGGGAAGGGGAACAGGGGACAGAGCACAACCTTGGCCGTCACATTCCGTACAGCTCAGCCAGGAGAATCAGATTTAGTCATCGTATTTCAAACACTTGCGTCACCGTCGCCTTCTGCCGCTGAGGCTGAGAACTCACCGACTCCTGCCAAGGCCTGGAAGGAAGCGAGGAGCTGACTCGGGGTTCTCAGCTGCTGCCCCGGTTTTGGGGTCTCTGCTGGTCCAGACTGAGCATCACCGAGTTCTCCTGGCACTGACCTCCCTCCATCAACTGAGAAGGCATCGGGCAGCTCCATTTGATAAAGCCGTAGCCTTATCCCCACAGAACACTCACGGGAAAAGCCCTAAATGCACCTCCTCTGGCTCAGCTGGACGTGACCAGTGTCTGGGTTTGCTCCTGAAGACCCCTTGACCCCCCGGTCCCCGAGCCCCAGCTCCTGCCTGACCATCCGCCCTCGCCATCGGGAAGAGGATGGGCCCCAGCTCAGAGGGACTCGACTGTCACACGTGAGAATCATCAGTATTAACGTCGCCCTGACACGGTTTTTTACAATTTATTACATGCAGATGGACTCTGGGAGTGTAGTTGTTTTAATTACAGTGAAACGCCAGGCAAGATTGGTTATGCAAGTCAATAAATCACTCGACTGCACTGATTAAACAGGAGTAATATTTTGAATAAGTGACTGTCTCAGGAATGATCATTACTATATTACATTATCATTCTCCCCTGCATGTATATTGCAAACAAAATTAAATGAAGATGTCAAGTTGCAACAGAGACTAGACACTAATTAAAACGAAAGCAGCTCGGTCCTTTCTTCCCTTTCTTGAAAGGTGAGACCGGAGCAAGACCCAGAGCCCGCACTGTCACCGAGCGGCTTTTCCCGTCCCTTCTCCGGGCTGCGACACTCACGTGGCCGGAGGCTCCGCTCCCGGGCAGCGGCTGCACAACCAGGTGACAGATGGAAGGGGGATTAGGGGAAATGTTCGTATTAGGCAGAAAAGAGATGGATGTCCTTACTCCACACGAATGTTCTGCCCAGGGAAGGGGTGTGCTCTCCGAGCTGGAAGAGGAGCCCAACCCAAAGACCAGTTGGGCTTGAGTCCACCGCAAAGAGACACTGCTCCGCAGCCACAGCTGGGTGGAGTGTGATGGCCCATGTTATAAATAAGGTGAGGGCAGATGATCTAGGGGTCTTCCCTAGTCTTAAACTCTCTGAAATTATGAACTATATCAGACGTTCCAGCAGAACATTATTTATTTGATCTGATTTTCACAGATAATTAGTTTCTCTGAAAGTAACTACGGGTACCTTTAGGAAGCACTGGCATTTTCATTATATTTATAGCTTCTTCCCAGGTAATTACTAATACATGAAGAATCTGATTATGGTCCCTGCAATGAAAGGCAGCAGTCTCTTGGGAAGGATATACCACTTGCCAACAAATGAGAGAAAAGCCCGTATTAAACTGATTTCCCAAAATAACTATAATGGTGCACCTTAGCCAGTTGCCAGAAGAGATACAAGAGAATATCATCAAGGTGAAATACTTTCTGATGAAGGTATTTACGCTGCGGAGCCTCAGCCAGGTGCTGGAAAGCCTTCCAGCTGACCTGAGCTTCAGCCTTGCATCAAACTGCCGGTTTCTGTTCCAGAGCTCATCAACTGGCTCCCGCTCTTCCAAAGCACCTGGAACCAGCCCCAGGGCTGGCTTGACTCCACAGGCTCCGACTCGCCCCATCCCTCCCGCTCCGTGCCCCCCCGGCGCTGGCGGTGCCCTGCCCCGGAGCGTGGCTGCCCGCGGGGACCCTGAGCTGGCCCTGGGCACAGCTGGGCTGCGGGGCTCATCCAGCCGGCGCTGGGCTCCAGACATGCCTTTCCTCATCACCTGCACTGAATTCATTTGTTAGCACCAGTCAGCAGATGGGGTGTTAAAAGTCAGGAGTGCAATTTGGGGAGTTCACACCACTCTGGAATGTTTCCTTTATTTATTTTTTATTACTCCAGCTTTCTGAGAGCCCTGGCTGATGTACAATGGTCAGGGCTGTTACCGGGGCTGGCTACTGCTGCCTGTTTCCTGGCTGCTTGTGTTTTCCGTACCACAAGCCTGTATGTGGGAATCAGAAACACGAGTCTGATGTGCCTTGGCTCTCCTCCACTGTTGTCTTCACCGGCATCAACATCCACGTCCACACATCTCCCTGCATCTCCCCCAGCAACCCGGCCATCTCCTGTCCCCCCCCCCAAGCTCCTTTTCCCGCCTCTCCTGCAGGTTCCAGGTCTGCACCTCGGGATCTGCTCCTCTTCCTCTGCCTTCCTCTGCCCCCAGACGCTGCCACCGCTTTGGAACACACCCCGCACGCTCACGCTGCAGCAACGGGCTTTTATTTTACACCGGAGGAGTCTCAGCTGAGCTGGAGCGGAACAATTCTGCTTAGCATCAAGTTGCATTATCAATAAAAAAAGAATTCTGACTAATAATTTGCCAAAAAATTACTCTCTAGAATGAACAATGCCCCATGGACTGCCAGCGGCAGAGGGGAGCTTCTCCTGCAGAGCTAGGAAAGTAATGCAAAACTGCAGCTTAAAAAAGCCTCTTCCACATCACATTCTTAAAATCAGGTGAATTTTTAAGGTAATTTCTATGTCATTCATGCTGAGACTGGACCACATCTCATTTTCCTTGACACAGTATTCAGACACATCTCAAATGTGCTACACGCTGAGATTTTTAACATTCATTTCCCTCCATTTCTCTTTCCTTTTCTTTTGCCAGGAATGGCTGTTCCGTGTCACCGGCTGGGATGGCTGCAGCGAGGGCTGCACCTCGCCGTGGCTGCTTCCCCCACCAACCCCCCGGGTCCGCAGAGGACACGGCCAACGCCGAGGACGGTGCCGGGGATGCTGTGGGGGCAGGAGGGGACACCGCAGTCCCTCCCCAGACCTCGGCCCTGCCTGGCTGGTTCTGCCCCAGGGTTACCCCGGCCGGGGACACTCAGCGAGGAGCCCGACCTGCACCGCTGACGCAAGGGCACATTCCTACAAGTAGATAAAACACGTGGCATCAGTAAGAGATTCATCGGCCTGATGAAGAACACAAAGCTGGCAGGGAGGCAGAGGGTGAGGGTTAAACAAGCTCCTACTAGTGTAAAGAAACAACTTTTAAGATTCACTTTTAAGACAAGGTGCTGGCCCATCTTGGCCAGACCGTGCTTTTGCCAAGGAAGGTCGGACTAGATGATCCTTGAGATCCCTTCCAACCTGGTGTTCTGGGATTCTGGGACTTTCTAGAAAGCATGGGCAGATCTGACGCTCAGACCTGGCTTTGCAGAGGTTTATCCACAGGAGAAGCTCGGTTCAGATCTGCTGGTGTGAGATGCAGCAGCTTTAGAAGTGGCATATTGAATAATTCACCCAGTGCCCGGCAGTGTGGTGGGACCCCTCGGAAGGACATTGGGAAGAGACGCAGTTCATAACAGCATTTACATCCCTTCACCAGTCAGACAGGGATCAGCACAGCAGCTCCAGCCAGGAAAGGAGCACAGGGGGACGCATCCCCATGTCACTTGGGGCTGGACACAGCACTGACCTTGCTGAAGGTCTGTCCTGCCCGGGCTGGTGGCATGAGGCTGAGACCGCCCTGTGCCCCTTGTCACCGCTGGGATGGCATCCCAGGGGGCTGCCTTTGATGCCTTTTGTACCACCCTCCTATCTCACAGAGAGCTCAGTCCTGTGCTCCCATCCCTCCATCCCTCCTCTCCCTCTGGCTTCAGTCCTGCAATGGTTAAAACACAGATATTGCCTTTCTGCTCAGTGAACCAAGTGATAGGATTGCAGTTAATGGTAATTTGAACATGTTTGGTCAACTAGAAATACATAACTAGATTGAAACATGAAAATGCCCTATGAATTTATACAACTGATGCATTTGAACGCAGTCAGCTGTTAACTTCATTGCAAGAAGGATGGTAGAAATAATTTGCAACAGCCCACACATTTTTTATTGAACCTTTGCAAAGAGGAATAATGTATCAAATGTACCTATATGTCTGCCTCACACCTACATATAGCATCACCGCTCAGATATTAGTAAGCTGCAGCATTCAGGATCAGATATAAGAGGTTTTCAACTACAAAAGACCTCTCTCTCATCTGACCTTGCTGCTTTGATTGCCCACGCTCTCCTGGTGGCTGCGGGCACAGTCACCGTCTGCTTCTCCTCCCTCCCGCCTAAGCCGGGGACCTCACTCTTAACTTGTACTTTGAGGTGCACAATGACTGTCAGGCCATCGGGCTCATCCATTCTGCCACTTAAAGAAGTCTCTGCTGGTGCCATGGCCACATGCAGAACAAAGTACCCCAAACTGCCTCCCCACTTGGAGCTGTCAGCGAACCTGGCCAGGATACTATGGGCGTTTCTAAGAAAGGCATCAGAGAAATAGGCCATGCCTGCCCATTGCCCAGCATCCATGAGAGGAGGTGGGAGCAGATCTAGCTGGGATCCCCCCACAGAAAGTCATTCCTGTGCAGAGCTTGAAGTATTTCATGCTAGAGGTGCAGACCTGGATGTTTCTGCCAGGATCTGTTCATGGTACGGCCATCCAAACCTCCCATCCCATCCCGCCTCTCTTGTTCCCCTGCTGGGTCTCTTCCCTTCCACTTGTCACATTCCCTGAGAGGGAGATGAAGCTCTTGGATCTGCCCAGCCCTCACCAGTGGGTTAAAGGAGGAAAGGGAGGATGGATGTGATGGGACTGGGGCTCCGCGTTCCTCGCTCACGAGCTTGAGAGGATGGAGCCCACTGACTTGCCAATACATGATCCAGCTTTCCTTATTTAGACTTCACCATTTTCTCCTCTCATCTTGTTAAAGGATGTAATTTATGTTGTGTGTGCCCATTTAGGAGCCATTATATCCTAAATGAAAGAAGAGACGAAACATATTCTCTATTTAGAGCTTCCAAAATAGGCCTGATTAATATGTCCAATTGATTGTTCAGCTGTTCTACTTGCTAATCTGCAAAAACTAATTAGGCAAGTGGGAAACCAAAATACTGGGTCATTTCCATCGTGTGTTAATGAACGTTCTTCAGTTTAGCAAATGTTTTGTTTCTACCATGGAAAAAAGAATAACATTGGAGATAGATCTGGCTGCCACATAGAGAAAGCCGTGCTACCAGTTAGATCCATAATTGATAAGTTTGAGTAGACTGGCCTGCAAAAAACCATGTATTGACTCACTAGCAAGCCTGTGTTTTGGGCCAGACTGCAAAGTGGCTTTCTGGGTTGAATCCATTCAAGAAAGGTTTTGCTTTAATCAGATTCCTCAGCTTATAGCCCTTCTTCTCCCTCCCCCATTGCCACCCCAACTAATCATGTCTTTTTGCTCAAAGGGGGCCTTTCTGAAAGTGTCCTAGAGGGCCTTCAGATATTCTGGAAAGATCCTCTTCCCTCTCAGAAATATTTCAGGGATTGTTACATTCAACTTTCCATTTGCAATTTGCTGCAGAGTAAGTGGATTTGCTCTTGGTGCTTCAATTCTGGAGCATCTGCACATCGCACCCTTAATTGTCCCAATTGCTAATGAGGCGGGTGGGAGCTGCATGATCTCAGGCCTTTTCTTCCTTGGAACGGGCACCTAAAACCACAGACACTAAAAACTGCCGACTCTGAGTGGGAAGGGGAAGGCAGAGGCAGAGAAAGCTGCGCGAGAGCCGGCAGGGATCTGTCGGCAGCCCAGCGGCGGCAGCAGCCAAGTGCTCTCTCCAAGTTTCATTAAGCCAAGGAGAGTTAGATGAGATGCAAATGTATGCACTTTGTAAACAACCCTTTTTACTGCAGGTTAAAAGCCAGTTTCTGGAATCACATACAGAGGAGACAATTAAAGCAACTCCCAGGCTGTGCCTTGTGTGGGACCAGCACGTGGAGCTCAGCTCTGCGAGAGTGAAGAGCCCTTCCTCATCAGCCTCATCCTCTCCTGTTTGATCTGGAACTTACACAATGAATATCTAATGCCGGCACTCTCGGTACCCGGCACTCCTTAACACTGAGAAACTGATTCCATTAAAAGGGCATTAGCTCTCTACGCTCATAATTAATCTCCTCAAGAGAACTAATAGTTCAAAAGACTTGTATGGAGCAAGGACATTTTACATCACACAGCTCATTTTTCCTAATTGATTAATTTAAGGCGATCTCTAGAGCAGAGTTTTGCAGCACAGAACCTTTCCACCCCACACACGGGGAAAATAAATAGCCATTGGCGAGCACCTGGCCGACATTCCTGGCATCCTGGCAGAGCGGGGCACGGCACAGCACGGGGAGTCAGGAACAGGCTTTCAGGAGCCCTGGCCGGAGCCGGAGCCGATGGCACACGGGGACAATCGGGAGCAGCCGCCTCCCCCTGTCCTGCGGCTCTGCTGCATCCCCTGCCCTTCTCCTGCAGCCTTTCAGAGCCGAGAGCGCGGTTGAAATACCCTCGCTGCCGACCCCTGCCCCTTCGCCGTGGGTTTTGGGGGGTGATGGCTCTTCGCTTGCAGCCACGGCGCTGAGCCCGGACTGCGGCGAGGAGCGGGTGAAGGCGACAGCTCGGCCTGTTCAACGCTCCGCAGCACCTTCCCGCAATATCCACTCCTTTGTAGCTCCCTCCATGACATTTTCACCGAGCCTCCTGCCCTTTCCCCGCTGCCAAGTCACGGAAGGCGCTGGCACATTTCACAGCCCAAGGCTCCCCTGGGAGACCCACGTCCCCGGGCACCGCAGGGACCTGCGCGCTGCGGGGATGCTGCGGGGATTTCTGCTGCGCGCTCTGGGGCTGCTCTCATTTTCTGCTTGGGTTTCGCATCAGTGAACTCAGCGCTGCCTTGATTCGAGCGTTTGCCAGCAGTGTGGCGAGTGAAGCGCATCAGGCGGGCAGTTCTCCAGGGTACCCTACCTGGGGATGCCGGCAGCTCCCGCGCAGCCCAGCTCCACGCCAGGGCAGGGTGGGCTTTGTCCCCCGCACTGCCAGGGTGGGGGAATGGGAACGGGAGGAGAGGGGCTGCCCGTGGATGTCTCAGGCTGCCACCCCAGCTCTGCCGTGCCGAGGGCTGGAGCCCAGGCACCGCGGGAGGACGTCAGAAACCCAAAGGGCTGACTTTGTCACGGGGAAGGATGGCTTCTTCCATCACTCTGAGAGGCAGCGGGTGCGCAGGCGGGAGGGCACTGACTCCGGAGATGCCGGAGGAAACATCACCCTCTGGAGAAGGCAGTGGAGAGGGAATTCCTCCTGATGCTCCTCTGCTCGGGGCTAAACTCCCGTTAATTGAACGCTGTCTTGCTGCGCTTCCTATGGCTTGCCAGAGAAAACTTTTATTGTGAACACAGAGCTCTGTGTAGCTGATTATATCAATTACTTTTCAGAACATGATTTTGATCCCAACACTGCTTCACTGGACCAGCAAGCAGAAAGTGCTCTCAGAGAAAAATGGCCTTTTTTTATAACTGGCAAAACGCTGTTGCTGCTGATGAGAGAAACCACCCAGCGAGCGCAGTATAGCACGTATGACAGATAACTAACCACAACTATCAGCTGCTAAATCGAAAACTGTAATGTTTGCTGCTCGAACCGAACATTAAGGTGGCGTTCTGCCACGGCCGCCCCCCGGGGGCGCTCGCTTAGCTGGAAGTTGCCATCGTCTTTAAGCTATTTGATTAACTTCGATAATCGGAATTAAGAAAGGAGTTGTTTTACTAAAAAGTGAAGCCACAGGAAAGACGAAAGCAACGAACCCAGACCCCCAAACAAGTCTCTGCTGCTCGGGGGATCCTGGCAAGGTGTTCCAGCTGGATCTGGGGGGATCCCCCTGGAAGCGGGGGCTGGAGGAGCGCAGAATATGGTGTGTAACACACCCCAGCAGCGCATTCCCCCCTGCTCTTCTAACAGGATAAAGCAAGTGCATGGAAATCACAAAGAATTGGGGATTTCGTTGCTTAACAAAGAAGGACCCGGATAGAGCCGAGCAGCCCCCAAAGGGACCAGCGGAAAGCACTGATGGCAGAGCACCAGCTCTAGGGACCAGCGTGACCTGGGCTGGAGGGTGCCCTCCCCAAGCGCCCGAGAACCGCAGCCCAGCAAACCTGCTGCCTCGCCGGCTGCTGCCTCTGCCAAGAATTTACCAGCACATAAATCACTGGCAGAAGAGTTTGAGCATAGTTGAGGCTTTTTGTCTCCAGTCGCGGTAGCCGCCTGACTGCAGTGCTGGCTGCCATTTATGTCTTGTTGACTTTTGCATTTTCTGCAGAACTACATTTGCTGGTCTCAGAAACTGTGCTTTAGTTCTGAGCTGAAGCTGTTTCCCCGTCTACCCCACGTTGCCCGTGCAATCTGCTGCCGCAGCGGAGCGCGAGGGGCTGCGAGCGCGGCTATTTCTGCTCAGAGCAGGGCTGTGCGATTGGCGGATATTATTATTATTATTACCACCAGAATCGTCTTTGTGCCAAGTCCTGGAGTGAAATCTCCATCCTACCCAGTACCTCCAGGTATCCCAGAGCCATAAATGAAACACCGGCCTCTCTCCTGGGGGGCTGTGGATCGGCACCCCTGGCCCGTGGCCGCAGACCCCGTCTCGACAGGTCAGAGCTGTCGCTGCACCTCGTCCTTCAAGGGTTCAGTTAAAACCAGAGGGGCTGCATCTGTCGCACGGAGCTTAACACCCCCCCCTTCCCCTCAAGCTGAAGCTGTTGGCTTTACCCCCCGAGCCCCCGGGTTTGGGGTGGAGGGGTCGGTCCCGCGGAGCCCCGTGGTGACGGGGCAGAGCCACGATGCTCCATGGCTGCACCAAAAGGAGCTAGAACACGGGGTGGGGGACCCCAGCCAAGACCTGGCTCGGGGTGGGGGGTGAACAGTCCCATGGGGACAGGCCCCCCACAGCGCACTGGCAGGGAGGCAGAGGTACGGGAAAACCCTTTTCTCGTGATTAAAAGGCATTTCAAATGAAACCGAATGGCTCATTATGCTCAGAACCGGGTACGAGATGAATATGGCGCATGGGGGGCTACGAACACACCTTATTTACAGTAGTGCCTGAAAGAACAGACAGTCTTTAATAGCTGCTGAGAATGCTACATAATGATTTTCCGTTATTTAATTCTCCAAGAGGTTTGATAGCTTTCCATAAGTCAAGGTTTATTTGCCTTCCCTTGAATGTCACACATAATTCTTGTGGAAATGTTTATTTGCCTAATGCAACTTTTAGTGTCCAGGTTATTTATTCCTTCTGTTTGTCAGCTAAAAGGAAAGCTACCTTTAGCCTCAAGCCTGATTACTTAAAGTAATATGGTGGCTCAGGCTCTTTCATCTTCACAGTGTGACTGAAATGCATTTACAGCTGAATGGCTTATCACACAAAAAAATCTAATTTTAAAAAGTATACTACATTTTAATACACTTTGCATTGCACATAAGTAATCTGCAAACTAAAACCTGATCAGAAACATCTATTTTGTTAACAGTGAGGATTAACCAATAAAGGGAACATTTATAGGGAAATGTGGAATGAGGGAACTACCATTTTTTCATTGATACTGTTTATGTGACAAGTCCCCAGGAGGCCTCACCCCATCGCACCTCGCTGCAGACGTGGAAGGTCCCTACATCTCCGTTATCAGTGTCACACATCCACGGCTCAGGAGCCCAACACCGTCCCCAGCACCCGATGCCAGGACCTCGATTCCCAGCCCCCGGCTCTGCTTCCTTGGGTTTTCCACTAAAATTGCAAAGGCTCTGCCCAGGTCTGAGCACCCACCCCACTCTCCTTCCCCCTTCCTACAGCTCCCAGCCTTGCAGGTCCCAGTCAGCCCCTTTTCCATGGCGTTTTCCTGTTAAAGCTGCTCCAGCTCCGGACAGATTCCCGGCTCCTGGAGGAGCCAGTGCCGGGGCTGGATCCCCATGGTGGGGGGGCAGTGGGGCTCTGCAGCCCCCCATCACTCCCGCTGCTGTGGGCACACACAGCCCAATGCTCCCAGGAACCCACCCGCTCATCGCCCTCCAAAACGCAGAGCTGCTAAAAAAGAAAATTTAAAAAATCCTGCAAGAAGAAATTACTGTATGTCAGAAATAATACTTTGCCCCCGGACTTTCTGCTCCCACTGACAATGAATCATCTTTCGGCATTAAGCAGCCACAGCTTTGTTATTAACAATCAATACCATTAAAATACACCTAAAACTTGACTAAATGCAATTACGGCACATCAAAGAATATTACAGCTTAAGGGGTTTCAAAGACCGCCCAGCGCGGATCTGGAATCCCAGGCCTCGGCTCCTGGCAGTCGGACGGGGCCAGCATCCAGCTCCGCCACTACAGGGAGAGGGGGCAGCGGGACCAGTGGGCAGATGCTGGGAGATGCTGGGTGACAGCACCCGGGGGGGGACCGGGGGTGGATGGGGTCCCTACGAGCCAAAGGAACGTCTCCCCGCACCCGTCAGCGCCGCCCAGCACAGGGAGCTTAATTTAGACGTCCAACACTGCAGAATTAACTCGATGCAAAATAGCAATTAACATAACAATCCTTCCTGCAATTAAGTAAAAAGGGGCTCTGTCCAAGAGGAAATTATAGAGTGAGGTCTCCTGTCGCTGGGAGCGCTGGGCTGGCTGAAGGGCCCGCTGCTGCACGGCCTCCCCCCTCCTTTCGGGACACAGAGGAGGGTGTTTTGGGGATGGGGACAGATCCTTCTGCCTATAGTCTTGTTTTGATGTGTTATTTGTGCATGCATTAAAACCACAGCTTTGTGCACAGTGTGAGAATGAATTAGACTTTGCAAGCAAGCTGTCACCTGCTCCGAGAGGTGTGAAAAAATTATGAGCTGCATTGTACTGGAAACTACAAATAGTGCTTACTCCCAGGAATAAACACATACATTTGAGCTATGAAGTTGAAATTAAGTTGTATACAGAATGTAGATTTATTTGGTGGGTTTGCAAGGAATTGGCATATTATATAGTTTCACCCATGGAAATCAAGGCTCCTGCCTATCATTCATAAAAATAATCACATCTATTACCCTGCTTCTCCCACAGCTCCAGGTATTTGCAAATCTCACCCCGTCCACCGCTTCCAGAGATGGCTCTAGAGGACCGGAGGGCACAGCCACCAAAGGGGCCTTCGGCGCAGCTGGCCCAGGGGCTCGGCCACTGGCCCCTTTCATTCACGAGACCTCAGGGCCAACGTGGTGAAACGATGCTCCTGAAATGGTTTCTCTGGGCTGGCCCAGGCCGGCAGCGTGTCCTGCTGAGCACCGTGCCCCTTGCCACCTCGGGAGGGCACACAGCTCCTTCCCTGCCCTCCTCCTGCCCCGTCCCCTCAGCGCAGAGCCGTTTATGCCTCGTTTGCTTTCTGTGCTCTTAATGCAAGCAGAACAGATGGAGAAATGTTACCTATTTTTAGCCTTTTACACTGTACGTAGTGCTTTCCCCTGGACGAGGCTGTCACAACCCCCACTG
>KZ505867.1:674747-689120 GCA_002844005.1 Limosa lapponica baueri | reverse complement strand
GGTTGAAACTCAATGATCTTTAAGGTCCCTTCCAACCCAAACCATTCTATGATTATGATTTCTTCTGAAAATGTCTCAAGTCTAACCTTTCTGTAGCTGAAGCCACTGTCCATTCAGCTTCTCACAATGATGGGACTGAAAATGTATCTGTTTGAAATGTAATTAGGTTCATAATAGGAAGTGAGTTTCAGTTTTAATTAGGATGAGAGAACTTCTTTTCTCTCTAATCTTGCAGGACTGCTCTGAGCAGGTCTGCTTATCTATATGTGAATCTGTTTCCCTTTGTTTGCTTCAAATACACACAGAGTCTGCACACAATTGTAGGTACCAGAGAGAAAATTTGTGTCTGATATAGTGACACAAGGAAAGCAGACATGTTTCCCTACATTATCACTGAAGTGGAGTGAAACACCTTTAATCCCATTTCATGAAGCCCTTGCTGTGCAGGTGAGAGCATGTGGGGCAGGATGGGGAAAGAAAAGAGCATAATTGGAGAAGTGATGGCAATTTTGGTGTAATTCAACTGCTGTTGACTATGAGATAACAACACAAAGCTTAAGCAACTGTCTGATATTTTGCAGGAGCAAAGCTTGATCCTGACAGGAAAAGACCAATAATACAGAATTTCCACCCTCTCTTCCACCTGCCCATATCTGCAGTTTTGGCTTCATCATTACTCCAGATTCATCTCTGCAGCTGTGGAAATAACTGAAACAACTGGAGTGCTTGCATGGCTGCTTTCATCACGTTGTCTGTAGGCTGTAGATGGGTCTTACCACAGGGAGAGCAGTGGCATTATTACTGGCTGTAGATCTGCAAAGCCTTTGCTTGTGATAGTCACTTTTTGATATCCTTAAGCCGCCTTTATAGATCCATTGCTGTTGCTTTGTCATCTCAGGAGTGGTTCATTGCACATTAAGATCCTTGTTTCAGCCTCTTCAGGTACTACAAGTAGCAGTGGGACTCTTCCCCATCTCTTAGTTCACACAGTGGAGGAGATTTATTTTACTGTAACAGTTCTGTTTCATACATTAGCTGATTAATTTGTAACATTATCACAATACAGGAACGAGCACTAAAAAACCCTCTAGAAATTGAGGTAAAAAATCCCAAGCATGGTGAGAGGTGACACGCTGAGTTCTGGTCAGCAGGGATCTTCACAAATTCTCCTTGCCTTGAGGGAAAAAGAGGGATTCACTATTTTCACTTTCCCTTGTGATCTGACACCATCTGGCTCCTGCCAGCAAGAGCTTCCCTCAGCTGCTCAAGAAGGCTTGTGTTCTGGTCCAAGCACTAAGCCTGTGCTTATTTATAAACACTCACAAATCACTTCTATTTCAAAGCATTTTTGTACAAATAGCAGAATTTTTCATGAAATTTTGATACAATAGGAATCTGAATTTCATTTTAGTTCACTTCAAAAGGAGGAGCGTTGTATTATTAGCTTTAAGGAGCCTGGATTATGTGTGGGTTTTTATGTATTTGTAAAGTTGACTTTATAGTTGGTTTTGTATTGAAACACAGGAGAAGGAAGAAAATAATCAGGTTCCATCAGTGTAACCTATCTGTTTAAAATGGTATCTTTTCTTCCACTCAAAAAGAAATTGGTGTATTCATTTATACATGTAGTTAATTATCTTCACTCTGGTGATCTAAGTATTTCTCACAGCTAAGTGACTGCAGCATCTTGAATCATCCTGAATCTGAATTTAAAAAAAAAGAAAAAAAAAAAAGAAAAAGAAAGAAAAGGAAAAAAGGCATGCACAAAACATAATGAGATTCCCATGGGTTTAAAAATGTCTCTGTATGTTCTGAGCTTATATAAAGTCATTTAAATGAAAGAAGTATTAAAAAAAAAGAAAAACTCCTTGCCTTAAAGATGAACACAGACATAAAAACTTATTCCCCATGGAAATTGTGCCTTTAAATGACATTTCACTTTTATGAACAGTTTTATTACAAAATAGATTTCCTGCAGCTAATTTCATCAGTTGTCCCACTTCGCTGCTACTTTCCACTGCCTCTCTAACTTCTTGTTATCTAAGTAAGGGTACATTAATTGCTATATGATGTAAGAGAGTTGTCTGCATGCCAGAACCCTAAGCAGGGAGGCATCGTGCCTAGCAGGGCTCACTGAAGATGCCTGCACCCAGCTGACTGTGGTAGCAGTATTTAAGCAATTTTTCCCTGTGATGGATTAAGTGTCATTGATGGATGTGGGTAATGGTATCTCCTGAGTGTCATTTTAACAAGATGTATATGTTGTTGGACGTATTTCACAAGTCTTTGTAATAATGCATTACTCTCACTGAGAAGGAATAAGTGATTAGTAGCACTAATTAGAAAGTTCTTGGAGACAGACTTTGGTTGATAAAGTGCGGTGTGAGCTTTCAGTCATTAACAATAATACAATGAGTTTGAGGTAGAATCAATCTAGGAGGGTGATTGCACAGATGACATTAAAAATTGTACATTCCTTATTAATATATTGATTTGCATTCTAAATTAAGTGATGGCATTTAATAAAGAAGAAAAAAAGGGAATTTTTTTCAATTATATTTGCTATGTGAGTGATGTGTAGTTCAGTTTCAGAGTGAGGAGTTTAATCTTCTGTTATCTGCAGCAAGACCTGCATTTATGGAAAAAGAAAAAGAGAGAACACGAGAGGGAATTACCTAGTGCCTGGGAAAGCTCATTATCTCAGATCTGGGTGGGCTGGGAAGCCTTTCACAAACATTGCTAGTCATTTCTTTTCTTTCTGTGTGGCAAAAGTGAAGAAGAAATCAATTTCTCATTCTGCAATTTCCATTTCCAATTACCAAAGCTGAGGGAATCTTGGAAATGGATGAGAAATGGATAATATTTATGATTTCATTCAAAATGTTCCCCTATCTGGACCAGCCCTCGCCGGGAAATAACCCTGAGCCCAGCCATCAGGAGAACACATGCTGTCTTCGCAGAATTGGGCTAGAGGCAATAGCTAAATATCTCTGCCTTCAATCCCACATGTCAGTGTCGAGTGGCTCAACAACCATTTAATTCCATTAAATCACATCACAGCAGGGGCAGTAGCTGGAGCCCCTGCATAGAATGAAGGAAAGTCTGGATCTCTGGAACCATCCAAGTCACTTTGTCTCATTCCACTACTTGCCCAAGCTCGCTATATGACTGCGCTTAAACCTTTTGTATTGCAGGGTTGGTAACATCTGTACATTGGTGTTCTTCTCTGGCCACCCCAACGAACCTGCACTGGAATTGGGGATAGCAGACAAGGTGGTATTTTGGGTCAATGCCTCTGCTGAAAAAAATGCTCCATTCAACAAAAAAAAAAAAAAAAAAAAAGGGTGCTAGGATGCTCAGGATGGAGATGTATCACAAAACCAGAAGAAATCAGAGGCTTCCCATTGCCTGAAGGAAGGGTGCAGGCAGGTTTGGAGGGAAGTACAGCTCCTGTTAACACTAGTGCGTGGTGCTAAGGGGGGCCACCTCCAGCACTGTGTCACCTCACTTCAAGGCCTTGGTATCTGGGAGCAGGTGTGTGACTCCATACCTGCAATGTTGCTTTCCAATCTACCCAACTGCCACTGAGATATGCCTTTGGAGAGACATGTCTCCACTGAGTCTTACCTATTTGACTCAAGTGACAACTGTTCTATTGCATTATTATTTGAATTATTCTTCAAGATTTGCATAGGAGTACATCATACACGTGCAAATTGTGTATGCACAGCTCGTTTGTGACCACCATGACTCCAGATGTGCTGTAGCTCCATGTTCAAGTAATTGCACAGCAAGCCAGTGTAATCTACCTTCAGACAACACGGACACATTAAAGGGAACAAGTAGGCTGCCGGTAAAGTGACCTTCAGATGCACTTCCTTCCCATGGAAGCAAGTTTAGGGTCTGATGCAACCTCAGGCCTCAGCCTGAAACAGAGTTGGGATGCAGCTAAGAGAAGCACCATGTGTGGGAGCTCATAAGCTCACCCACAGGTCTTACATGCCAGGTAGAGCAAGGTATGCTTGAAAGATCTGCTTCTCTGTATATTAGCAGCAGAACTTGCCACATTAAAACACAAAGGTTGTGAGACTGGTGCCTGCCTCCCACTGTGGTCTTGGTGTCATGTACGCATGTCTATCATCACATGCATTGGGGTCACATTCAGTCCTTCAAATCATCCACCTGTAGAGTGGGAGCACCAGATAACATTCTGCTCCTTAGGGAAAAAACGTGTTTTGGGATAGGTTCTGTCTTAAGCTTCCCTTGTGTTGATGGAGGCTTAACAGAATAGCATGTGTTACCTACTGAGGTGATAAGAACTGGAGAAGCTCTGGGTTTATGAGGAGGAAAGTGGTAGGCTGGGAAAACAAGTGTCCAGGACTGAAGCTGAGCCTTTCAAGAATTATGTTTTTAGCAGATGCTCAGGTTGATACTCAGCAGGACAGGCATGAGAAACCTCCTCCATCCGTGAGTGCCTTTTGAAGATTCTGCATTTCTGATGAGTTATTCAGATCATTTTCAGAGAGGACAAAAAAAAAAACAAAAACAAAAAAAAAAAGCGCAGCAGATGGTTTCTATTGTAAAAAACCCCCACCGAAAAACATCTGCTCAGAGATTTCCTAAGAATTTTTGTAGCCTGTCCCCTGTGTGCCTGACTGCAGACCTGGCACACTTCGTTTTTGGTGTCTGAAGTTTATGCCATAGCAAGGCACAGAGGTTTAACAACTCATTCTGTATGTGCTAGGGAGGAATTAAAGACTGCACCCTGCAAGGAAGAAACAGGGTCAGTAAGTGTTAGCAAATCCTCTTAAGAAGGCTGACTCAAAACTGAAAAACCCTCTTTAATCAAAAGATTTCTCCAAATCTTGTCTTGTCCTGAAGATCAGAGACAAGTAAAAACTCACCAAGGAATTATTTTTTTAACTAAAATTCTGCTAAATTTTGGATGCCAGCCTATGTTTAAATATTAGGCAGCTAATTTCAAGTAATTTTTTAGACATTTTTGCAAGAAATAGAGCTGTTTACAGGAACACATGCACAGGAGGCCTTATTAAAGGAAGAAAAATGTGTTTTACGAACACTTTCAGGTATCAAAAAGGAAGGATGTGAGTGTGTAGGAAAGTAGTGGGAGCCATAAACAACTTTATGTTTGAGCATAAAGAAGTTATGAGCTTGTTTAAGTATAATGGGTGGTGGTCAGAAGATAAACTATGAAAACCTGGGGTAGAGGGAATTCACTGGTGAAATTATTTGTTTTAGTCTGTTTATTCCTCTGGCATTCTGTGTGGGAGGGTCAGAAGGGCTGTTGGGAGACCTGAGCCAGGTTTGAAAGCTCTCTATTTTGTCTCAACTACTTGCTGCCTTTGAAAAAACATGGGTAGAATAAAACCCAGAAAGTAGACCTTTATATACAATCTCCAAGAAGTGGAAAGGCAAGTGTTAAGCTGGACTTACAGGCTCCTTCTTGCCCAGATTTCTCACTGCAGAATGATCCACTCTTGAGAGGAGGGATGGAGAGTTCCTCTCGGTCTCCCTCTTTACTTCCCCTGAATCTCAGAACAACCTCTTCCTTCATGTTTAATTTCCCTTGGGAGGAAGGAGCAATAGGTTCAAACCCTTGTTAAGAGGAAGGGCATGGCGATATGAATCCGTCAGCATTCCTGGCACAACACATTCATTCCTAGAGTACCTGTCTCAAAGGACAGTGTCTGCAAGAAGGTGTTTTGAGCAGATATGCACTGATGTAAAATATGGCCCTCCTCCCTCCTATCATTCAGTCACTGAGAGTAGTTTTGTGAATACAGCCATCTCAAAAACTAGTTTGCAGTTTTCCATGTCATTTGGCCCTTGCATAAGACTTGATTTTGAATGAAGATCCACACTTCATTGTGTCACAAATATGAAAATTATGAAGCCATTATTCATTAATGAACATGTATACTTCATCAAAACAATAGCTTTCGCAAGAAACAGAGAGAAATACTTGGAAAGGTATCATTCATCACCTGGATGTTCAAACACTATGTCGAAAGAGGTTGTGATAATCTCCCCTTATAATCAAAGGAAAGATCTATTTCTCTGTGGTTTCATCTCATACCAAACTAAGTGTCGAAGGGAGTTCAGAGGAATTGCATTCCGTAAGTGTGAAATCTGTTTTTTGTCTATAAAGATTTCCTGGGGTGACTGGCTCAGACTTACGCACCTAGCTTATATCTATCTTAAACTGGGACACATAAATCCAACCTGCAGTGTCTGACTGGGCTCTTTATGTTTGCAATTTTGAAAGATAACAGGCACAGATGTTGATGTAATATATAACATACGTAGCACAATGTATAACAAGTACCTCTCCAAGAAATGATCGAAGAAGTGAGACTCTCGTCACTTGATCAACTTGTGGAGGGGCTTCTTTCTACCTTTGATGGACACCAGCTTTCCTCCAGTACAATCCTGACTCCTTGCATGTATATTCTTTAGCTTTTTAGTTTTTGATCAGGCTGTTCTTTTGAAGCACAGATTCTGTGCCACACTTTGGCTGATGTTAAAGAGCAGTCTTGAAGCACACAAATTGGATTTCTTTTTGGCTGAAACTAAGCTGGACGATGCGTTCCATATGTGCATCAGTATGTGACTGCTAATGGGAATTCAACACATGACACTAAAGCTCCTCAAGAATGAAAAACCCTGACACCACTGTAACGTGGGTATTGCGTGCTCGGCACCAGCGATTTAATTGTCCAGACCCACCCCTGCCAGACTGCACTACTTGCTAATGTAGAAGACTTTTTCTATTAAAGCCTTCCTAAGGTTTGGGATGCTCAACACTGGAATTAGAAGAAGCTGATCTTTTCCCACAGTAAAAATGAATCCTTTAGCCCAGCTAAGCACTGCAAAATGCAGGTATTTTTCCTTAACCTCATGTGGCTTGAAAGCTGTGCTGAAAATATAACAAGATTACCCCAGCCAGAACAGGAACAACTTCTAAAACTCATCGAGGGGAAAAAATGATTCAGAAATTTCTTGTTTAGTGTTTTGAGGAGGTTTGGGGTGAGTTGGATACTCTGTTTGGATTTGGATCACTTTTTCTTCAAATCTGCCATCATTCATCTATCCAATTAAAATTAATTAGATATTGTTCAGTAAGGTAACCCTAAATGATGTTTTGAAATGTGCATACAGGTGATATTTAAGATGGAAAAAAGGTAAAGGTTAGAGAAGAGATCTGAGGCATGGTTTTACCAGGCAGGACTGATGCTGTTAAGAGAGCTGTATCACTTCTACGGCTCCTACAGTTTACATAGCATAGTTTATCTGACAGGGATTGTCAATCTGAGAAGTACCGAGCCTATAGTTTACTGAAATCCATCACAACCAGGTAGACCTTTGCTTTCAGGCAATCTCTGGGAAGAGTTTCCTTATGTCATTTGAACAAAGATCCACTTTTTCATGAAAACCAGGGAGCAGTTTTTCTAAAGCTGAGCTGTGTGGAAAGGCTTGTATGTGTCTCCTTGAGTGGAGCCTGCTTGTGCACTTGATATAAATTTAATCATTATACATGCCATTCTTTTTTATTAAAATAATAACATCTTCCAGGCAATCAAGCTCAGTTTCTTGAAACTCAGCAGTTTTACCTTCTTATTTATGGTAACATCAAAGTATGGGCACTCTCATTACAGTCTGTAAATAACCAGGGTTATGTCCTTGATCGGTGAAATATTAGAGTGTTGTGGGAGTGGGAGTGTCTCTGTTACTCCTGGAAGGCTATAAGGCTATAAAGTGAACAGAAAATAATTACCTTTTTTTTTTTTTTTAGTATTTTTGATAATACAGTCATCCTTTACTGATGGGTTATCTATCATGATCCGCTGGTCTTTTATACTGTCTTCCCCAACATTTCAAACAGAAGCTGAAGAAATCATCAGGCTGCACAACATGATGGTTCCCTGCATATTTAACCCCACAGACAAGTCCATGCAGAGCAGGACACAACCTAGTCCATTTTCATGCATTAAGTGCTGGAGAAAAGGTGTCAGGGAACAGAATCAGGGTTTCCTGGTGAAGTCCTGTTGCATACCACTTCAGTGCAAGCCCTCTAATGTTTTTCCACCCACTAACACACCAAAGAGCTCATATACAAGGGGTATGCTGAGGGGCATGCATTTCAAGGTGACAGCGGGCAGTGGTGGCTCTACAGTAGCTCAGTTCTGTGACAGCTGTGAGCCCCACTTGTAACCCAGGGTTTTGCAATGCAAAGGATGGGGAATGCTCCTACACAGCCCTGAGATCCTATTGAAAAGGGTGCACTATAAGAAAGTCAAAAAACCACAAGACCAAGCTTTTTAGTGAGCTTGCAAAGCTGGACCCTCCATGGCACTATGTCAGAGCTGTTCCATAGGTGATGCCATGACCCACATAAGTGAGGTCATAAAGTCAACTCTTAATGTCCACATCTGCATCCCTAGGAGAGAAAATTGTGCCTATGTGGTAACACAAATGAGGCAAAGTGGAATTCAGTTTGGGTCCAGTTGCTCTTACTGGCCTTGGGATCACATGTTCTACGGGTGGTAGAACATGTAGATGTAGTCACGGGTGGTACTGTCTTAAGCTAATCTGCTCCTCCTTTGCACTGTGCAACTACATGAATAAGAGCATTTGTGCTCTCAATTACCTTGTCTCCAAAGATGAGGAGTCTTAATACTGTGCTTTACTTGGCCATACCCAGTAATTAGCCATTATATTTGCAATTGTTCATCATTTCAGTATTTATTATTTTTCATTATCTACCTCTAGGGATGAGATGTTAGGGGTAGAAATGTGAAATCCATTGCCAAAATACTCATCCTTTCAACACAGAATCTGTGATATTTACATTTCTGATGTATTGATGAGTGCAGTTGAGATTTTGGGGTGGGAGAGATTCATGGGCAAAGGTCTGAAATAGGGTGAGATGTTCCAGAAATGTTATGTCTGCATGGGAAGGGATATCAGGTTTCTGCCACTCCTTAGCAGATCATTAGTACGTTGTGTGAATATTTTTGTGTCCTCCATCCTCAGAGTTCCCTGAATATTTGCATTTTTACCTGTAGCTAGTGCTTCATTTTAGCATTTTTCCAAACATTAAATGTCCTGAGTGAATGCATTGACACAGCACAGCCTGTTACAAAATTGCCCACACTTTGTAGAGATGTGTAAATTGCTTATATTATTATTCTTTCCTTTCTGACCTCTTTCTCTATATTTTTGTTCTCATTTAGCTGTTCTCACACAATGACATGCGCTAAGTGTTCCCTTCAGCATGTGAATGTCAAGATAACCTGAGGTTAAATTATAGCTTGCTAAAGAGGAGCCTTGAACCATGTGATGTTATGCTTCCATTTCTTTCTTGCTGGAGGTGGGGGAGGGGGGCAGAGGGAGGAGGAGGAGGTTTAGTCGCAGCATTTAACGAAATATCCAGATTCCAGCTTTGTGATTTTTGCTCTTTATTCACAGGCTCACTTAAGGTGTACGCCACGCTCGCGTGTGTGTTAAACAACATCTGAAGAAGTTGGAATACATTAGCATTTTAAGCAACGTGAAAATGTACAGGGTACCATCTGGGACTCTGCAAGTTGTACTATGAAGAAATAAGTTGTATTTAAAAGCTGCATTTAATGTTTGGAATAAAATCTGTGTTTTCTTAACAGCCGAGAACAAAACATTTTCCAAAACAAGGCTTAGCTGCCTGGGCTCTCCCTGGTGGCCCGATGCTGCGTGAAATGAGGAAGGAGAGTCCCACTTTATGTGTTTTTCCTCCCTTGATGGGAGGAAAAGTCTTGATGGCTTTTTTGATTTGCTTATTTTTCCATTCTGTAGGCAACATTAAGAACTCACATGCTGTGCTACATTAAAATAATTTCAGAGGAATTTTCCTGAAAATACTTAGTTTTGCTGACTTCTTTTTAAGGTTCGCTGGCCCACAGCTGGGCATCAAGCCTCTCCACCCTGCCTGGGGAAGGGGTGATCTCCTGTGAGCAGTCCACTGCTCTCAGTAAATCACTTCACTTCTCTGTGCTAGTGATCGATTTTGTTCTGATTTTACTTACCTGTCAAATGAATGATCCACTACTTCACTCAGAGGTCTACGCATGGAAACTGCCGTATTAGAAAAAACTGACAAGTGAAAATTAGATCAAGTTAATTAAGAAGCTTGTCTGCTCTGATGTTTTCTTACGAGCTTTGTCAAAGCTGCGTTTCAGGGTAGATGTGAAGGATCCACATGCACCAGCTCTCCTTGGTCAGTCTCAAGGTGAGTTGATCAAAGCTGGTGAGTGTAACACCATGATTAATTGAGGATAGACTGCTCTGTTCATGTTATTAGATTTACATATAGCCTTGATTGTTAACACACGGAGCATGCTGGAGATAATCTGGCACTGAATATGATGAGTGGGGGCTCTGAACATGCTCCTTGTTTCACTCCAGATTGATTTCTACCGCGTTGGAGTGTGTGCTTAGAGCTTCGCATGCTCCAGTGCGCTGCTAAACTTGATCCTGCAGGATTTCCTAAGGCAGGTTGCTGTGAAAGATGTAACACACAACACACAGCAAGAGGGCAAAGCAAGAAAGTTTTATTACAAGCCTATAGATAGCTCTTATTATGTCTCTCGCCAAAGTAGAGTTTGTACCATGCAACATCATTACAGAGTCTCGATATCTGCAACAAACCACTCACCACCGCTCTGGCTTTGCATGTCACCCAGGCAGTAAAGATGGCACGAGTTTGCTCTTGCAAGGGAAGAGGTGTGCCCTCTGAAACATGCCTGGGCTGCCCAGCAGGGGAAGCAACTGGGAAGTAAGAAGGGAGGAGGGCTGGCTGCAGGGCTGGGTTGTTACCCACCCATCCTCCCATGGCTGAGCTGGGCTAGACACAAACCCAGCCCTGAGGAAGCCCCTGAACAGCACCCTCAGGTGCAGGGGCAGCATCTGTGCTGGCTAAGGTTCTGGGGTATGGTTTGTGCTTCTGGTGAAATGGAGAAAGGATTGCTGAGAGCAGATCAGAGAATGACAAGATGCATTTTCCTGCAGGCTCCGCTTTCTCTTCCAGGTACTAACTGAATACATGTAATTGGTAAATAAAGGGTCTTGTTGGTTTAAAGAAAAAGAACAGTGCATCCAGGAGTACAAACCCTAAATAATGAATAATAAGAGTAATGTTATTGAGCAGCTGCCATGCTGCAGTGAGTACTTAAATGTCAGCTTTAAAAACCTATATGCCAAATATATCTTCTCTTGGAGAGAATATTTACCTTAATGTTCTCTAATGAAAAATACAGCTAAAAGATTTATAATTACAGTGGTACACTTAGAAAGGATTTACAAGTATCAATGTATCTACTGAGCTGAAAGAAAATCCATTAAGTTTTGTCCCCTAAAAATGACTGTTGCCTTCCCTGGTCCCAAATAAAATAATATGAGTAGATGTTTTTCCTGTGAACATTCATTAAATGCTCATCAGGCATAATATAAGTGACAGCAGAGCTTCAAGACACAAATCACTCTCATGTATCCTCACACTGGATCATTCATTTAAATATGTACTTGTCTCTTCTTTTCTTTTTTTTTTAATGATGCCTTTTCGTTGCAAGAAGAGAGGTTTGATTGCTCTTTACAGGTAAATTTTTTTACCCCTTTTTAAAAATCATTAACATAATAGAAGAGTGACATTTCTCCATTTAAATGATGCACAAATAAGACAGAGAATTTTTAAAGACATTTTTACTCTTGTTCTTTTAACGGAAGTAATTCTTTCAAACAAATTGCCTGAAGTTAAAGGAAGTTATTGCCTCCCTCCCCCAAATAAACTTCTTTCCTTTACGAGGAAAACCTGAATACAAATGAAATCTTTTCGTCTACAGAGAATGGAGAAAACTATATAAATGGAATGAAAATGGACTATTAAAGGAAATTAGGAGCATACGCTGCTTTTTTGAAAAGGCTCAAACATTAGCTGTAAGTCTTTTAAACCGGCTGATTGTTGGTGGAAGAATGAAATGAGGTAGGCATGATATGCATAATGTAGACTCCAAATGCATTACTACATTCATCACATGAGAGCTGAAGGGAACAGCAAGGTTTGTCCTAAAGGGAAAACAAGGCAGGGAGGAACACTTGCATTGTCTGATGGGGAGAAAAGGATGATATCAATTCCATTTAGAGGTCAGCCTGTCATTTCCCTAACTCAGCTGCTTGGTAAAGGGAAGGGAGTTGTCTTAGCAAAACCTCTCCACGTGCTATTGCATTCGTGGTGGTGGGATGAAAAGCCATGAGAGACCTTTCTCTGAAACGGGAGCAACTAATCAATGAATCCATTTCTTGAATGCTGTCAGCCACCAATGCAGCGCATACATTATCACATTTGAAGAGATGCTGTTGTTAATGCCCACAGCACAATGGAGTTATTAAATCCTGAAGCCAGCCTGTCTCAGAAGAAGTCGATGCCCAGCTATGGCTCTGCAGACTGTATTGGGTGCCTTCTCATCCGTGTGCTTTCCCAAAGCAACGACAAAACAGCAGGATTGTGAAGCCCTTTGCCTGTTCCAAGGATTCCAAGGATTGTGTAGGAGTAAGTTCCTTGCATAGTAGGGGAAGAAAATGTGGACACCCTCCAACTTGAGGATTTGCACAAAGGCAGCTAAACCAGCTGCAGAGACTGGGATGCTAAATTAGATACTAGTTTAGAGTCACCACTGATCTAATCAAAGACAGTTATACCCGTATTTATAAGTATCAGAGTACAGGTGCCTATATCCCATGAGTCCATCACTCTATTTTGCATCCCCCTCCCCTTCTCTCCCTTGGGGAGGAACTGTACATCAGCAAAGCACACAAATCAAGGTTACCAATGTCTTCCTTTACATTCACTTACTCTCTTGATAGCAGTTTTTCTCCTCTCCATGGATCACTTCAGTGTAATTTAAAGTCATCATACACCATCATCTATTTGCATTCCTGTGGTTTAGAGTCTTTTAGAGGTTGTGTGTAAACCATCTTTAATTCACAGGTGTACTTTAAACAGTTGTGGATGAGATCCAACTCCCAGGGATATCCATTGGGACATTTCTGCAAGTTCAGTTCACTCTGCAAAAGGCAAACCACGTGGTCAAGAGGAGGGGATGTTGAACGTGATGATTTACCTGTCACTGACCTCAGGACCAAGATATTGGTCTTTATTTTCTTATCTGATGTGGAAACTCTCAGGAGAATTCTGTGAACATCATGATTCCATTCACTTATCCTTGAAACATGCCACATTAACTTGCAAAGAAGGTACGTGGACTGCAGATTAAAATGAGTTTATAGGGTATCCATGCAATATTAGCAGCAGAGGGCACAATTCTGCTTCTAATTCCATGACAGCAGAACTGAGCCTGGTGGGATTATGCCATATCAATTCAATATAAAAGGAAGATATACCTAAAACGTGTAAAAGTGTTTGTCTGGATTCTACAGAAAACAGGAGTGAACGAATCAGACATTTTGCTGCTTGGGAGAAACCAATCTCCCTGTTCCAATAAGAAGCAGTATCTTATAATTAGAAAGCAGCTGACTGTCTGTCTTGAAGAGCTAATATGGTACAACAGCATTTCTGATTGCTTCAGAAAATAGCCAGCAGTATGAGCAGTGATGTGAGAACCGAAGCCGTCTGGCTCACTAACAGAGCCAGAGTACTTCTTCCCACGTGAATGTAAACGCAGCTTGATGTCCTCAGCCTTTTCCCTCTTCTGCAAAATTTGCTGTAGCTGAGAGGCCAGATGCCCTCTGACTGTACTCCAAGGCTTTTAATATGGTTTGCAAATACAGGTCATTGATACAGATAATGTAATAACTGAATATACAAAGTACTTCCCAAGCTGATCTCTACACGAGCTTCACTGTTGCTTATGGGCTCCAGCACGCATTTCTTTTCCTGTTGATCGCTGTCTGATTTCTTCCACACACAGCAGTGTGTTGCAGGGGCAGGAGCTTCTCCTCCACAGCAGGACTTACAGACCCTTCTCCTGTCACAGCTTCAGTTGCCTGTACCCCAACTCCCACCTGCACGGTGGGAATGAGGACCTTTTCCTTGTCACTTTAAAAGTTGCAAGATGCTTGGGTGATATAGTTAGCAGGCCATGCCATGCAGCTACTTCCTTCAGTTAAGAGGTTTATAAGGAGGGGATTCTCATAGCAAAATAAGTCATTAAGCAGCTTTTCTACAGATTTAGCCCCACAATATTGGAATATGTGGGGGCCTTTATGCACAAGGACATGCATCTGTCTGCTGTTCTATGAAAATGGAAAGTGTAGTACAGGGACTAAATCCACTAATTGGTTGTTCACCATGTTTGCTACCAG
>KZ505867.1:615034-648150 GCA_002844005.1 Limosa lapponica baueri | reverse complement strand
GCCTGGATATGTTCCTGTGCAACCTGCTCTGGGTGGACCTGCTTTGGCAGGGGGGTTGGACTAGCTGATCTCCAGAGGTCCCTCCCAACCCCATGTGATTCTGTGATTCTGTGATAGCTTGAGTAAATTTTGGAGATACAGCAGGTTTTCCTACTCTGCAGGAATCACTCTTTATTTCTAGCTTGGTTTTTGCAAAGTTATGTCTTACTTACACAGTCAAAAATAGATAGAACACGTCATGACACCTTTACCCTAAAATAAAGACACGCTAGGTACACAGTAGCAGAGCAAATGGGGGTAGTTGGTATAATAGAAAACGTAAACACATTTACACATTCAGCATTCGCACACCGCCACTTACAATTTGTGCACAGCTTCTGATGGCCCATGAAATTCTTCAAGTAGTTATAAGCGTAAGAACACATGGGCAAGCTAAAGGGTCTCAAAAGTTACTTTGTCAGCTGTGGCAACTGCCTGTTGTTACCAAAGGCAATATGAGTAGTATGAGTAAATAAGTCAATTGCAAGCATTTTTTTAATTAATTTACCAGAACAAAATTGCTTAGAGTTTACCAGCAAGTAGTCCAAAAGCAAATCTGGCTAAAAGAGAAAGGAATAAAACAATAACCATTGCACTGTGAAAAAAAATACCCATCTCCTCTCTGTTTCTAGAAAAAAACAAGCCCAGCTTTCACCTTTTCCTATGAGTTTCCATTCTTGCAGGGAATTTTGGCAGAAAAGCAGAGGAGGGTTCCCCAGCCGGGCTCTCAGAAACAGCAAACCAGTCTTCTTGGGGAAGAAAGCGCTCTGGCTTGAAAGCTTTAGGAGCTGGCTTTGAGGATTTCACACCAACAAATAGCTGTACTCGGATTTTTGATCTCTGTTTTACTAAGTACACAGACGGCAGCAAATCCTCACCCCGCTACCCAACAAAGAGTTCATCTGAGTCCATATGAATTTCATTTGCAGCTGTAATTAATGGGGAGGGAGAGAAGGAGTGCAGAACTGCCCATAAAATCCCGCTCTTAAAATAACACCCCACAAAATGGTAGGAGCTGACAGTAGCTTCACAGGACATGAACAAGGTGACTTATTAAATCACTCTCGACCCTAACTTCTGTGGGAAGCTGCAAAAATGAAAGCTTTGCTATTTTTAGAGCCCAGGATTCTGGAGAGTGAGAAGCAGCTTACAGACACACACACACAAAAAGAGAAGAATGTGCTGGATTTGTGATTGTTATCATGACACTGACTCAGCATTCAGACGTTTTTAGTGGTATCAAAGAGGGGTTGGAAGTGGGCGAGGGGAACTCCCCGAGCGTGGCTGTTTCTCCTGCTTCTGCACATCTCTCCAGTTTCCTCCAAGAGAAAGGAAGCCTGGGAAGTGGGTTTATAAACCTAACATGCAAAATGTATCCCGTATCACAGCGTGCTGTGGAAAATGATCATCAGTAGAATTATACATGCTATATTGCCTGCTGAATCCCCCAAAGCAGTTAAAGAGCCAGGAGAATATGAGACTGTCATTACTCTGTCTCCCTCCCTCTGCTTCGGAGCATAAACCTCTGCCAGACACTCAGGCAGAACAAAACACTTAATCAGTGTTAAGGATGCATCTGGTCCCCCCAGAGAGATGAGCTGTTCATTTATGCTTGTTTACAATATGTTTATAAACATTAGTGGACAGGGATAGATTACCCCAGTTTACTGCCACATAAAGGAGTCAGCTGCTTACGTTTCCCATCATATCTATGTGCTTTTCTTTTACATTACTCAAGTGGTACCTTATGGCAAGTAATCTTTGTGAATTAGGCCAGAAATCAGGAGTGTCCCTGTAGAATTTATACTGTTTTCCCTGTCATTATTTCAAAAGCATTACTTTTGGATCAAATCCGTACCCAAGATGCCTATTTTTCCTTGCTATCTACATTGCTTCCTTCTTTTTCTTTTTTTTTCCTGTGGTCCATGAAGGAATGACATTGGTTTTATGCTCTAGATGAAAAGCATATTGCTTGGACAGAAATGGGAAAGGTGTTGTTGTGATGACAACCTCTCTTATGTCCAATGTTCATTCCCAATCAAAGAAAACAGTCTTTGTAAAAGGAATTTTTACTCTTATCGTTCTTAATTTAAAAACAGGTTATCCTTTTTTGTTCCCTCTGAACTATGAGTTAGGACTTCACAGAGCAGTGGCAAAATGGAGAGAAACTCTGCTGCTTTGGTCATGCACCAAATCTCCTTGTCCTCTGAAGCGGGGTGAGGAGGCAGGAGTGCCACAGAGGTGTAGGAACAGCCCAGCTCTGCAATTTTGCCTCTTAGTTCACCTGCCGGTTCTCTCTTTTTTTTCTTCATCTTCTGTTAGATTACAAGCTTTTTAGGACTTGATGGTTTCAATTTAAGCATTTGAATGGCACATCATGATCCCTGATTTGAGTTTAATAATCGTATTCAGGGTAAGAATACATATGGTTGCAAAACACTGATGTAATGGAGGATAAATAAATTGAAAGAAGACAGTGGAACAGATTTCACAGAGGGGGGACATGATGGTCCAGGCAACCAGCTGGGTGTAAATCAATACAAGCCAATTGCTTTGGGTGAGGCTCTACTTCATTAGTGAGAGAGTGTAACAGCAAATATTTGACTTAAGGTTGCTGTGTTGTGTGCAAACCCATTTATAGGCCTGGGATAAAAAGGTGTAGCCAGCTGTATCTTCTTCTCACTGAGCTGGTATTTATCACAGAGCCTTCCAGGACAAGGTCATAATTTTCATTTTGTTGGCTGAAAGTCAGGTATTGTAGGGAGTATCGTCACACCTCTCATTAGATCAGCATTTTAAATGATCCAGCAAACCCATCAATCGATGGATATGTGAAAAATGTCCATGAGCCTGCTCTCCTTTAATGGGATTCCCCAAGTTTCCATCAGGCATGACTTGCGTAAGAAGCCAGACCTGAGAGTGCAACTCACAGAAAACCAAATCTAGCAAATTAGGGAACAAGGCTGTGTACCATATGGGAAAAGCACCCGAGAAGAGTCCGCAGCAAAATCCTCCCTCTCACACTCACAAACACACATGGGAATTTCTGAATCACTGATATTTGCACGCTGAGAACTTGCCTTCCAATAAAGTGCAGTGGTATCCTGGAAGGCAGGTTTTTCACTTCCCTGGTATGAACCTGCCTGTGCTCTTCACTATTTGAGTCAAAAATCAAAGCCACTGGAAACCCAACCAAAGGGATTTCCTGGCCTGTTTTCACTGACAACAGAAAGCAGTGTTCCCCATGCCAATGGAAGAGCCTTCAACATACAATACCATTGTTATTCTCTGCATCATGGTACTAAGTAGTAGCCAAAATCTACTTATTATTAAGTCTTCAGGTGGGAGATTGAGAAAGTTCTATTTGTTTACACCTCCTTCTTGAGGGCTCTACTCTCCAAAGAATAAAACACACATTAGGGAGGGAAGATTCCTATATCAAACCATCCTATACACATGCAATTGATCTGTTTGCAGGGTGAAATAGCTTGTAGACAAGATTAATTCAAAAAAGGGTGTGGATAGATTCTTGATATATTATTAATATACAGCACTTATATGTATTCAAAATAAGTTAGGCTGAGTCATGCAATCCTTCAGTTCAGACTCACTGCCAAGATTTGCACTAAAAGAAGCTAAATAGCCTATAATATTATAGCATCTATTATGCTATAATATTATTTCTACCTAAAATACTGTTGTACTCTGCTTCAGTACGTTAGAAAAAATATGAGGGGAAAAAAAACAATTCAGATTTCCAAGCCAGACAAATGCATTTCAGATACGCTGGCAAATTTCAAAAGACTAAGGTACCAAAATGAAATTTAAAAAAAGATAGTACAATGTTGGAAAACTTCCCTTGGAATCTCAATTTAAATGACTGGTATTTGTAGAACTGACTATTAAAACTGAAAAGATCTAAAAATTTGTGATGCTGTCTACCTGAAATATGTCAGATTTTATATTGGGCCCTAACCTTTACAATTCATATACACCTTAGAAGTAGTCCTTGCCACGTTACCAGACCAGAACAAATGAGCGTTAACAAACATCTTGCTTTGTAAGCAGAAGATTCTGCCACTCTTAATTTAGAAGCAGTTCCATTGATTTCACTTTCGAGTTTCATACATAAGAGTGGCAGAATCCAATTCTGAAGTTTGGGTGTTTTCCTTTGCACAGACTGACCCTGGACAAGTTTCAAAGCAGTCAGAGAAAATTATCATTCAAGATTACTCATAGATATTTTCACAAGAAACGCTCAGTTGGGTTAGAACTTTTCAGCCTGAAAAAGGGACATTTTGAGGAACATGAGAGCCTGAGCAGATTGGAAAAGCTCTACAGAGACTGTCAGGTCACTGCCCTTTCTGTACTGGACTAGTGGTCATTGGATGAAGCTCCTGAGAACCAGGGTCAAAGTAAATAAAAGCACGTGGTTCTTCATGAAGTCAGTGGTAGATACATGGAAGTCCTTGCTAGAAGTCACTGTGGATGCAACAAAGTACTTGGAAGAGAGCTTTGTGAGGACTTATTGAATAGATGGAGCATTTCAAGCTCAGGAAGTCCTAGGAGCTGACAATAGCTTGAGGCTGAAAGGCAACAGAAATGAGCAGCCCAAATTCTTACTGTTCCTTAGAGGTCAGATTTCAGACTCAGTGGAGAAAGGACAGAGGGCTAGGTGAACCTTTCATCTGAACAGTACAGATTTTCTTAGGCTCCTGTGCTCTGGCGTCCAGTTCTTCCTTTGAAGAAGCCATGAAGCATACCTTAAAACTAGCTCTGCTCTTTGCCCCTCTGCCCCTACCCCCATTCAAGACCTTCAAAGACGAGACATCTCCATTTACTACCCAGCCATAATTTACCAAGGAAGAATTTAACCGTGGCTTCTCTCTCAGTTTTCAGGATCATTTTGTTGTTGTTGTTTTAATCAGGGGCTATTTATAGAATGAAATAGATGTGGTTGCAGCAGCACCACAACCTCTGGTTTAAGAGGATAAGCTCCACACAGTTACAACAAGAAATGGTGAAGATAACTGTTTTCAGGAGAGCCTTCCTAGCAGAGACTGCCAAGGTATCTTCATGGACTGTTGTGTGTAGTGTCCTACATCCAGAGAGAGGCAGCAGCTCCCCGTGCATCCTGTTCCCTGTTGGCTGACTCCAGGCTGCTTCCTAGCCATTCTGCTACTTTTTTTGATCCTGTTACTCTGGGACTGTCTAACCAACAGGGAGTTGACTCAAATAGGCATATGTAAAACCAGTGCCCTCATAACCAGGACTCCCCAATTCAAGGCTTTAACTTTGGGGAGCTCTCAGGCTTTTACCAGAGTACCCCTCATCATGGGTGGCAGGTCCAGTGAGGAAACTCACCTCTATATGCTGCTTCTGAAACTATTTTTCTTCTATGTATTTTTCAAATTATGAAATTAGAGAACTAAATTATGGAATTAGTTGGGAATTCCAGTTTTGAAAAGCTGTGTTAGCTTAGCACAGTTGCTTTTTTTTTAATGAAGAAGTAAAAAAAAAAATGTTTAAAATGTTTTAAATATTGTAATCTGCTTCATGCAGTGTGCAGATAAAATTCAGGCAATCACACTGCCTAATGTGTAAGTCATTAATTCCTAGAAGCACCTTACACATTCCAATCATAACAGCATCACCAATTTAAAAAAAAAAATAATCCATACTCCTGTGTTTGCTCCCATTTTCATCTAATAATAGCAATAGTAACCTCAGCACAGGGCATTCTCAGGGATTAATGACCAGCTGGGACTAATGGCACCCTTGGCTAAACCTCTGGCCATAAATGCCTGTCAGTCTATCATCAATCCTCAGAAAATGCCCTATGCCCAGATCATTACTACTTAACCTGTAGTTAGAATAAAAATGAAAAAACAAATGTAGGGAGAGTTGTAAAGAATTTTCACCTTTTATACGTGGGAGAGTATGTTTGCCGCTACCAGAAAGCTTTGCCTTAAGAAGACATCACAGCTATCTGTATTGACTAACACACATTGAGTCTGTGATGAGTCCTTGTGCAATTAGCCCCACTTGACAACACATTCTGAGGCAAGAGAAGTGAGAATTCAGTCTGAGGAGTGCCCCCAGCCCTCTCCTTCCTGGGGGCAGACAGTTTTGGTCCTATCGCTAACTTCTGTCCATGGTTTTGCATGACTAGCAAGATCCAGCCAGGATATAACCTTTTCATCCCAGTCCTTCTCAGGATGGCAAAAGCTGAGAACCTCAGCCTGGGTAAATTATTTACATGCCATGGCAGTTATCAGCAGTAATCTCATTAAGAGAAAAACAACAGGAAGTACAGCATTGGTTCAAGCGAGTGGTCAATCTAGTTTCATATCTTTTTCACACTGGCTTTCAGAGGAGGTGTGTGTTGAAGTTTTGACCCAAGAACTCTCTAGATGTTGTGTAAATTTTCAACATACAGCAGCAAAAGCAATCCAAAACACGTGCCTCAATTGCTGGAAATGCCAGAAATGTTTGTGAAGACAAGTAAGAAAACATGGGTGTGATTTGACTGACAACCAACTGCTGCCATTTTTACTTTTTGCTGACTGATTGACCCCAGGAAATATTTATGCTGGCACAACTTGTAGGTGCAAAATGGGAAAATGATTTGAAGCTAAAGCTGGCAGGAAACTGCTTTCTCCACTCCCCTTAGGTATGTGTGGGTGTTCACATATTTAGAAACTTAATTAATAGCTCTCAGGGACTTTCCCTGGCTATTTTTCAATGAAGAATGTTGCCAGTTGATTTTTTTTTTTTTATTTTTTGCATTTCTATATCACTAATTAAAACCGATAAATTTTGGCCTAGAAATACTGAAATGAGGAAAAGTTGATCCTTGACCTTCTATTTTCCTGATAGCTGTTATCAGAAGAATTTGAAGATAGTCAGAAATGCTGTGTATTTTACTTTCTGATGCACCTCATTTCAGCTGCAGCTTCTTGAACTTCTCTAACAAGCCAACAGTGACCAGGTCTGACCAGTACTTTAACCCTTAATCTGCCACTTCTTTTACTGCACATGTGCAACCCATTCTAGCTTGATTATTTATCAGTGGAGGTTTCGTGAACTGTAGTCTGTTACGGAGAGGTAACATCAGAAGAGCTAGTTCGTCGGTGGGATACAGCATTAGGAGACAACTTGGCCCCAGCAGCAGCAGGGATGGTGCCCACTCTGGGTGTTGGTGTTCAAAGCTAAGCTCCTGAAATGTTTATGATGCAGGTGCAGAGCTTCAGGACCAGATGCTCTGATGTACAGACAACTTTCCTCTGCTGGCCCAGTCTCTGATGGAGCTGTAGGATGTCCGGCCCTGGCACACCACTGTATTATACTGCACAGCCAGGGGGAAGGACATCAGGGTCCTTAATGATGCTACCTGTGAGGGAATGGCTATTTCCTCATTCCATTCATCTCATTGTTTTAAATTTCTTCACTGTTTTAATAGCATTGGGAGGTTTTTTTTCTTTCCTGTCTACAGATTTTTTTTGTTTCTTGTATTTCTGCAGAAACTGCAGAACTAGTTGTCCTGTCCTTCCCAGAGACAACTACATTTGGCAATGGTTGAATCAAATTCTTAGGAAATCTTGAGTCACTGAGCACCAAGTTGGAAGAAAAACCAAGGTCGCTTCATAGAAACCAATCCATCAGAGAAGAATACTAGGACAGGGCCTCTCACTGGCCTTTCATCTCTTTTGCATGTGTCACTTTAATTCCCACTGTGTTGCACGTGTGTGAAGGAAAGAGATTTTTCTAATCACTCATCCTAGGATATTTTCTTTATTTTTTCATTCCCATAAATGTTAAATATAGATGAGAGGGTACATAAGAGTCCAGTACAGAGCAAACACAGAAGGTAAACCACCCATGCTCTTATTGAGATGTACAAGAAGCGTCCTAGATAAATCTGTCCAAAAGCCTCTGAATAGGAGTTCATCATCTCCATAGTTTGAATTCATTCATCTTTTCCTTTTGTGAGGAAAAAAAAAGGAAAATAAGCCATCTAAATCAATGGGATTAAGCAGTATTTTGCCAATTTAGACTAACACCTGGCTCCTTTTAGATAAGGCCCAAATGAACATTAACTTGTGCCAAAGCACACACTCAGACTGTTGACCTAACAGTTTAAGCTATCATTCCTGAGATTTGGATGAACGAATGCTGGAACTAATCCTGTCCATTGCATGTAACCTTATGCCCAGGCAGGCATTCATGAAATGTTATCAACATCATGTATCAAAGGATTTTTAAATGCATTTTTTACTATTATTTTTAAAGGGAGAAACCAGGAATGAATATCAATCAATCCAACCATAAGCCACGTGAAAGTATTGCATCCTATGTACGTGACAAGGCCTCAAACATTCATTAAAACTAATGTAAGCATTATATTATTCAAGAAGCAGAAAAGTCTGGGGAGAACAAAATACACAAAAATACCCCAGAAAATAAAGTATTAAGCAATAACAAAGGCAAGATTGGCACATAATTGCCTGCAACGGTAAGCTTTGCTATGCCTTGGGAACTCTTAGCACGCCCTCTAATATGAACACTGTAAGTAGCCATTTACATGGCAAATGTGAGACAAATATGCCTGATCCTTTGGTTGTGGAATCCATTGGGGCTCTTTGAGACTGACACGATGCCATATCCCCCATGGACTCAGTCCTGCAGTTGCTCCTAGGCCAGGAGGTTGTTACATCAGCATAAAATCAGTATAATCCTCACCCAGCTCTGCTTCATCAAGTTTTAATCTATACCTGGCTGGGTATGCAAAGAAGCCCTAATGCATCACCGAGTAACATAGAGCCGGAACATCCATGCCCTTAAATCACAATAGATTATTGCTGGTTTGAATTGATTGGGTTTTTTGTCCAAACAAGTGGCAGCCGAAGGGATTGTGAATCATATCAGTGCCGATGAATAGCCTGCAGCGGCAGGTGGGAGTGTGGGAGGACAACAGGGAAAGCTGTAATAACCACAGTAGCTTAGTGTCAAATAAAATGAAGAACAAGAGCAGCGTTAGCAGTCAGTGAATGTTCACCCAGTGTTTTTATTCCTTACAGCACTGTGTAGCTATCGTTGTCAGCTGTTACACTGGTCTGAAACGACATTTGCCTTCTCCCTGGTCCCCTTGCCTACTCCCTGTGACTGAGTTTGTTGTTGGGAGAAGTTGCTAGCACAGAAATGGCTCGATATACACAGAAATTTCCCTCTCCTAGTTAATTAGTCCTGTCAATTAGGTGTTTATCCAGGGTGGCATTACTGTAGGAATAAAAGCTGCAGTCCCTCTCAATCAGATGGCATGTTCTAGTCCAGCTAGGACTTCCGCTGAACAGCTGGACCTCAATTAGAAACTGATATCCATGAAGAAACCACCACTGGCTAATTATGCTAATAAGATATTAGCCACCACCTTACCTCTTCAGACTACAGGCTTGTCACATCTCTCAGGGGTACTGTATTTTATTGCAAACTGTGCTGAGGAGGGTTATTTACTTTCTTGCCACAGCTCTCACAGGAATGCAACTTACTTGCTTACAAAATCTACTTTCGGAGCCCAATCCTGCTAGGTTTTGGAAGGTTCAGGCTCAGGACTAATTTTATCACAACTTGAGATTATTTGGTAGGAACAGTTCTAAAAGGCAATTGAAGGAAAACTGCTTTTCTGAGACTGGCTTACAAGAGCCTCTGGAGGCTCCACTGCCTCCAACCCAGCGAGGATACTGTTTATTTGAATGAATGATTTCATGTTCAGTGGGAAGAACTGATGCTGGTCTTGGTGTTAAAAAGCGCCTTCTCGTGTAATTCATACAAGACTAATTTAGAGCTGTAACTCATGGATTTAATTTCTTATTTGTTGGGAAAGTTGTCTTCAAAAAGTGCTTTGAATCTATTGTCTTGTTGGACTCCATAGTGATTTGTTACCATTGATTAAAATAACTATTCCTCATTATTAACATAACTATTCCTCATTATTAATTATACATGGAGCTTTAATATGAAGTGTGATTAGAGTGGGTTTCTGCTCAAATCAAGTAGGGTGCTTGTACACTGAAAATGAACTGAATATCAGGAAAGATAATAAAACCTTTCCTTATTAAAATTGCTACCTCCAAGTTAGGAAGATCATTTCTGCTCCAGCACACGTCTGTGGATCTACGTGAGAAAGTTGCAACAGTTGTTTATTATTTTTGTTGTTATTTTGTTGGACTTAATAACAGCTTGTTGGCACTGATTAAAGTAACTACTCCTCTTTAATTAACTCTTTTCAGAATTGAACATTGACTAATGTTCATCATCATTGATAGATATCATCAATGGGTATCTCTGCTCCCTCTGGCTTCATAGGAGTATTGCAGCAATTGTTAGCTTTGTTAGTTTAAGTGTCTACAATTTCTGTTAACTTTTAAGCACATATATGCATTTTATTTTTTTCCAGTTCACAAACAGCTATTAATTATATTTTATTTGTGATGCTTTCACTAAACTGTATTAAAAGAGATGACCACTTCCTTTAGAGCCATGGCTGCATGACACCATTAATACTTGACAGTCTAATTCCTCTTTAGGTGATAACTTCCCAATTGTTCAGCAAATATAAATATATATATATTTATATAAATATAATATATAAATAGATATTTATATAAATATAAAACTTTAAACAATGTGAGCTTTTTATTCCAAATAGGCAACAGACAAAGAAAGTGGATTTCCCAAAGCACCCAGAGAGGGCAGGAGGAGGACCAGACCTAGCATCCTGCCCACCAGGACACACAACCTCCCCTAAGCCGTCTAATGCAGTATGGTCTGTAAGATGTATTGCATTTGTACCACATGCCATGAACGTGGTGCATAGAAGCTGACCCTTCAGAAGAACATACTGTTGGTCATCTCCATGTTGACGTCTGATGCCACTGCCTGAAGCACTGGAGATCACCTGTCTGTGTGAGGCACACAAAGCTGGAAGGCACTAAAAGTTGAACTAACTCACAGAGCTGAAGTGAAAATCCTTACTGTCACTGGGACACGGACAGAGCATTCCCGAAACAAGGTCTGAGAGAAACAACCGTTCAAAGCCCAGTTCAATCACAGCATTAAAAAAAAAAAAAAAAAAAGGTTGCAGAGAGAAGGGTTTTTCAATCCAGAAGTATTTCCTTCAGGCAGGAGGCACAACAGTGGCCAGATGATTTCATTTACCAGCAAGAATTTGTTCTTGTGCATGTTCAGACACTAGCATGGTAATGAACCTATCTTGTGTAAACAAGCTTTTTAATATTCATTTTCTCCTAGAGTCCAAAACATTTATGAAATGTTTTTTCTATATGGTGGCTCTATTGAAATCTGAACACAACTGCTACTGAATGTAATGCTTTCAAACCTTATAAGGAAGCTACACTGAAGTGTCTACCTGTATTGCAAATAGAGAGAACAAAATTACTCCTAAAGTTAATTAAAAAAGAAAACCTACCTCTATTTGCATTCATAAAAAGCTAACCTGCCATCCCAAAAGCAGCTATTATATGTCAGCATGTCATGTGCATTGGGAATATCTGATCCAATTCACAGCTCATAAATGTCTAATTAAAAAAATATATATACAACAATTTTAATTGGTTCATTGCATCATTTGTTTTTATTACGGTTTTAAACTCTTGCACAATAGTCAGGGCTAAAACTGTCTCAATTTGCAGGGAAAAAACCCCACACAACTATGAAGAAGGTTCTTGAACAATATAAAGTTCAATAATCACTGTATGTACAGTGATGGGTAAATGGCTGAATGCTACTTAGAATATAAATCTGGGGTTTAATACATCATGAAGTAGATTGAATCTTTCTGTGACATGTTTTAACAATGCCAGAAAAGTCAGTGTAGAATTAAAAGGAAAGGAGAGCTAAGTTTTGGGTCCAGTATAAAACTTTAAGCTGAAGACTACAGTAGATATATCTGTGAAAGTACATTGCTTCTAGTTTAAAAAAACAAGTGATAGAAATCAGAAAATTATGCTTATGGTTGCTTTTTAGAATGCTGTAGGAAAAAAAAAAGTTAAATAAGAGGTATCTTATGGCTAACAGTTTTTATCTAATACTTGATAAAGAAAATTCAATTCATAATTATTTATGAACCAACATCAAGGACTTTATTACTTTGATTACTCACTAATCATTTCCCGTAAATGCAGTGACCTAAAAATCCCATATAATCAATAAAGTAGTAAGTTCCAGGTTTAAATCACCGCACCTTGTATTCTTGAGTAAACCTTTGGGTAATTTACAAAGGCTGTTGAATTTTATAGTAAGTGTTTTTCAAACCAAGCTGGATTCTAAACAATAATGACTTTTTAATGTGGATCTGTGATTACATTGTCATAGTGAAATACGACAGTCTTTGACTGCATTCGAAATGAGGCAGAGGGTGAATTACTCCAAAGGCATAGATTACCATAGCCTCAGGTAAAGCAATCTTCATAAATTAAACTCCAATCTAAAGTGACCTGTCACTACAAACCTGTTGCTACTCCCAGTAACTTAAATTTCAGTGTACAATTTGCAAACAAGTTCTTTTCTTATTAGCACAATGGGGGAGAGTTACTTTGCTAAAGTGCTTTAAAGTGAATATGAGGGAGGAGAATTATACATAAGTATTTTATGGGTTTCTTTTCCATAATTTCAAAAAGCTGTGAGTTCAGGAAATGCAACTTGTTGTCTGCTAAAATGTTTATGCTTTTAAGATATCTAAAGCTGTCAACTGAAGGAGCCTTTGGCATAAACAGCAACTACAGCACTTTCCTAACTCATTTTTGACTCGTGCTCAGCAATGACATCTACAGTTCAACGATTTTCAGAAATTGTTTGTACATTCAGAAATGGTTTGTACATTTAGCTGCTTGAGCCAACATTTCCCAAGGGGTTTGCTGGGTTTGCCATTCCTCAGTCTGGGGAAATCTACTTTATAAATGTTTTTTTCAGAGATACCAGAGCAGCTGTCTTCTGAAAATCATATGGCTTGTGTGCTAACCAAAAGCTGAGGGCTTTGTTGAGGGATGGCTTTGGACATCCACAGCAGAGACAGCTGAGAGTCCTCCCACCACTGTAGGGACCTTGCAGGCATAGCAGTCCTGACCTTCAGTAGTTTTCAGCCCAGCCTAGGAAGGAAAGCTGGTACAACTTTGAATTATTCAGTAAACACACTGCAAGCTGTTACCTACAGCTAGTCAGCAGCTGCTGCATGAGCACCTCATCCATCCTTGCAGCATTAGGTGGGTTCTTCCAAGCAAACGATGGGAAGCAGAGGACAGGAACCATTGCATTTAGCCCCTTGTATTATCTCTACCTGAAATATCACAAGTTTACTAGACTGCTGAAAAAATGTATACCTCCTTGCCTATTGCAGCAGCATATCCAAAGCTTTAAGCTCCCACATGGTTACATTTTCACGGCTATGACATAACCTAGGAGATAGCAGATGAATTTCCACCATGGCTGCTGGTACTCAGTGTGCTGAGATTGGGCAGCTGGAAGGAAACATCAAGCTCAGTCATGTTGCCCTGACTGGTTAAGATGGGAATGGTGAGTGAGAAGGAGAAGAATGAAGGTTGAACAGTGTTTCTGCCATTGTCTTGACCTTGTATAAGGGGCTTGAAATCAATATAGTCTGAAACTCTGGGTGAGTGCTCTCCTCTTCTCCTCTCTCTCCTGTCCAGCACAGGATTTCTGACTCTGCCTTGTCAGCACAGCTAAAATCACATAGGGAAAACCTGTTCTTTCTTCATAAATATTATTGTACCCAAATTTCTACCAGGGATTCAGTTCTGAATAGCTGATTCAAAATTTAGCAAGATTGTGGTACTCGGAAACAGAGGAAGCAGGAAAAGAGAATAGGGAAGAGTCAAGAACCTCTTGAAATACCAGAAAAGTAGAGCAGGTATCACTCCAGCCATTCAAGTCCAGCTTTTCCTTAGTGAATGTTTACTGCTTCAGTCCTGATGCTCACACATCTCCCCCAGCTTTTATCCTACACATCTGTTGGCCCAACAATTGCTCTGCTATCAAGTGAGGCTTATACAAAAGTGAAAGGTTATCCTATGCCCTATGAAGACCAGAAAGAATTCACTGGAGTCATGTGTTTTCATTTGGAGAAAGCAAGAGCAAAGTATGGCTCCTTCTTGCGGTTACATTAAAACATTCTTTTTTTTACTACATTTGCAGCTATCCCATGGGCAGAAAGAAGAAAGTTTAAAAGGTAGGAACGGAAAGTGAAACACATAATTTTGTTGATACAAGAACTAGAATAAAACATTTTATGTAAATATTTTCAACTTATTTTTAGGCTTACTTTTAAAGCCTAAAAATGATAATCCCATGATGGTTCCGAAAGCCAGTATTCCTTGCAACTATCTAAATGAACAGCGGTTAATGGCTATCATTAACAACTTCAATTTGTGTTAAGCAAGACCTTCATACATCATGGATCTTTTCCGTTAATTGTTTTTCATTGGTTTGACTTTTAGTTTAATAAAAATCTCAGTCAGCTTCACATCCATGATAAACACGATGCTCTCACAGCGTGGTATCTGGGTTTGAGTCACAAGCTCAGTTCTTGGCTCCCTGGGTTGACAGGTTTATATATAGGAAGGTAATGAGGCAGAGAAAGGTTTCCCTGTTCTTCCCCCTCTTGAGGGTGTTAAGCCTTCCTTATTAACAATGACAGAGGTCTGGGTCATGAAGACGTTTCTGAGCAACTGAGGTTGAAGAGGACTGAATTTAGTATGTACCCAATTTCATTTAATATCAGGTTTTCAGATGGATTCCTTTAGGAGGAGTATCTCCTTCCTCAGCCTAATTAGATATTAATATCATGTCCACTTCCTGCTCTCTTCTTCTTCCATGTTTTATTCATTATCTCATCATAATCAATGAACCTGGTGTCTTAAGAAAACAAGAGTTATACAGGCATTTTGAGTCTGCTAGGCAGTTTGCATCTCATGCCCTGTTACCTTGGAGCCTGTGACCAATTTCAACCAAACTTGATGTCTAAAAAGATCCACCATTTTTGCAAGAGTCATGAGAACAGTCAGCTGTCTTATGTGTCTTTCCACACAGAAAAAGATCCTGCAGATGTCAGAGAATCTGCCTTAAGGTGACTGAAAAGAAAAAGTGAGCCTAAGAAAGAAAGGTGCCCAAGTCAGTTTACTTATATTGTATTGCTGCTTGAGGAAGGTCAGGTGAAACAATCACACACAAAAAAATCATTTTCTAGTTTTCACAATCAGGTCTGCATTTGTAGGGAGGCATAAAGACTTCTAGATGCTTCCAGGATTTTTTGCATTTTGTATTTTGCCTAGGCGTAAGTGGAACTGTGAAAGTCCTGATCTGGCTGAGTAGTTTGACACATAGTTCATGTCTAGATCCTGTCAGGTTTCCAAATATTGGAGTTCTTCACAGATTTTTCCCCACTAATTTTGCTTGAGAGACCAAATATAGTGGCTAGTAGAAGCATGCTTCATCCTGCAGAAAAACACAGGTATAGCTCCTACATTTACCACCCCTTCCTCAGAGGGATGGCTGAAAGCACTTGGTCAGCACATGGCACTCTCATTTCACATCTTCTTCAATCTCGATTCACATCTGAAAATTCACATTTTCAATCTGCTTTCTAGCAACATTGCTTGCACAATATTAATTTGCTTCTCTTATGATGGTGTCCTTAAGTGAATGACCTCATACTATTTTTTCCTGCCTCACTCAGTATACCAGAGATGATATAGTCACAAAAAGCAAAGAAATTCATTATTTCCTCCCCCCTTACCTTCTCCAGGGTTTGGCCTCAGCCAGACACACTGACCACTGTTTGGGTTGTATCTGCCTACAGAATTGCCAGTTTTCTTCTGGGCTTTTCTGGACTGCTCCACACTACAGCTCATGTTATGCTTCCATAACATCCCTGGGAGGTGAAGGAATATTAACCCCATTTCACAAGTGAGGAATTCAGACAGGGAGGGATTAGGGCTAAATGCCTGGTTTTGGGTTCCTGACACTCCAGAGCACTTATTCTCTTATAACATTTCCCAAGTTCAAAGAACAAATCTGATGGACATCATTACAATCCACAAACGAAGTTCCGTGCAGGAGTAGAATCCAGTTTCCTCTATAACGTACATGGAAGGGCATTGGACAGAGCCTGGACATCAGGTCCCTCACTGCTCACCCTGATTCAGCCCCAAAAAATCAATTCCAGTCCAAGGGGAGCCTCTTGACACGTGTGCCACAGAAGGCCAAAGAGAGGTTGAGGAGACAGAATTATCTCAGATATTTTCTGGGTACGCACTTGGAACTGGAAGCGATCTTAAGCCACCTAGGTTTTGGTTCCGATGAACAAGAACATGAAGCCAAGGAGACATTCATGAGTTGTGCAATCTGTTTTAATGGATTAATAAGGAATTATATTTTCACATTAACGACATAATAAAAATAATTAAAAGTCATTTTAAATTTCATTGGAAAACAAACATCTCTGAATGGTTTGCTCATTTTGCAATTCAGAGTGACTTTTGATTGCTAAAATGCAAATGCGAGATTTATTACTTTTCAAGAGCTGATAAGGGAGGGCTTTTTCAGTGAAAAGACCATTGAAATTACCAAAGCAAGTAAGTTTTGAACTCACATCACAAGCCAAGATGCCACATTGGCCGTGTCAAGTAGCAGAATACATATGTCATGATAAAACTGACACAGTTTGGCAGACAGAAATGGGGTTTTGTACCAGAGAGATTGTTAACAGCAGAAGTTCGTGCTACCTCACCTGCACCAGCACAGCCAAAACCCAGCTATGGAGGATGCACAGGGTATGAGAAGAATCAAAGCAGAAGACAGCAAGACACTCTGTGGAAGATAGTGAACAATAAGACTATGAATTGGCCTATTTTTAATACAGCTCATCCATTGTCTTGCTCTGAAATTAGTATCTTAATATTTTTTTTTTTTGTATAATTAATCTCATTATATTTGCACAGGAGTCTGATATAATTGGGTTTGTTGGGGGATATTTCAAGCACCAGGTAAAGAACTGGATGAGAAAAGAGGTAGCTTATAGAGAAATAAGACCTCAGTGTATCAGTACGATTTCCATCAGCAGGAGCCTGTGGATGGGCCACACTGAAAGAAATCTCACAAGAAAACCATCACCTGAGCACAGCCCACCTCTGTCCCCCAGAAACATGGGGAGCATTCTGAAGCATGAACAATCTCAAAGGACCTACCAACTGTGAGATGTATGGAGGACATCATGGGAGGTCGGACAAGGCTCTGGAGCTGCAGTCCCCTGTGGGAGGTCACACACAGATCACCCCTGTGTGTGATGAGGACCTGAGGACCTGATGACCTGATGAGGATGTCCCTGCATAACGAGGGAAACCAAGTCCAGGGGTGGCAGGCAATTCCCCCAGCACAAATGCGGGGGACTTAATGCCTGTGGTTGCAAACAAATATTTTAAAGGGATCAAAACATAACCATTGCCTCCCTCGTTCCCCAATATATCCTCATTTTTTGACTGCATCTGAGCCTTTGGGGAATGCCTGCTGAAATTAGTGCACATGAATTTTGTAAAGACCAGGCAAAGGAGCTTCTACCTCCAGGAGGAACCTCACAGCTACCGAGGCTGCTGCCACTTTCTGACTGCAGGCGCTTGCTTATTTGCTCTGCTGCCAAGAATATCAATTGGATACTACACTTGCTATTGATCCAAAGGAAGATTTCGTTGTTGTTGTTCTTGTAAAAAACGTGAATGCATTATGCTATGTCATGTAACGCTATAAAGCAAAATAAAAGGTGCAGGAAGAAAAGCAGCAGAACAGAACGACAACATGAGCGCTGCAGATTTTCCAGCCTATAATGGCACATTTTGATAGATGTACAAAACCCATGACATATCTATGGGTGTCTGAGTCTGGAGATGATTCAGCTCCTCTCTGCCATGCCTTGATGGGATTGTCTGTGATGACTAACACAGCTCTGTCAGCCTGGCTGATATCATTATTTGCAACATCTTAATTGAGAAATAAGCATATCTGGAGCTGCACAGGGTGTTCAAGGAAGAATCTGGAGGGTGGGTTTCACTGTCCTCCCAACTCTTTATCAAACTGGAGCTACTGCACCCAGGTCAATGAGCTCCTTGCTCTCCCCATCTCTCTTCTCTGCCTCTTGAGGAGAAATCTTCTCCCGTGGGTGCACAGTGGGCCCACGGCTACTGGGGGAGAGACCTCACACACACGTGATGCAGATGTGGCACCCACGAAGCGGTGAAAGGTGCGTGTTTGTGTGGGAATGGGCTTTTGGAAGCTGGGCTCCTGCTCTCCTTGCCAGCTGGCACATCTCTTCTCCCAAGTCTGGACAATGTCTCTCTGATCAGCCTTTAGTGTGTTTTTCACTGTAAGGTGCTTATGAAAAGCCAAGTTTCTGCACACTTGTAAGGCTATTCCTGTCCAGTCATGAGCCAAACTCTCACAGTTTTGGTTGTATTTCTCCGACACACACAACTGCATGTATCCGCCCAGGGAGGTGGTGGAGTCTTCTTCTCTGGAGACATTCAAAACCCACCTGGACACATTCTTTTGCAACCTGCTGTAGTTGGACCTGCTCTGTCAGGGGGTTGGACTAGATGATTTCCAGAGGTCCCTTCCAACCCCATATCATTCTGTAAACTGTGGCTGCTCACGTCAAATTTAGCAGAACTACCAGTGGTCCTTAAGAGCTCTGATTTTCATGTATCTGTTTTCAGCTCGAAGTTGTAGCTTGTGACAGAGACCTAGCTTCTCTTTGCTTGGAAACAGTGGAGAAACAGTGATTCCCATGGCTTCTTGGTATCTGTGATAGACAGCAAATGGGAAGGTTTCACAGCTGGATGCTCACTTGCATGCAGAGGACACAACCCTTAACTGTGGACCTGTGTGCTCTTGTACTCTCTGTGATTGTAGTGGCCCGTAGCACTGTCTTTATGTCTACACACTTAACAATATGTCCTGGGCAAAGCTTTTAGTCTGCTACCCAGCTGGAAAAGGAGTCAGGTTCAGGATTGAGTGGTCCCAGGAGGACCCAATAGTTTATTCTGTCTTTTCTTCGGACTTCCCCAAGATGGATATTTTGTGTTTATGGAGTCCTTGCAGGGACATATAATTACAGAAGCAAATCACTCTTTTGGCATGGCAAGAAACACAGTGATGTGGGTAAAAGACAATATAGCTCATATTACTGCCTTCTTTTCCTTGTGGTGGTCTTAAATCTTCCTTCTTCTTAAAACAGGGCCTCCTGAGTCTGGGATGCCCCACAGGAATTCTTGACTTCTGTAAAACATGGATCCTTTCCTTCCCTCTCATATAAAACCAGATTCCGTTTCCTTAGCTGTCACAAAGTTCCCCTCTCCCCCAATAAATCAATTTTTTTTCCCTCTGAACCTTTCCATCCATTCTTCAGAGAAATGTAAACAATCATGAGGCTATATCTGGCTATGTTTGTAATATGTGCATGGATAAACTTAGAGACAACAGTGTAATAAGTTACGCACTGAACGGAAAATAAGTCTAAACACTCGCCAGCTTACATATAGTGTAAGTATCAATCAGAGTGCTTCAGTGGATGTGCTCCAATGTACCCCCACTGTGGATGCAAGCCAAAATCTGAGCAGCAACAAACAGCCCATTATCAATCCATTAGTCCTCACTGACTGAACCATACACATAAAATCTTGTTTTACACGCGTACTCCTGCCATTCCCCAGCAGAGATAATGAGATTACATGTGCTGTATCACTCAGCCCAGAAACTTGTCACATTCTAATGAGTCCCTTCTCTCTGCCCACAGACACAAGTAAAATACCTGGTTTGTTTTTTTTTTCCTAGAGAGGGGGAAGCCAGCAGCCAGGTGCTCACTCCTGAAAACTCTGGCACCCACTGCAGCACCCAGTGGGTGCACCATGTGTGATGATTCATTGCTAGCTTTCTCTGTCACTTTGCATCACACAGGTGACAGAATCCGACAGGGCCATTACTTGTTGCTGGGAAATTCGAAGTGGACCATCTCCCCCACCTCTGCAGGAAAGCTGTTTTCAGAATAAAAAAGAGCTTTCCTTCCTTCCTACCTTCCTTCCTTCCTACCTTCTTTCCTTCTTTCCTTCCTTCCTTTCTCCTTTCAAAACCTGTGGATATTCTGTAAAAAGATAATTAGGTGCTCATTTTTTCTCTTAAAGCAGAGCACTTCCCAGCAGATGACTGATGTTTATGGAGTTTTCATAGAGTATATAAAGAACAATTGAATAAGCTCTTTTGTTTTTTTTGTTTTAATTTGGTTAGTACTGGTGTCATGGTACCTTTGCCCTATACAGTTTTCCTGTCTTTGAGCTAGATTTTTTGTGTGGATATTTACAACTGACCAATGACCATATTACTGTAAATCTTTCTATGCTTATTTAAAAATACATCCCCGCAAATAGTTATAATGAGCTGTGTACCCAATTATACATGTTAGCAAAAAATCTGCCTGGCTAACAAGTCGGTGTTGTGTCTGCAGTTACCACCTACACCAGACCCATAGTACCAATGTGCATGTTCTTAGCCCACAGCAAACATGAAATATCCAGCACAGTTTGACTCCCTTAAGCCGGCCGACAGCTACTGCTGAACCTTGTTAACATCACAGTGCGCCTGAAAGAAATGATGTTTCACCAGTTGGAAAGACACTTCTTTCAGAACAGGCTTTTTGGGATGGACTTTTCTTTCTTTGTCTTTCCCACACTAGCATTCTCTCCTACCAAATGGTGGATCCACTGGTGGTTCACCCAGGGAACTCCATGCTGAACCCATCCCTTGGAGCCGTATTGGTGGGACAGTGCCACCACGTAGGTGAAATTTTCCTGTGTGTCGCACAGTGTTTCTGCAAGGCTACAGTGCATGGGGTGTCATTTCAGGGTGTCCAAATGGGGTGCAAGTGTTGCGCACGCCTTGTGCTGGTTCTGTGATTTGGAATAACAGTTGCCTTTTGTGAAAAAGGAAAAAAGGGCCTTTGTAAAAACCACTGGGCTAAAACTCTGCTCTAAGATGTTGCTGTGCGAATGGCATCCTTTGTTTTAGTGGGGGAAGCCCTGCTACAAATAAAAGAAGAATACAGCTGCTCAGTTTTACTTTTTGATGTTGGATAGGTCTACATTTTGCTGAAGAGCTGGAAAGGTAAAAAATATGTACAAAGGGATGGCCAATTTATGCCCTAGATTTTAAAGCAGAATTGCTCATTGATCTCGTCTGGTAGTTTTGCTTACAATTCAGTGGTACAATATGTCTTAGAGCCTGAAGAGATGAGTGAGGATCTGTATAGCTTGCGTGAGCTGAGGAGGAAAAGGGAAAAAAAAAATCTCCCATTACTGTATAGAGTGGTTGTCTTTTCAATTATGGATGAAAAGATGAGTATGACCCTGAGGGCCTGGATTCAGACAGAATACAAGGGGAGAAGAGCCTTAAAAACAAGCAAAATCTTTACTAAGAGATGATTAAAAAGGAACATAAATGTCTGGAAGTGTTTTGAAGAAGGAAGTGCCATCAAGGGGGAGAAAATTATTATGGTGGGACATGAAGTAATGGCATTAAATTAACACAAGGAAAAGGTCTGTTGAATATCAATAAAATCCTTTCTGTTTTCCTGTGGCATCATCTCCCAAGGGAAGTTGCAGGAGCCCCATCATTTGAGTCCTGGCAAATGACTTGGGACAAATCACAAGAAAGTGTGGTTTAAGGCACATTACTGTGATGTTCAGGGAGGGAATTACTGACCTAGTGCTTCATTTCTCTCCTCCCCCCCCAACTTCTCTGGGAATCTACAGAATTAATGAAAATAAAACAAAGGACAAACGCAGCAGAGGATAGGTCTTGTTTATACATGAGTGGCAGCACTACGGCAGCAGAAAGAAGCACAAAGGCATGTCTAACCAGATCAAAAGGACTGATGATGGCCGCTAGTACATGGTAGGGGGGGAAGATACACAGAATAACTAAATTACAGGAGGAGTGAGAACAGGACAGGTGAACGGGCTTGCCAAAGGCAGCCAGCACCCACGGACAGGCAGTGCCAGAGTTACATAAAGGCATTTTTGCCCTTGCAAGGTTTCTTCTGTAAGGGACTGCTTTCAGCCACGCTGTATTTCTGTCATAAGATGATGCAGTCCTAGTCATTAAGAAAACAAGCGGTTCTTGCAGAATACGCTCAGAATTTTCCCTGAGATCACTCTGCTTGGAGGTCTCATTCCCTTCAATGGGACGGAAATCTGAAGGTCCTGTTTTTAGTCCAGCACCAGGCAGGGCAGGAGGTGCCGCTCGCACCTTCCCAGGCGACTTGTTCCTCATCTTCCATCTCCTGGTGGGAGCAGCTGAAACACAAAAAGAGCTGGTGCTGCTGAGGAATCCCGCTGCTTGGAAAAGCCAGCTGGAGAAGGAAAGGGGGAAAAGGACTCTGGAAAATTGGATCAGTGTAGGAAAAGGCAAGCAACTGTATCTTGGAAGTGAAAGGATGGAGCTCAGCTGTGGTAAGAATGAGAAGAGTTTATAGCAGCTTCCTTTGGAACATTGCAGGAAGGTGCATGCATGCTTGGTAATAGCGATAATATCTATTTTGCATCTATATTTTAATTACCCATTAAGGATCTCAAACTTCTTTTGAAGCACTTGTTGGCTAAGCCCCACAGCACCCTGGTGCAGTAGAGGAGCCACCTTTTCCAGGTGCTGCGAATACCCAAGACAAAGGGACCTGTCTTGTTCCAGTGAGGCCACGCAGAGCATCAGCTGTAATTGCAAATGCTGCTCCTGAGCTTCCCGGCTGTTGCTCAAAGACCATATCTGGTCTTACATCCCCGTTTACAAATGAACTCTATGATTATTCATGCATTTAAACCCCTTAGCCAGTAGGATGTAAACGCTTGCCTAAAGTTAACCATGGGCTCTGAAGGCTTTCTTGAATAGAGTATCTAACTACAAAACGGCATAAGATGTTCCACCGAGTTAGCTCAACATTTATTTTAAATGAAAAAAAACCCCAAACCGTTTGAAGTGGAGGCCGTCAGCACGAAATTAGAAAGACCTGGGAGCTGGCTGAATTTTGAAAGGAAGCACTGATATGAATCTGACCGTTTTGTTTTGCTGAAAATTCTGCTGAACCCTTTGTGGCTGCACAGAATCGCTTGTCAGCATGAATGGGTGTCAGAAAAGGCACTAAGGGAAAATGCAACTGGACAAGACAGCTTTTCTGCTTTCCTGGGAAGAACCTTAAATATAAGCATAAATTTTGTCATAGAAGTGTGTCCAATAGCTGAAGAATAATTCCACTCAAGAAAAGCGAGAAGTCATACATTGTTTTAAAAGTAAAAAAAAATAAAATAGTCATAAGGCAAATTGCCTCTCATCAGGATAGTATAGAAAACTAATTTAATTTCTGTAATATAAGACAACAATGATTATTAAATCTCATGAAAATAAATTCAACCACCTTAAGAGCAGGCTATAAATGCTAAGTATATCATGTCAAAAATTAACATATGAACTTCAAATCTGTGCACCAATTCAAAATCTGATTTAACAAACTGCTGTTATTAAAGTCAATTGGAGAGCATTCCATTATAAAAACAAATGAAATCTTAACTCTGCATGAAATAAATAATTTTTTCAAAGCCTAAGCAGAATGCATTAACTTAACATGCAATGATCTAAATTATGTATTAAACTCAATTATTTTTATTACTACTTTTCAATTAAGGTGACATGATTAACTCCATTCTTATTAGAGTCTCAGTTCTGATCCTACCTGCCTCGCAACTTTGGTGTCTTCTTGGGGATAAATTGTTCACAGGGCTATTGTAATCAAGTCTGTCCTCTGGATTTCTAACAAGAAAAAGCACAAAGGTCTTTTGTGCTTAACAAAACAACACTGTGATTTAGCATATTAGAGAAGTGGTGCTTTCCATCAGCTTTGGCAGCATTTTGAATGGAAGTGTATGAGTACTAAGGTTCAAAAACTCAGTTGCTCAGTTCTTACCCCGGTTAATCCTACGGCTATATTTTTGAAATTACCACTTTGGTTTTACCCTTTTTCCATTAACGTTCACCAAAGATCTGACCCAGTTTGAAACGCAAAAACTTCTTCTAACATGACATGAACTCTGAATCAGACTCACTCACCCCAATAAAGAAGATCTCATTGATATTAGCATCTGCAGTCATTGGACTAATTCACTGAGTTAATGCAGCAAGTTATTTCAAAAATATTATTTTCTTATATCACCAAATTTATGCACATAGAAATCAAAATTAATGCTCTGATTTTGGAATCGTTTATTTATGTGGGTTTTTCATCTTGAACTGTTGATCATCCTTCACATATTCCTTTTTCTAATGTAATTTCTCACAGCCAGAAGTTATGTTTTCAGTGTTTATAAATTTTCTAATACTAGTAAAATGTGAAAGTTCCTTGGGAACATGTTTTTAGTCCAAGAGAGTCATGAAAGGAGACTTCGCTACCACAGTGCACCTCCAGAGTTTTTGCTATAATTGAAAACCAGGCTTAGAAAATATTTGAAAGATGTGGTCTGCACATCCGGAAAAACAAATACAAAATTAGAAATGTTAGATCTTTTCTCGTTTTGCCAGGGGAGCCTTCCCCAGATTCCTAGAATAGGCGTCAGACTTTTGCTGGAATGAGGACTACTGGATTTGACTCATTATCTATCTCCTTCATGCACAGAGCTCCTGTTTGTAAATCAGGAACACTAGCACAGACACCAAATGCAAGCCTTCACAGACTGAGAGTCGTGTTCATACTCCCTGCTTATCTTCTATTGTGTCTGTGCCTGAGCAAAAGCTTTTTGTTTACTCATTTGATGAATTTCTTTGAGCTTAAAGAAAGAAATTAATTTTACTTATTCCTTTATGTGATCATTAGAAAAGCTTTTAATGAACACAGTAAAACCCAACTAATTATCACAATGGCATTTAACTCTAAATAAAATTGACAGGAAGCAAGAATATGATACATATAATTTTGCACAGTTTATTAAAACACATCTATCACTTTTTTCTCCTAAAGTAACCTGATCATATTATTCTATGATAATTTAGCTAATATTTTTTTTGTGTGTTTAATATTTAAGTGGTTTTTACTGATATTAAAGTCATAATGCATTTTATGGAAATTACCTTGCATTCTAATTACTTTTCTTGGTGAGGAATGGTAAATAGAATTATCTTGTTATGCTTGTTGTAGATGAAAGCAAAGAAATATTTAATGACAAGGGACTGCTAACAGAAAAAAAAAATCCATATTCACATATTTTTTTCAAATGACTCCATTTTGTCATCAATTCAGAGATATGCAATTCCCAGAATCACTAGCAGGAATGAGGCATGTATACTAACAGCAGAAAGGCTCTGAATGGTAAGTTGGATGCTTTTAACATCAGTAGTTCCCTTTCTTCTACGGTTTGCCTTTCCAGACCTAAGCTGAGGAGAGTTCGAAGTAAGACAATGCGCTACCTCAAGAAAGCAAGAAACACCAACAACTGTGTCCTTGAGCCCAAGCTGCCCCATGCTTTTATTAAATTAAGCCACTGTTAAAAAGCTAGAAATTGTATCTACAAAAATGGTGAGGTCAAGGCCTGTGTAAAAGCTAACCCTTTGCCTTGTCCTTTATTTTCAGCGCTTTATATGAAATATACTTACTGACTGGAAAAATAGAGGAATTAATTGCTGAGAAATCAAATTTTCATGCCAGCTCCACTCTCAGTTACTCCACTGAAGTCCAAGGGGGGTCACAGATAAGACTGGATTAGCATATCTGAAAACAAGACAGGAAAATTTTTTATGAAGCTTTAGAAAGATGAAGGTGTGCTTCAGGACACACGGGTCTCCATGGGGCCACTTTGGGTAATTCATCTTTTGGGGGATGCGAGACGGAGTCTGGCTCCAGGGAAATCATGCTCCACTGGGTGTCTGGACATCTCAAAAATCAAAATGCTCCATGGCTCTTGCTTAGTTTGTATGACTTTGTAACATCCAAAGAGCTGGTCCCAGAGCAGCTAAACAGAAAGTGACACAGCAGAATATGAAACAAAATTAGGCAGAAAGGAAGAAAAAAGTGAATATTAACACCAACAAATGAGATTTCAGATGCTGATGTTTTTCTGTAAGGTTCCAGAAATTTCACTGGCTTTGCATTTTACTTGACAACATATGTATTTTTCTTGAAGACTTTCTTTTGCACTGGTACTGGGGCTTCCTTGCTCCCACCAAGATCTACACACATGGAGGCAACAGCTGTGCCATAGGTGATGTATTTTATGGGCCAACTGGTCATGGAAACTGTACAAAATTATTAGCTTAAAGTGCCTTTTAGCCAGATATAGGCACAGATCTCTTAATGTGACTTTCCTGCTCCCCTTAAGGAATACTTTCCTTGTAGAGACAGCTTCAAAGCAAAACCCTTGAGAATGGATGAAGGTCTGAACTTCATTAATCACTGAGCCTCCTGGGGCACGCAGAGCTGACATGGCTATCTTTAGTCTGACATGGAGGAAGGTCCTCCTGGAAATGTTCTTGCCACAAATACTCATCTGGGTGGCAACATGGACATTTCTTGCCTGGTGAGTGAGAAGCAGCAATAGGAATGAGATATCCTGTAGAAGGACATCTCTGAGGCTTTCCTTTAGTCCAAAGAGATGATCACTTTGCTTCTCCACATGCTCTTAATTTCAAGGGTCAGTATTTTCTGTTAGCCTCTCCAAATTCACCTGCAAGACAAATATTAAAAGATTGTTGTTGATCTCATTTATTTTACTTTCAATCTTCCTGTTCTAGTAAATTTGCAGTATCAGTCATAAAAAGAAAGTGGATGGAAAATGTAGAGTGAAACCTTAACTCACACTGAAATTGCAAATTCAGTTTCATTGAAACATACTGCAAATTTCTGTCTACATTAAGTACATTTTTCTTTTCACAGGAGGGATCCTAGGAAGTTCTGTGAATAATACTTATTTCACAATCTTCTAAGCTTTCTTTCCACTTCAAATTATTTTTTATTTTTTAAAAATTTACTTTTCAGCCACTTCCTTTTATTTCTTGAATGGCAAGTAAAACAGTTCTTTAGTCCCTTGTCATCACTGAAAACTCCACTGCAGACTCTAACACAGTAGTCCAGTCTACAAATCTATTTATTCCTTTTTAGCCGAAACATCTTCTGCAACACCTACCATAGTTGTACAAACAATAATTACAATAATATTTCACTGTTGTACTAAGGATCAGGTTATCTGTGTCGAATATTTAGAAAGGCCAGTCTCTCACACGTTATAACATAAAGGCAAAAATAAAGCCACCACAGAATGTCATTAATATTTACTGTAAATGTGCTATAACATTCTAGTTTGCCATGCACATTTCTCCCTGTAATGGAACATGTTTCTAAAATGGATTAAATCCCGATTTGATTTTACTACTGTACGTATTACAAATGCATTTAATTTTAAGTGACAAAATAATATGTAGCATATGACATCCTCATCTGATGTATAGCAGTTTCACCAGCAATTCCCTGTGAGATATATCTTTTTTTGTAAAAACGTCATTGTTGCTTGAGTTAGCTCAGCAGGGCCTTATATCTGAGCGGCACTACACCCCGGTCCCTTCACTTTAACCAAATGTTACCTAAACTGAAGGGACTTTGTCAAGAGGGACAAAAGCGAGTTGAAGGAAGTTTAATTTGTTTTACAAGGCACAAAGAGCACTCTCTCTTCCTGTGCTCCAACTTATTTAAATAGACATAGAAGAAAAATGCGTGCAGTGTTTTTGAAGGTCCACTGGAAGACTTACCATTGGCTTTTAAAGACTCAGGATGAGCAGGGAGAGAAGGAACGTGGTGTAGCTGTGTGTCAAAGGCACAGTCTTGTTTTGGAGGTCACTGGGTATCTCACTGATGGAAAACAAATAAATGAGTAATAACATTAACTGAATGATTGGGTTATGGGCATTATTCTTTCCAGAATCCTTCAGAGGTTTCAATGTGTTGACTTCAGCAAGGCAAAATCCTCTCAGGGCATCATGACCATTACGACCTCTTTTCTCTCAAATTATGTTAGTCCTGAATAACAATTATGGAAATTAACTTATTAGTGCAAATTGATACATGATGCTGGGCCAGCAAAATTGACTGTTATGTATTATTTTATTTATTTATGCTGCAGCACCAGTTTTAGTGCAATAAACAGAGACTGACTCTATCATTAATGTAGAGGGATTTTAAGTTAGAAATAACTCAGGAATTCATCTGTCTGAGATTTACCTCCGAAACATCAAGGAATATTTCGGTGTTATCTACAATTTGCTATTGTTGAAAAGCAAAAGAAAGAGCTTCTACAACACAAAGCCCAAGAATTAAGAAATCACATCTGTTCTTTGAGCTTCAAAATGTAATCTTGTTTGTTTAAAACAGTTTGTGCCACCTTCTAAGAGCAACATAGTTTTTCCCTCCCGTATTTGTTCACGTGTTCCCTCATTTACCTGTTTTGCATCAAGATTTGAGATGGAGAAGAGCAAACCGGGGGCAAAACCAAACACATAAGTCTAGGAGGGAGGAAGCTGAAATAAAACAAATGCCGGCAGAGATGCAGGGGCTGCTGCCCTGTGTTTGCCAGTGGTGCAAGGGAGGTGCCGGGGCACATCATGAGTGGCATCTCATGATGACCATGTCGAGACCTCCCCATGCTGCTCCAAGGCAGGAGATGTCCCATCTGCCCAGTCAAGGGGAAACCCATTGCATCTCCAGCAGGGCAGCAGAGAAACCTCTGTGAGTACCCAATCCCACCCCAGCAGACTTCCCGTGACGTGGGAAAGCCCACGTGCACAAACAACCATGCCACATGAGCTTAACCCAAAACCCCAGCTGGAGCACCCTCTGACACAAAGGCCGTGGTTAACTCACTGCTGCTTCACCCTCTCCCAGAAAGGCCAGGAGGAAAGTCTGAAGGAGAATTAAGAAGCTTTCGAAGTGGCCGGTTGCTTTCAGATGCAAATTTTTGTCTGCAAGGTTTGAGATTAGCATCGCTGCCATGGGAGCAGAATGACCTGTCCTGAGACATGAATAAGGCACCTCAAATCGGCTTTGTCACCACCCGCATCATGCTTGCATGTGAGCCCTTCTAATCTGGCTTGTATTGCTCCAATTAATTTGGGGGAAGCCCCCGAGGCTTAAGTATGTTTACATCAACTGTCTGACAAACCATCACACATAATGAGGAGAAAAATAAAATTCAAATTATGTTTATATGGGGGTGGAGGGATGGGAGCGAATTTTCTCAGGAAAAAGTAAAAATTATTCTTTCAGCTTCCTTCATGTTACTGCATGGAAGTACAACAGCAGCACTTGTAAAGCAAATTTTAATGATATGCCTGAATGTCACAGTTAAATCTCTGACAAGTTTCTACAATAGCAGCATTTTAATCTTTTTTTCTCTTTCTTTTTGACCCTAGAGATTACAATCAAAAGCTTCCCTTTCTTTTTTTCATATTTCACATTAAAACCTTCAGATTTTAAAATTAATTCTTATCTGCAAATTAACAAAGCCCGTTTTTCAAAATGGAAAAGGGAGATAAGAAATACTTACACTGTGCAAGTAAAAAAAAAAAATATCTTTAAGTTAAAAAAGAATTAATTATCTTTGATTTTGTAGTATTTGCATATGTCATGGAGTGTTTGGGGGAAAGTCTGATTGTTTTCAATCTTGCCTGGCGACCTGTTTATTGATACCTGGCCACACACGGTCCCCATTGGCCATTTCAGCCATTGCCAAGAATTTTGGTGCAAAGATGTTCTGTGAATGCTCTTTTTCCTCCGGCCATCTGAAAGTTACTTGGGAGGAAGTGAGGGATTTCCAAGAAGGGCTGGCTGTACCAGATTCCCAAGCAACACGTGCAGCTGGAGCAGTGGCTTTGCAGCAGAGAACTGGACCCCATACGCATGCAAAAGTGTTAAACCAGAAGTCTCCAGAGCTAAAACAAAGCACAAAAGACCCAGGCTCTGCTGGTTAGAGCTGTAACAGATTCACAGCCTTAGAGCACAAGGCAAAGAGGCAGAGGTGCAATCACCACTGGCTGGGAAGGTACATGGTCGTTTAAGAGATGGGGTGTATTGCATAATACAGACATCAAATGCTCAGAGGCTTGGGATAGTTCCTGGAAAACACCAAACTGCTGCACAGTGCTGAGTGCCCCTGGGTGCCCTGTCTTCCATGCAGGGCCAGCGCATGGATGTGAGACCCCACTGTGTCCCAAGGCCATGCCAGTCCCTTGCACAGGCCACAGAAGGGAAAGCGTGGGGAGCAGGCACAGGCAGCAGTAGCTCAGCAAACAGCCCCTTAAAACAGATTCCCTGCTTATCAGCCTGCTTATATAAATACCCACTTAAAAATTCACCCATTAGCCCCAGAGAGACATTTAAGGTTGATTTCTCGTCCCCTCAGAGCCCTTCTCAGGGACCTGGGGACACGAGGAAAAGATAGGAGCAGAAGTCTGCAGCTCATCTTACAGGCACCCACATTTGACTGGGGCAGGAGGAAAGCTGCTGGCCAATTCTGCTGGCTCGCTGGGCTGCCGGCTGGCAAGGTACCCTGTTCCTTCCAGCATGCCGTAGGACGCTGATGGGTCCCAGAGCTGCTGAAAGGAACCCATCAGCATCACTGATGCAGGAGCCCAGCAGCTGACCAGTACCAAGCAAAATCCCCCCTTCCTGCAGAAGAAAGAGCTGTAGAAATTTATTAGTCCCACTTCTAGCCTCCAAAACCTACTGGGTGCTACTGGGCTGTGCTACTGCCAGGCTTCCTTGTCCTCAAAACAAGGGTGGGGACAAGTGCATATATAAAGCAGCACATAGCAATCCCTCCTGCTTGCTCGAGAGGGGCATAGGAGGGACAGAGAGAGAGGGGAAGTATTTCATACTGTTTGGTAGTTGCACAGAGTGGTGTGGTAGCTTTCTGAATAATTTTAAGCTGTCAGAAACAAAAAGCAAACAACCAAAAAACAAGCACCATGGCTCTTCTTCCTTTCTCAGTCCTGATAAATAGATGTGCTTCTGCTGACAAGGAATTCCAGTGAGCTTAGACATCTGTTGAACTTCTCTTCTTCAAATACCTCAAAGATTTCTGGGCCCTCTCTGATCGTGGCTGGAACTCAGCCAAGTCCCACTAAGAAGAACAGCAACATAAAGTGGAAGGTTTGCCAGGTATTCCTTGCTGAGACCTTAAGTACAACACTGTTACTGTCTTTTCTTCTTCAAAGAAATTTCTTGCAGTTTCATAAAAATTTCAGCCTCCACCAAAGTATCCCTTTTAAAAATCCTTGTTAGTGTTTAAAGTCGATGGTTGAAGTTTACTGTTAGTTCACGGTTTTACAGGGAGATCTATTGCTCTGTGTCCTTCCTGCGCCTGCGCAGTCTGAGTTCTGTTTATTTTAACTTTAGCGGTACCACTGCGATTCACCAAACTCTGTGGGAGAAGCAGCAAATGTGAGAGTACAGTACAGGTTAAATTTTTACTATTATGTCATGCAAGTGTTTACACTAGTATTCAGTTCCTCCAGGACTTCATTACAGGGCCATGTGATACCAACAGTGCTACTTTTCCCACCTCTTTTTCTATAACTCTCAATTTTTTGGGATGTGGATTGGGCATTAGCACATGTTTCCATAGAGCTGGCACCGAGTGGAAAGAGTTGGTCTCATTTACTTGGGTTTCTAATCACTGCCCACATATCGCCCTTAAAGTAGCAAAAAAGCCAAGCCTAACTCCTCCTAGGACAGCAAATATGGATTAATTTAGGAGGCAGGGATGATTATAGGCTTTCCCATGATCACTGATGCCATACAGCTCGTATGCCTGGACCCCACAGTGGAGTGATGTGGCTGCAGGGCACCCCATGCTGCAAGGGGGTAGGGGCTGCCCTCCTGAGACAGGGGAAAAGAGTCAAGAAGTTGGAAAATGAGAGTTCTGACCCGAGGACCTGACTCCAGTTAATGGATTTAGTACTAAATGTAAGTTATTGCTAATATAAGAAAGTGGAAGACAATTTTAGCGATTAATGAGAACAAGTATGAAGTAATTATTTCTTGTCAGTCTTAATGAGAGAGAGCAAGGAATGTGCCAATGGATTACCACTTTATGCCCCCGCCTTCACTGGGATGAAGCTTCAGGTTGAAACACAAAAGATAATACAGGACAAGATGGAAAAATAACTTAAAAATCACTGCTTTGAGGACATCTGTAAAAGTTAAGTGTTTAATAAATTTAAGTTATGCAAATGTTTGGCATTGGCGTTATTTACGCATTTTTTACACATTCAACATGATCTTGATTTGAGGAGGAACAATGAAATTAGAGCAAGTAATTTGTTGATAATAAGCTCTGTCTGGTTTTTGTAATTAAAAAAGTGATTAAGAAAGGCTAAGTCATTAATGCTTGAACTGCTGCTGCTGGGATATGCACAGTAACACACAATTTATAAACTTTTGGCAGAGGGATTTATTTACTGGTTCTTTTTCCAGAAACTTCTTTCTTTATGGTATTTAGAGAATGTGAGAAATAATAGATCAATATTATGAGCAAAGAAGAGCAATCTTCTGATAAATGCTGGTGGATTTGTAAAACTAGACCCATTACATAGAGGACACAGCTACTGAATCTTGCAGCTCAGCTGCTTCATCTTTTGCCAGGCTTATTACCCCAGGGGTAGATGGTTAGGTCTGGCAGGCAGCTAGGTAAGCTCCATAGCCAAGCCCAATGCTCAGGCTCCTCTCTTCAGTCTCAGAAAATGGACATTTTTTCTCAAGTTTCTTGGTTTGTGTATCCACTTTCCAGTTCCAAGAAAATGCAGAAGCACCAGCAGAGGATGCGGCTGGTCTTCTGATATAGACAGAAGCAGAAAACACAGCAGCTTCTTTCATCCTGTGTCACAGGAAGGCACAGGCTGGTATCTCAACATCCCAAACATGA